>CM042249.1:15979889-16577389 GCA_023566225.1 Romanogobio albipinnatus | reverse complement strand
TTCATTCACTCCACCCACCTACCGAGAATTGAACCTTTACCATTATGTTGACCAGCTAAATTGTAACTTAAAGGGATAGTTCACCTAAGATTAAAGCCCCATCTTTCAGATTCAAATGATTTGCAAATGCATCAAACTGGGCCTTGTTTATAAAACATTTCTCACCGAAGTGCTATGAACAAACCAAGCCTGTAGCACTCCTGTCAGAAACTGAAGCCTCCTCGCCTCGATCACCCCTAGGTGGTTGTTCCCAGTATAGGTCATAACCCCTGCCCCTCCGTGTTTTCTAATGGACGCGAGACAAACTAAACAATCAAATTACACTTCAAATCATTTTTTCCCAAAGTTGGTTTCTGTCATTGTAGGCAGTTTTTATCACAATGATTTCATTTCAAGTGTTCATTTTTTAAATAAGTTTAATTTTAGTTAGTTATTTGATGCTATAGAAACGGGGGGTGTGACGTCATGATTGACAGCTGAGATTGACAGCTTCTCTGAGTGAAGTTGTCACTGAGGCGCTAACAGACTTTTTTTGGGGGGAGATTGTAGCTTTAGCTTTAATTTCTACATTTTCATAACTGCTTATTTCACACCAACATAATGAATTGTTCTGCATCTGAGAGAGTGTGGGCGGGCTTTTGATATCGCGGCTCTACTTCCTGCTCTCTACTGTGGAGATTCCGGTCACGAGATCACTACTGCGCAGACTCGGTCCCAAATCTGCGCAAGATGTCAGCGCCATATTCGGACCTCCGGAGGCTTCACTTACTTCAGCGGAAGCCAATGAAGTCGCGTCATCCATATTTCTTTACGGTCTATGGAACAAACAAACACACTTGCACAACTTCGTTGCTGCCCCGTAAAAACAAACTGCATCCACTGTTTCCTTAACGCTGGGTTCTTTGGGAAGCTGAACAAGGTTATATTTCCCTCAACACCAAAAACACACTTCTTTAGTGACATTGTTGATTTTCGTGGTCTAAAAACAAAATTACAAATCTTTCTCGAGCAGGTCCTGTACAGCGCTGTCGACGACTTCCGTAACCCCGATGAAGCACATTGATGGGCGTGCTTTTGCTCTCGCTCTGGTTGATGTCGTTCAAAACCCGTAAGACTTTCGTTCATCTTTAGAACACAAATGAAGATCTTTTAGATGAAATCTGAGAGCTCTCTGACCCCTCCATAGACAGCCTATGCCATTGCAACGTTGACGCTTCAGAAAGTTCATAAAGAGATCGAAAAACTAAATCCATATGAATTGAGTGGTTTAGTCCAAATTAGTCCAATTAAAATTAGTATTATTTTTTTTAAATATGCTATTATAGCAATTCATTTTCAAATGTTCAAAATGGGGAAAACAAATAATATACTTGTTTAGATTTAGAATATGTTTAGATTTTGCATTTTTCATATTGTAAATGTACTTGTATAGCTCCGATTCTTCTGATCGACTGAGTCTTTTATTGGAGGTAGGCCAGATTTATAAAATAAATCCTGTCGTGCAGATAAATGCAGCTGGAAAGCCAGTGACAGCTCAACCTGTGTCAACTTCTCGGAAATTAACAGAAGGCCAGGTGTCACTCTTCTAACTCCACCCAAAACCCACCAGCGCATGGCTGCGAAACGTCCCCTAGAAGGCTTTTCATTGGGGCCAAAAACCTGAATCTGTGGGGCAATTTCAGAAGTAAGTTGCAAACCCCATGCCTAATCCCTCTGAGACGGGAATGGGTCCTCTCTCTATCCTCAAGGATATCTCCCTCCCCTGCCGTTCCACCCATCTCTCTCCTCATCTCGTAGGGATTAGAGCCCGGCTGCAGGCAGAGGGCTGCCACATCCCTTTGGCCTGCCGGAATATGAAAAGCTGGATAAGTGCTGTAGGAAATAAATCTTATTCTCACTTCCTTCCCCTCCTCACAGTTAACGCAGAGAATAAGATCTGCTTCGTTATGTCCCTGCGCTGGGCGCTTATTGAATTTCTCTTGATCTTGATAGAGTGCTGATGTTAAAGTGAGAGAGGAAATTGAGTCGCATCTCGTGTTGAATTAGGGTTGGCTGATTGTCTTGAGATCTTATTCCTCAGAATTTTTTTCTGCTCATTGAACATGCTATCACATGCTATTTCTAGTCCTGTGTTGTTGTGCTGTTTTATATTATCATCTGAGACTTTAATTGGTGGGTTAAATCGGTTAATGTGTCTGTTCCTACGCACCATTTCGCCCTGGTTATTTTTGGGGCACTGACGGCAATGTTGGCCTTTTGCGTCACCGCCGAGGTGCATTCTGATTAAAATACGTTTCCCCCTAAAAGACATCTGCTGCCCGAGAAACATAACTCAGGCTGACACTAAAGAGGAGCTGTGTGTTTTGTCTGGACGGCAGCGGTATTATTTTAGTCTGCAGAGGAAAGAGACAGGAGTGGGGTCGGTGGCTGAGAGGCTTGTTTGCGCGGGCGCTACTCTTTGAGACGGCTGAATGTTGAAACATTGGGTCTTGTCAGGCCGTGAGGATGGTTTACATTCCTGGTAAGTGTCCATCGATCCTGGAATGTGCACATGGAGAGGAGCACATATGGACTGGTAGAAAACAAGCCTACTTACAATAATACCCACCAAAGAGCTAGTCACATTGGTGTGTGTGTAAAGCGCCTGTCTGTCTCTCAGTCTGTCTGTACGAAAGTCGGCTGGAGAGTCTCGTATTGTATGGAAAAATGAGGAGAGGACATTGTTGTGGATATGGAATTATGTGTATTATGTATGTGTGTATACTGTGTATATGTATGTATGTGTGTATACTGTGTATATGTATGTATGTATATATATATATATAATATATATACTAGTGGTGGGCATAGATTAATTTTTTTAATCTAGATTAATTTTGTAATTAATCTAGATTAAAATGGCTCATTTGAATTCTGCCGAAGGCATTCAGAATATGTGTGCTCGTAAGTGATCGCTTGTCTTTTGTAGTTTGAATAATAAATAACTTCTGTCCCTTTAAGATCTGACGCACGCATATCCAAACACTGTTCCTGTGAGCTGGTTACGACTGTGTTTACGTTAAAACTCACCAAGATGGGCATTGAGACATTTTTGAGTGTATTTGACCATTAATAAGCTGGAAAAAGGAGCTCAGTTTTGCACTTGTATGTCAGAGGCGGCTTTATTACAATATGTGTGCTTGAGATGCGAGTGCGAAATCTGCAGGAATTAGTAGAATTAACGTTATGAGCACGTTATCAGACCGGTCACACCAATACAAACAAAAGTCCAGCAGAACACGCGGTCGCCATGTTCAGAGGATTAACCGACTGAATGAGAGGAGGCTGGTGGTGTCACTCGCTGTCGGTCGGAGAGGAGAGCGCAGCTGATATCGATACTGTAGAAAATTAGTTTTGTATCGTTTCAGATATTTCAGTATTGATACATAGCGAAATATCAATATTTTTGACAACACTAGTACGCATACACACAGGTTCGAAGACTCATTCTCTCGCCCCCCTACAGTGCAATTTGGCTAGGTGTACATCCGCGCTAAAATATCAAGGTGAAAGTCATCATAGCTTGCGTAGTATAGACCCAGATCCCAACCCAACTTTGAGAATAGATTAACGGCAATATTTTTTTTTAATCGCCCGCTGCGTTTACGCCGATAACGGCCCACCACTAATATATACATATATATACACAGTGGGGAGAACAATTATTTGATAAACTGCCGATTTTGCAGGTTTGCCCACTTACAAAGCATGTAGAGGTCTGTAATTTTTATCTCTTCAACTGTGAGTGACGGAATCTAAAACAAAAATCCAGAAAATCACATTGCATGATTTTTAAGTAATTAATTAGCATTTTATTGCATAACATAAGTATTTGATACATCAGAAAAGCAGAACTTAATATTTGGTACAGAAACCTTAGTTTGCAATTAAAGAGATCATACGTTTCCTGTAGTTCTTGACCAGGTTTGCACACACTGCAGCAGGGATTTTGGCCCACTCCTCCATACAGATCTTCTCCAGATCCTTCAGGTTTCGGGGCTGTCGTTGGGCAATACGGACTTTCAGCTCCCTCCAAAGATTTTCTATTGGGTTCAGGTCTGGAGACTTTGCTAGGCCACTCCAGGACCTTGATACCCCTTTTCCATGAGATGCTTCTTATGGAGCCACTCCTTAGTTGCCCTGGCTGTGTGTTTCGGGTCGTTGTCAGGCTGGAAGACCCAGCCATGACCCATCTTCAATGCTCTTACTGAGGGAAGGAGGTTTTTGGCCAGGATCTCGCGATACATGGCCCCATCTATCCTCCCCTCAATACGGTGCAGTCGTCCTGTCCCCTTTGCAGAAATGCATCCCCAAAGAATGATGTTTCCACCTCCATGCTTCATGGTTCGGATGGTGTTCTTGGGGTTGTACTCATCCTTCTTCTTCCTCCAAACACGGCGAGTGTAGTTTAGACCAAAAAGCTCTATTTTTGTCTCATCAGACCACATGACCTTCTCCCATTCCTCCTCTGGATCATCCAGATGGTCATTGGCAAACTTCAGACGGGCCTGGACATGCGCTGGCTTGAGCAGGGGGACCTTGCTTGCACTGCAGGATTTTAATCCATGACGGCGTAGTGTGTTACTAGTGGTTTTCTTTGAGACTGTGGTCCCAGCTCTCTTCAGGTCATTGACCAGCTCCTGCCATGTAGTTCTGGGCCCTCACCTTCCTCATGATCATTGATGCCCCACGAGGTGAGATCTTGCATGGTGCCCCAGACCGAGGGAGATTGACTGTCATCTTGAACTTCTTCCATTTTCTAATAATTGCACCAACACTTGTTGCCTTCTCACCAAGCTGCTTGCCTATTGTCCTGTAGCCCATCCCAGCCTTGTGCAGGTCTACAATTTTATCCCTGATGTCCTTACACAGCTCTCTGGTCTTGGCCATTGTGGAGAGGTTGGAGTCTGTTTGATTGAGTGTGTGGACAGGTGTCTTTTATACAGGTAACGAATTCAAACAGGTGCAGTTAATACAGGTAATGAGTGGAGAACAGGAGGGCTTCTTAAAGAAAAACAAACAGGTCTGTGAGAGCCGGAATTCTTACTGGGTGGTAGGTAATCAAATACTTATATCATGCAATAAAATGCAAATTAATTATTTAAAAATCATACAATGTGATTTTCTGGATCTTTTTTCGATTCCATCTCTCACAGTTGAAGTGTACCTATGATAAAAATTACAGACTTCTACATGCTTTGTAAGACCTGCAAAATCGGCAGTGTATCAATAGTCTTGTTCTCCCCACTGAATAATATATATATATATAACCAAAAATTATTAAGACACTATATATAATTTTTTACTAGTGGGTGCAGGACAGTTCATTTATGTAAGTGAGGTTAGCAAAATAAAGTAAACTGTGACATATTATACCCAAAAATTCTTCATACAGTGGACTACCAGTAAAATTGATACAAAATTATTCAGACACTTTGACCTGACCATGTTTTGCTTAAGTGTTTTTTCTTGAATTGTTAATGCAACCTTTTATACCCCAGACTGAACAAAACGAAGCATTGCTTGTTCATTGGTTGATCTGAATTGGTATTATCTAATTGTGTACTTAAATGTAACAGCTGACAGCTTATCTGACATCATCAAGATGAATTTGTTCTGACACAGTTTAACTCTGAGTTCTTGTCATATTTTATTACCATTTTCTAAACTATAAGTATCTGTATAAATAAATAAATAACTATATATTTTGGTTTGACTGTATATATATATATGGATGGATTGGTGGATCGAATATTCAGAAAATTCATAATTTAATAATTTTAAATACTTTTTACATAAAAAAAGCTTTTTATTTATTGTAGTTTATTTTGCTAAATTAGTTTGACATATAATACATTTTACCTGTATAATGTTTATTTTGACATGCAAAATAAATAATAATTAATATAATATAATATAATATAATATAATATATAAACAAAAAACAAAAAAAACTTTTTGGGCATCTCTCAAACACAAGAAGTAATTTGTGATGGGCATTTTCCTAATATATGAATGCTATTGAGTTACTGAAGTGGCTGAAACTACTTCTCTTCCCACTGTATGGACGTTTCAAAGCTCTCATATTTTTTCGTCATAAAAGAAAGTGATTTTATATTTGAAATATACCACAAATGAGTCTGTCCCTCCAGGGATCACAGACACAAACGGAGAGTAATTTCAGCAAGTGTGTGCTGAGGTTCTTACAGTAAATATAGTCATAACTGAGAATGTAGGTTTACACCCTGCAGAGATTTAACCTCTCATAGAACAGGCTTATATACACATTATTTTTCCATGTGGCAGTGCAACTGGTTTTCACGGGAATCTTGAGCCAACTTTAACGCAAATATTATTTAAACGCTTTCAAAAATGTTATAATCATATTTGTGCGCCAGTATTTGCACTTTAAATTATCAATAAAATGACCCCTGCTCCTCTTAAAACGATTCATTATAGACTATAAGATTGTAAGAATGTAATATCCAACCAGTTATTTGGAATGTAAATATAAATAAAATCTGAGCAATTCTGAGAAACATATGAGTTTTTTGTTTGATCCTACTGTACAGAAATAGAACGGTGAAAGTGACCGGGTAGAATCACCAGTAGTTAATTTGGTTAATGCAAAAGTAACCAAGGGTAAATCAGTATGCTCTTATAGCTGGTCTAATCACCTGGGTAAATTGTTGTTTAATGCATTCAAGTGATCCCGCTTCTCTCTCTTTCTCTCTCTCTTCCTCAGTGCAAGCGTCTGGAACAAGAGCTTCTTCGTGTTAAAGAGCCATGTCATAATTCTGCAAACAGCACCCGCCACCTGGCCGTCCAAAACAATCGTGAACAAGCGGGCAAGGTAAAGCACATACACGCCTCCCACGGGGAAGAAGCCTCTGGAAATTAATGTCACGAGCCCTCGGGTTAGCCCACGCTAGCTTTCACAGAATGCACACGCTTGCCGAAAAACACACCAGGGGTGTTTGCCAACAACACCATCCTCGAATCCGACCTTCACCGTACGTGCAGTCCCCCATTCGCGCACACGGATGCCCCCGGACCCTTTATCAGCCCGTCATTACACTCTCCACTGTATCATTCATTAACTTCTATTTGCTCTCTCCTGCTCTTGTTTTCCAGCGATTTGCAGTGATAGACTGACGGCCGCGGGTGTCTGTTTGACAGGGTTTTAGGATGACACAGGCTGGTCAGTGCGCTGCGATGCCTCGCTGCGGGTCTGTCAGGGAGACGCAGGGCAAACACGGGCCTATTTGATTTGCTGTATTTATCTGATGCAGCCAGAGCCCTTGAGTTTAATGCAGAGTGCTGTAAAAGGGCCATCATTAGATAGAGCTAAGTAAACATGCACTGAGAGAGACTTGGGCGAGCAGGGGGGCTGATTTCAGCAGGGGTGCTGAGTCAGGGTCGGACCTTTACGACACGTTGAACACACTGACTAACCTGCATCTTGACTGAATATATTAACTGCATTTGTTGTAATCATCCATTCAACGTCATCGCCCAATGGGATGCAGTTGTCAGAGGGAAGGTTGAGCTTGTGTTATTATTAGCATTCATGGTGAAATAGTTTACAACGTGAGTACAATTTTTTGATTTGATTTTATTGTATTGTTCCTTTGGACATACAAAGTTTTATTCATCACATACATATCAGTGTGATGGTAGTGAAATAGTCAAATAGTCTACTATCTCTAAATGGCTGTGCATTGCACAAAGAAAAGGCTCATAATGTTTGACTGCTAGTCAACGAATTGTCCAACAATTGACGTTTAAATGTATACACCTCAGTAATTCAAACATCAGTTGTTAGACAATTAAATGTGTTTTTTTGTGTTTTTTCTATTAGTTTTATATGGTAAACCCTATACACCTTACTCAGAAAAGTAAATAAATTAATATTTATTATCTAGACTTATTACTAATTGTATTATTATTACTATAAAAGTTAATCTAGATAATTTAATAAATAATCAATAAAAAAAAACATATTTTTAACTTAATGTTTATTATTAATTTATTTTACTTAATTTAATTATTTAATTTACTTAATATTATTATTATTATTGGTGGTGGTGTTGTTTATTTCCTTATTATTATTATTATTATTGTTATTATAAAAGTTAATAGAGATAATTTAATAAATACTCAATAATAAAAAAATGTAACTTAATGTTTATAATTAATTCATTCTACTTAATGTAATTATTTAATTGACTTAAATAATTGACTTAATTTATTCCTAAAGATAAATGTTAAATTACCTTGTTGTATGTTAAATAATAATTTAAAAAAAAGTGGTTAGGTGATTTAAGGAAATGTATTTCAGGTACCTATTAATTTAGGCTTTTCTAGGCCAGTAATCACCATATGTTGAACATTTGCACACAGAAACAATCCAATGTTGTAGGGCAAAACTTATGACAATGATGCTCCAATTTCATGATATCATAGTTGTGGTGAGTAGCAAATAGACACTGGATTGCTTGTATTTCAGTGGGATGATGTGGATTGTGGTCTGAAAATGCTTTGACTCAGCTGTGCCACATGGCGACGATTACCAGTAGATAAAATATAATGATTATTTATAATCTGGTAAAAAGTCCAGTCTGTCTCCAGGCAAAGCTTTCTGAAGATTTCAGAAAAATTATATTTCACATTTAAGACGGTTCGGCTGATAGCTTATTAAGAAATATATTAAATTTTGTTATTAATGTAGCACTTGGTTTTTCTATAAATCCCCTTAATTATAGATTGACTCCTGGGATTATAGAGCGGGGTTTTTAATTTAAAACGAAATGGGAACAGCTGTCGTAAAATTAGTCTACAGTGCCAGGAACATATCCACAAAACAATTTAAAAATGAACAGGACTTCCACTTATCGATTGACATTTTACTTTAAAGAAAGCCGAAGGAAATCTTCAGCGTGAAAAAAAGAGTTGAGTTTAAGATGATGAGCAAAGACTTTTCCTTCTGAAATCTTTATATTTAGCTTTTAGTTCACACTAACTTTCAGGGATTTCATTTGGAGGATTAATTTCTAGGTTTTTTAATCGACAGACTCTTTAGAGAATGTTAACCGGTGTTCTTTTTTTTAACATGGAAGATAATGATGAAAGATAGGCCAGTTGTTTTTTTCTTTTCCTTTTCGATTGAGATGGAAATGAAGGGCATATTTAGAGTTTGTTGTAATTTCATCATCATATTTCACCAGAAGAGCAAAGCCACCTGCAAAGTGTTTTTTTGGCTCGTGACTTTTGTCAGTTGATAGCACCCGGGGCTATTCCTCGTCTTATCTCTCAGGTCTCATTGTCACCTCAGCACATGTAAAGTAACCCGCTCAACAACCATCTAAGAGCTTTATTGAGGGTCAGGCTTTGTGGTCACCAATTGCCCGCAGTAAAAAAATGACTAAATAATGTCTAATTAAAATTGAATACAGCCAGAAGGTCTATATAAGGATGTGCAATATTAACAAGCACACATTTAATCAGTTTGCATCCTTGCCTCTTGTATGTGTGTTTACCAGTTTTTAGTATTAGTATTTAGTATTTTAGCTAATTTGATTATGACTTCAATGCTGTTTGTCACATTTTACTGTTTAAATCTGTTTCGCAGACCTCCTCAGAATATGTTAATAGGAAATCTTGACTATAATCTAAAATATGTGTGAAAGCTGGTTTATGTGAACCAATGATATGGTAATTTCATGAGAAGAAAGACATTCCCCGTTTTTGGTAATGTCCTGACAGAAAACAAGGTTAATTTCATGGACAAAGACTGTTTAATGTTTCAGTTAGTCTGTGATATTTCAAATGAGCTTGAATTCAAATAATAGAGATGCAATGTATGTGCATGTTTGTCGGCTGGTTTTAGTTTGAAGCGTGCAAGTCCCTCTAAATGCTGAGTGGGGGATGTGGACAGGCAAGCGGGGGCCGTTGTGGAGAGCTTTGCCCTCGCTCTGAACCACCTGTGTTTGCTCTGCAGCTTTTCTCTCTGCATTGACAGCAGCGAAGTGATCTCACACGCCTGCTCCTGCCCCCATCACTCTCTTCATCGTTCTATCCAGACCTCACCTTTAACTTCTTCTGTTGAGCCCTTACTGATTTAATCAGGGATGTGATTTTTCCGTATTAATATGGTTTTCCGTATTTTTCGACCTGAGAAGTTTGAACCGCATGAAACATTGAATTGCATTAATTAAGGTGAATTTTTGGTGTTCTGTCCCCGACTGGAGCTGTCCCTGGAAATGTCCCTGTTTTACAGCTCGTTCAAAACAAGCTGCATATACATTGCAAAAAAGGCCAGACCAACATCTGGTTATAGGAGCAATTGTGTAGTGATTTTCACCAAAAGATGGCACTGCGAGCTACGTTGTTGCTCTCAAAGTTACGTTCTCGAGCAAGTAGAGCGCCATCTATCGTCAGTGTTGGGGAGCAACTAGTTACATGTTACTAAATTACTTAATTTAATTACAATATAAATGTAACTGTAATCAGTTACAGTTTATGAGAAGATGTGTAATTAAAGCTACACTGTGTGATATTTTCCCCCATCTAGCGGTGAAAAGGTATATGACCATCCAGTAAATATTAGTTTCTGTTCCTCCCAATTCCAATATCCTTTTAACTCCTACGGTGGCCGATTTAGTCCAAGATTAACATGGCTTCCAGTTCGACCTCGTCCATTAGTGTTGATTTGCCTGTTGTGTTGCGTCTTAATTCTCTTTTTCGCTTCCTTGGCGACTCTGTTACATATCCTCGAGAATAAGAGTGATCCTCCATCAGCAACAGACTTTCAAAAAGGCTTTCAGGTTTTCATATAGCAGTCTCAAGCAATCCCCCTCTTCACATTCGACACGGTGCCATCGAGTGTTAAAACGCGAAATGCGAAGCTTGAATTTACGGGTATGTCCCTCTTTGGCTAATGTACTTTCAAGATGGAGGGGCAACATGGCAACCCCCATTCGAACCCCTTACCCGTATGTATTTTCAATGGCATATTATAAACTTACGAGAATACTTTATTACTTGAAAGAAGTAAATATACATTAATGAGCACATATATTTTTGAAAGAACTAAGTGTGTTTACTGCTAAGAATAAACTAAAAAAGTTACACAGTGTAGCTTTAAATTACATTTACTTATGAAAATGTTAATGATTACAAAAGGGGTTACATTTTAAAATTTTCTGTAAATATTTTGTAAATGTTGAATAATTTGTTGCTTTAATGATGCCTCCTGCCATTTAAAGGCCGTTTAGTAAAGCGATGCTATTCTGATGCTTTTAATTGGCTCTCTTGTTTGAATTTGCAGTGCCAATAACATCAGTTCACGTTACCACTGAAAGCTTTAGGCTACAACCTGTCTGAGAGTTGCCACCATGAGTGATAAAAAGGCGTTTCAGTGCTGGAAATGAAAAAAGTAATCAAACGTAATCTGTTACAATACTTTAATAAAGTAATTAAAATAGTTATAACACTACTTATTACATTTTAAATAGGGTAACTTGTAATATGTTACCTGTGACATTTCCAAAGCAACCTTCACAACACTGATTATCGTCAAATATCAAAAGTTACCCTCGATTTCAAGGTGAGCAACTTTTTGGATACATTCATCGACAGAAAACGAGTCATTGTTATATAGCTCAACACAGTTAATTGTTTAAATCTCGTTTTCTTGATTTACCGCAAGTATCACGTTTTACCATGCCTTATATCTAAGTGTCTCATAGTAGCCACAGAGCGAACCCACAAAGTAGCATTATAACATAACTTTCAACACACTCAAATGTATGTAATATGATAAAACAGCGCTGCGTTACCCCACATACGCATGGTTGGAAGAAGCGTTCGTCTGTGGCATATTAAAAGCTCTGCGAAATCAATGTGTCTTCAAGCTATGCCTTTGTTTTGAATAAGCAACCGAAATAGGAAATGTCCCTTGGTTATGATGATTGAAATTGTGAGAACAATTTTTTCACATTTTCTAGCACATTTATTTCATGCATGGTGCTGCATGAGCTCACAGGACACCCATAGCATGTTAGCCAGGGTTCAAAGCGACAAATGCGAGTAAATATCTGCGTTGGAACGTTTAAGGATTAACATGGTTAATCGCCTTTTAATTTTTAGTTTTGTTTTGTCAATGCATGGTTGTAAGAAAGAATGTGATCTGGCTTTGTGCAATCATCAAATTGCAATTTTTGTGATGTAATTATATACCTACATAGTCTTGCGCGCTACATGTTTCAGAGTAAAGCCAAAGTGCAGCACTGTTCATTTTCAGTTTCGAATCACATTAAATGCTGCTCTGTGAGTGGTGTGTGTTTGAGTCGTTTGGAATTTGCATTTGGGAACGCGACATGCGGCAACCATCTTCCAAAATTCGTAATGTCAACAAAGAGAAGCATTAAGTTCTCAAAAGCTCAATAAAATAAAATAAATAAAATTAAAATTATTAATAATTGATCATAATAATTGATTAATTAATAATTGACAGGTTTTCCTTCTCTTTTGTCTTAAGCTGATCACATCTGATGTGACCCTTATGGACCATACATTTGGATTACCTTTTGTTAAATTATTTATAATGGTGTTTAGGTTTGTTTCATGATTCCAGCCTGTTTCCCTGTCTTGTGAGGACTCTTTTGTTATTTCCTGTCTTGTCATGTTTTGTAGTCCTTTGTAGTTTTTTGTAGTTTTCCTCAGGTGTTGCTTATTAGCCACTCCCCCTTGTTATCTGGTTATCCTTGTTTCCCTTTGTGTATTTGTATCTCTGTGCTTCAGTTGTTGTTTGTCGGCCGATGTGCTCCTGTATGTGTGTTCCTGTTGTTGCCCTACTACCTGGTTTTGGATACCCTTGTTCTTGTAGTTACTTTTGATGTTGTTGGTTATTAAATTGTTTATGCTGCACTTGGATTCCTCTCACTCAGCTTCAACCCTGCTCACACGTGACAGTTTGTTTGTTGCCTCTTTGCTGTCTATTTGGAACACAAAAGTGAATCAGATCTCTATTGCACTTGTGTGCATTCAAACGTGCCGCATCATGCCAGATTTAATACCAATGAATTAACACTAACATCTTGTCACATTTTAATTTAATGATTTAGAATATAGCGAGCAAGTTATATCAGTGGTTCTTAACCTTTTTGACTTCAAGGCCCCTTTTGCCCAAGGCAATATTCAAAGGCCCTCAAACCTAATCTCATAAAAATTCATAACTAATAAGGTGACACTTTCAGATCTTCTTTGAAAACATGGTTTTTGTACAAGGTCTTGGCCGATCATATGGAAACTTACACATGACATTGTACAAATTCATACTTATTAGTCTAGCCTGACAAGCCAGACCCACATCAAGATGTTGGGTCTGGGAACACACCATTGGTAGGGCTCAATCCGAGGGGCGGGATAAACGATTGTCTGTCAAATTCACTCTGCACGCAATAGGATAGCGCTACAACCAACCAGAGCAACGAAGAAGGTGAAGCGGAGCTAGTTGATAGATAAACTTTCGCCGTATCCGGTCGGCAAAACTCAGAACACATCTTCCTTTCTGTGACTTCAGTGCCGTTCTTTTCTCAAAGAAAACTCCAAGTCTTCCAGAGTCGCGGCCAAAGCTGATTCGAAAGACCGCTGTTCGCCAGCTTCTTTGTTTACAAGTAGCACGCGGAACCACCGCAACTCTGCCGTCATTATGTTAAGCCCACCCGCCGACTCTATACAATGGCCTGACTAGAGTTTGGTTTTTTCAAAGAGTTGCAAGACTACCCTGGCTGCAAATTAGATTTGCTACAGCTAGGGTGCGTCTAGATTTCTAGGCTATAATCAGTCACCAATTTGCCAAAATAGTTTTGCCATGAGAGTGTGTTGGGCCCTCCTATATGAGCTGATACCTCTGGTACTTCTGTTGTAAACAAAAATAAACTGAAAAATATGATGCGAGTTTAGAATTTTACATAAATATGTATTTTTTTTCTGCATTTAAATAAGATTATTAATATATCTACATTTAAATATTTGCAGAGGTCCCTGCCCCCTGGTTTAGAACCACTGAGTTCAATGGACTTTTTCTATGATTCTTGTATGGTGCTTTTTCGTCTTTGATAGTCCGTTCACTATTTCGTCCTATAGAAAAGCCTGACCATTCCTTTTGTGTTCCACAGAAGGAAGAAATTCATTCCATTTTGGAATAACATGAGAGTGTGTAAATAATGATTATTAGTAAAATAATTTTCATTTGTGGGTCAACTGTTCCTTCATCTGATTCTCTGTTTTATGTAAGAGGCATGGCCTAACAGCACACAAGCTGTAGACACATTGAGTCTTGGTGCTTACCTGACCTGCATCATGTCCTGGTTCTGTTCCACCTCTAGTAAATGGTGGTGGGTCCTCATAAAGATTGCATTAAAACATCTCTTTCAGAGCGTTCAATTATTTGGGGATGTTTTAGTTGTACAAGGAGTCTTACTGAGGGCATCAGCTCTGCCGTTTTACACTGACTCTGTTACGAGAGAGATTTATGTGTGTGCTCTGCGGAGGTGGGATCTCTCATGTATTTGGCTTTTTGTTGTCAGGCAAGGATGCAAGTCTTTTGTCTCTGACCTGTAGAGCTGAATATGTTTGATCACACATCATCAGGTGACACAGGCTCGGAAACAGAAGGGCTGCGTGTGTTTCACAGGATTATGGTGCAGTTCACATTCGCGTTACATGGAGTTTAATCTTTCATAACAGTTAGTCTAAGGATTAGTTGTTTGCTTAACAGTTTAGCAGATACTTTTATCCATTTATTAGAAGCTGGTCAGAAAAGTGCATTCTAGAGATGTGAGTGTAATCTGAAGGCAAACAGTTGAGTGTTTTTACACAAGGATTCCCAAAGGAAGTGCTTCTTTCTTTTAAAAAGAGTACTTATTACAGATATAATATGCATTAAAAGAATATACCTAAGTGCAAACTGAATGTTAATACATTTAACATCTATTATAGTTGATATTTTATTAAATACAATTAGATGAACTTTAGCAAGCTATTAGATGCAATTAGAAGCTTTTTTTGACCCAAATCTTTATATGTAATTTCATAATTACTTCTATTGTCATATGAAATATGGTTCAAGTGTACTGCTGAATCTTGACAACCAACAGAGTATTTATTGTATACTGGAATATATTTTAATGTAGTTTTGGCAGCACTTTATTTTACAGTCCTATTCCCCATGTACATACTCTGTACTTATTATAGTTATTACAATAACTACCCCTAAACCTAATCTTAACCCATGTAGTTACCTTATATTAACCAGTACTTTCATAGGTAAGTACACAAGGGCAGTTACTGTAAAATAAAGTGCAACTGTAATTTCTATTGAAACTTGCATGTCATGTATTTAAATATATTTGTAATTCCTTATTTGTATTGAAGTTTTAAAATATATTAACTTTAAATATAATATCGAACCGCACACATTTAAGGCCTGTTCACACCATGGATGATAACTATGATAACAATAAAGATATAGATCTAAAATATAATTTTAAATATAAAAGAATAGCAGTGTCCACACCACAACTATATAATGATAACAACACAGAGAAATTACGTATAATTGTTGGAATCACTTTGAGAACGATTTTGTTCCAGCTGATCGATGATAAAAACATTGACAGCCAGTCAGAATCCATCCTGCTTTAAATACCTTGAGCTTTAAAGACGCCAAAAGTCAGCGTGCACTTAGAATAAACAGAACGTTATTGTCCGCTGGTGTGGATGCGGATATAATTATCATTATAGTTATTTTTATAGTTATCATTGTTCTTGGTGTGAACGGGCCTTTATAATCAGGTTATTGAACAGTTATAATTACTTTAATACTTTAATGTGCTTTAGTATATTCGTCAGCACAATCAAAATTATTAAAACAATTATGTAAAATGTACTTTTAAAGAAAAACTTAATTTGACATGTATTACAAAGTGTAGTTTTTAAAAGTGTATTTAAAGGGTTAGTTCACCCAAAAGCCCATAACACCTTCGTTCATCTTTGTTCGGAACACAAATTAAGATCTTTTTGATGAAATTAAGAGCTTTCTGACTCCACATAGACTGCAGTGTTATTACCAATTTCAAGGCCCAGAAAGGTAGTAAAGATATCATTAAAATAGTCCATGTGACTCCAGTGGTTCAACCTTAATGTTATGAAGCGATGAGAATACTTTTTGTGCACAAAAACAAAACAAAAATAACAACTTTATTCAACAATTTCTTCTCTTCCGTGTCAGTCTTCTACGCTGTTTGCATTGTAAACACAGTGTAGTGTTTCCGGGTTCTACGTCAGAACACAGGCTGTTTATTGCGGGATTGGAACGACACGAGGGTGAGTAATTAATGACAGAATTTACATTTTTGGGTAAACTAACCCTTTAAGGGTCAGATTTACTAAAATAACAAATTATCGTGAGAGCCCAATTCCAATAAAAAGCGCAATTAGGAGTGGAAAGTTCTGCACATGATCTACTGACAACGTACAAATTAAAGAACACAATCTAACAAGAGCATCGCAAATTAGCGTCTGTTTAAGACTTGCTTTTTTGGCTGGTAAATAATGGCACAAATTGATTCACGCAAAATTCCTTTAAAGGGTGGGTGAAATGAAGTTTCATGCATACTGAGCTTTTTACACAGTTAAAGACTTGGATTCCCATCCTAAACATGGACAAAGTTTTTTTTTTTTAAAGTTTGATGGAGTGTTTCTGTGCCAAAAATACTCCTTCCGGTTTCTCATAAGTTTCGGAATTTTTTTTTCCGAGTTAGGGTATATGTGACGTCAGATGGGCCGGAATGTCCTTGTATGGGCTCTTCTCCGGGAAGGGCGCGCGCGCGTCTAGCACGAGAGAGCAGACGCTTTAGGGAAGCCGGCTGCGCTGCAGTCACAGAACTTCACGAAATCAACAATGTCACCAAAGATGTGTGTTTTTGGTTGTCATGGCAAGACAATCATGTTTTTCCGGAGCAGCAACGGAGTTGTGCAAGTTTGTTCCCTGAATTTCGGCGACGATGGTTTATAAACAAGGTACAGTTCAACTTCGGATTTGTAGCTCACCTAACGCTGAAAGATGGAGCGGTCCCAGCGATTAAGGTTCATGGTCGTGTGTTGGTACCAGGCGGTGAGTAAAACTGCTTCAAATGTCTTTGTGTTGTTAGCCATCGATTCCATTGTTTTTCTATGTAAACATGCATAGCTCAACGCAATAGCTGCGCACACTCATCATTCTTTAGCTCCGCCCAAACGATACGCCCCCAGCAGCTCGGCTTTTTCCGGAAAGACTCGGTACAGCGTATCTTTCTTTTATAAATATAATAAAGATGCAATACTACTCTATAGATACTCAAGATTGACATGAGATTGACTGAAAATGAGTGTTTCACCCCCCTTTAAATACTCTCCTCCCATAAATGTTGCATCTGAAAATGAAACTCCTACAAATGCATATGCAATAAGGTCGGCCGCAAAAATGTCCGCGCCTTTTCAGCGCTAATTTTTAGTAAATCCTGACGGTAGTATATTTTTAAGAGCAAAAGATCATTTGCGCTAGATATGCACAGATGGACTATTATTTCATCCGCTACCGAATCACAAAACTCACCATCCGTCCGCCGTCCATCCGCACCAACGTTTTTTTGACCAGTTTTCAAAGCCGCACCTGCCCGCTATCCGCTGATTGTTTTAAGGTCTATGGGCGATTCAAGGTGCTGCTGATGATTGGTTCAACTGCCACCCGCCCAAATTTTATTAAAATAAAATGTTTCGTCACATCATCCGCCCAATCCGAGGTTTATCCGCGGAATCCGCGGCTGTAACCGCCAACCGCGCATCTCTAGTTTGCGCTGACGCAAGCTGTTAGTAAATCTGGCCCTTAGTATGTAAAGAAGCATAGTGTGAAAGTCTTTAAGTGGCCTTTTTTATTAGTATTATATTATATACAATACTTTTTCAGTACACTACAAGTGCTCATTCAGTATAATTAAATACACTTCTTTTTCACATGGTTAAGTTGTCATTTAAAGGGGCCTTTGAATACTGTACTCTGTACTGTACATCCTCTGTACTCTTGAATACAGAGTAGGGGTTGATATGTTAATATGTTATTTGTCATAACCATGATGTTTTAACTATATTTTGCTGTTTAGATTTCACAAATGGTCTGAATAGACTGCTTTGTGAATCTTATAATATATTTATTTTAATAGAGCAAGAACAATCCTGTTTTCCATGATATGTCCCATCTAACATTTTGCACAACCACTTCGGTTCAGTGACCTCTGACTTGATACGGGCCGTGCTGCTTTAAATGAGCTTCAGTCAGCGACGGATCGGACTGTGACACCGCTGATAACCTCCATCACATCCTCCTCTCCCCACTGGGTCAGAAAGGCCACCACCAGCCCACCTCTGCCCCACCAAACGCTCGCTCATAAAGGTCAAGGCTGCGACCCTCCTTTGCAGGGCTTAATCTCTACAGGTTAACACGTTACTCTGGGAACCTAATTTGGATAATATTGTAATGAATGCTGATAAAATACATAAGATTAAAAGAATTGCGCTTTGAAGTCGACCTCCCCTCCCTGTTGGAGAAAAGTACATATTGACTTTAGAGGTTTGAGGCTTTTTGATGTTCTCTTTGACTTGCGAGACCTGCACTCCAGTAATTAGAACGATTGGGGCCGCACCAGCGGAAGCTGCATGTGCTTATGGGTAAAAGTGTTTCAGGGATTTAAATGCACCGGCTTTCGAGTCATAGACTGTTTCCATTGCAGTCATGCGTTGTGGTAATGCAAAGATTGTATTTGCATTTGTATCTTTAGCCTGCAGTTGAAGATTTTTTTATCACAGGCCGCATCAGAGGCGTATAACGGTGCACTGTGCTCACGTTGCAGGTTGATTTTAGTTAAGAAAAGAAACTCCCCAGTCCAATGCATCTAGATAAGATACTGCTCAATGTCAAACGGGTGCCTCATAGAAGCCAAATGAGTTTTGCAGACAATGCATCCAGTAAGATGAAACCTTTAAAGCTTTATCACAGTTTACGATACACCCCGGAGATAAGGCACGGACAGCATTCCTGTGTTTCTGAAGAAAGCTATTGAAATTTCAAGCCTATCAACGACACACCTCAATTTAACAAACCCCAGATTGTAGCAAATGTTACTATTGAGTCATTCATCTCTAGTGCTTATGATAACTCATTTGAAGGAATAGTTCAACAAAGAAATATAAACATTGTCATTATTTACTCACCATCATGTCAACCATCACCATCTTTATTCTGCGGAACACAAAAGGAATGTCTTTGATGAATGTGTTCTATATTTCATGTTTTCTGAAGTAATACAATAACTTTGTATGAAGAACAGACCATAATTTACCTCAAAATGTCGCTTCCTCAACAGGATTATTTTGCCCCCTCAGTCAAGATGAATGTGGAAATCGTTTTTAATGATGAAATAGAATAGACTATTTTAAAAACAATCACCAAGTGCAAAGGCTTTCTAGCATTAATATTAGGCTGCTATAGCATCTGTTTCACAGTCACAGTTTGATTGGCACATTTCACACATTAACCGACAAACTTCCCGTGCCACAAAGAATGCAGCTCTACTGAGTAGGCTAATGGTATAATGATTAGAGGGCTAGTAGTTGGTTGATTTATTTCACTGTATTGTTATTGTTTGTCAACGGTTGCATTTCAGGTTGGTTCTAAGTTACCATAAAGTTATGCATCTGTTAACCCAGTCACAATGAATGTGTGTTATGTTACTTAGTGAAGCATTCGCAATGAGCTTGTGATTTATAAGGAAAGCAGACATAATTAATTACTTTTGTTGGGGGTGTCATGATAACTTGGTTGTATTCATGGTAAAACGGCTGAAATTCTGTATCTATGACATATAATATCTGGTGGTCTGAAACGTGTTTGTTTCATGATATCGATGAGTTGAATTTTCGAATATGTTGGCCTTTTGTTGTTTTATGTAACATTATTCAGTGCTCTGTATTTGCTCAATAGCTTTCATAGTTGTTTGCGGTCTGACAAATACGTGAATGGGAGATTTTTTTCTAGGGGGGGATACTTTGTGTTAACGTCATCACCCCCTTTTGTTACTTCAGACGCCCCTTTCTTTCAGTGCTCTGCTGGCGCCGGCTGTTTCCACTGTCAAATCTCATTCACACTTCTACCCAAAGATATCATATGACATAAGATTTCGAATATAATGCACTTTAGCCAATTTAAGTGCCTTTTTGACCTTTTGAAGCTTGAGAATTAGTACTCCTTTAGTGGTCCTTTAGGGTGTGTACACACTTGTAGTTTGGTTCGTTTGGTCCAGACCCACCCCAAAAAAAATTTAGTCCTGGTCCGCTTAGCGTTCACATTGGCAATTTAACACTGAACCTACAGATACCGAATCTAAAGGCATAGGGATGTGTTCACAACCTGATTGGTCAGCTTTTACTATGTATATTTTGTGACAGAATTTAACGAACATCCAAAACAATGCTGTGTGCTGGGCTAAATACGTTTGTTGTATGTGCAATGCATAGCATACATATACAATGGGGAGAACAAGTATTTGATACACTGCCGATTTTGCAGGTTTTCCTACTTACAAATCATGTAGAGGTCTGTAATTTTTATCATAGGTACACTTCAACTGTGAGAGACGAAAATCCAGAAAATCACATTGTATGATTTTTAAATAATTAATTTGCATTTTATTGCATGACATAAGTATTTGATCACCTACCAACCGGTAAGAATTCTGGCTCTCACAGACCTGTTAGTTTTTCTTTAAGAAGCCCTCCTGTTCTCCACTCATTACCTGTATTAACTGCACCTGTTTGAACTCGTTACCTGTATAAAAGACACCTGTCCACACACTCAATCAAACAAACAGACTCCAACCTCTCCACAATGGCCAAGACCAGAGAGCTGTGTAAGGACATCAGGGATAAAATTGTAGACCTGCACAAGGCTGGGATGGGCTATAGGTAGGGGTGTAACGGATCGCAGTTGATCCGTGATCCGTACGGATCACGACCCACGGTTCGGCACGCACATGACCCGCGGATTTATTGCGCTTTTTTTTTTAACTTGTGGATTAATCTGAATTGTTTAGCGATCGCAGGCTAAAAGACAATTTTTCTGCCGATATTGCTTTTTAAGTGATCTCGTTTAAACCTTTAAACTCGATGCGGAGTTTCAGAGAAACACATGTGTTCACGTGAACAGGGCATGTTAATCAGTCAACCGTGGCTAGCGGAGAAGTAGGAGAACTTGAAAAGCCTCCTGCATTGTTCAAATCACGTGTATGGGACCATTTTGGCTTCCCCGTAAAATATAATGATGACGGAAGAAGGGTGGTGGACAAAACTCTAAGAGTATGGGCACTGTGGCACGAGAAAGCCGTATGAAAGTGGCGCATACATCGAGCATGGCACCTGCTGATGCCTGTTTCACACATACTCCGTTTGCAGTGGGTATGGGGTGCGTATTTTTTCCGTGCCCGGCTTCGGTCCGTCAGTGCGTTCCAGGAGCGTGTGGCCGTACAACAGCTGTGCTGATCGTTTCCGCACAGAGTCTATTTTTTGATGTGCTGGCGCTGAATTAAAGTGACAGCGCATCCGCATTAAAACAAACATGTATCGATGCGAAAATCTAGTAATTCCACCACAGATGCATATAATATAACGTCTACTCGGTTTTAAAGTAAACACATGGCTTTTTGCCTCGAGTAAAGCAAGGAAAACGGCCTTCAAGTAAACAAGGAGAAATAATGGAGCACCTGTCCTTTCTTGGAGGTGGAAAAACAAAGTTCTTTATGACCTGCAGGATTTCTTGTAAAAAAAAATTAAAAACGAAAGAAAAGCATAAGTTTTAATTTAAAATGTTTGTTATTTTAACATAGTCTATTGTCTGTTTTGCAATTTGCATGAGCAACGTAATATTTACATCCAAAGTAGGTATTAGGCCATATAAATATAAAGTAATGAATTCAATAAAATGTTGTTTAAGTGTAGTGCGTTTAAACATGATATCTATAAAATAGTGTATAGGCCTAAAATAGTGTATAGGCCTACAAAGAGAATTGCAATGCTGACAAGTGTGAGAGGTCTACTCTCTCCCTGAGAATGTTGACATCCTAATCTTTAAAAAAAAAAAAAAAAAACCTCAGGCCCATTTTCATGTCTCAGGTTGTTTTTATCCAAATTTGATTTATTCAGATGGTTATTTATTTTATTTTTTTAACACCAAAAGTTCCTTGTTAACTTATAAACCATATAAGTTATGTTAACACCAAAAGTTTTCATGTAATAAATGGAAAGCAAATAAAAATAGTCTCCTCCCCCTTTTATTCTGATCCGAAAAATTATCTGATCCGTGACTCATGATCCGAAGTCGATCCGAACCGTGAGTTTTGTGATCCGTTGCACCACTAGCTATAGGACAATAGGCAAGCAGCTTGGTGAGAAGGCAACAACTGTTGGTGCAATTATTAGAAAATGGAAGAAGTTCAAGATGACAGTCAATCTCCCTCGGTCTGGGGCACCATGCAAGATCTCACCTCGTGGGGCATCAATGATCATGAGGAAGGTGAGGGATCAGCCCAGAACTACATGGCAGGAGCTGGTCAATGACCTGAAGAGAGCTATGACCACAGTCTCAAAGAAAACCACTAGTAACACACTACGCCGTCATGGATTAAAATCCTGCAGCGCACGCAAGGTCCCCCTGCTCAAGCCAGCGCATGTCCAGGCCTGTCTTAAGTTTGCCAATGACCATCTGGATGATCCAGAGGAGGAATGGGAGAAGGTCATGTGGTCTGATGAGACAAAAATAGAGCTTTTTGGTCTAAACGAGTTTGGAGGAAGAAGAAGGATGAGTACAACCCCAAGAACACCATCCCAACCATGAAGCATGGAGGTGGAAACATCATTCTTTGGGGATGCTTTTCTGCAAAGAGGACAGGACGACTGCACCGTATTGAGGGGAGGATGGGGCCATGTATCACGAGATCTTGGCCAACAACCTCCTTCCCTCAGTAAGAGCATTGAAGATGGGTCGTGGCTGGGTCTTCCAGCATTACAACGACCTGAAACACACAGCCAGACACATGTAAGAAGCATCTCAAGGTTCTGGAGTGGCCTAGCCAGTCTCCAGACCTGAACCCAATATAAAATCTTTGGAGGGAGCTGAAAGTCTGTATTGCCCAGCGACAGCCCCGAAACCTGAAGGATCGGGAGAAGGTCTGTATGGAGGAGTGGGCAAAATCCCTGCTGCAGTGTGTGCAAATCTGGTCAAGAACTACAGGAAACGTATGATCTCTGTAATTGCAAACAAAGGTGTCTGTACCAAATATTAAGTTCTGCTTTTCTGATGTATCAAATACTTAAGTCATGCAATAAAATGCTAATTAATTACTTAAAAACAATGTGATTTTCTGGATTTTTGTTTTAGATTCCGTCACTTACAGTTGAAGTGTACCTATGATAAAAAATTACAGACTTCTACATGCTTTGTAAGTGGGCAAGCCTGCAAAATCGACAGTGTATCAAATCCCCACTGTATGATGGTATTTTGACCAGCTGAGAACTTGTGAAGAGCTTATAAAACGTGTAAAGGAGTCAAAACATCAGCGGAAATCCCTCGCGACACACACACACACAAAAAATCTGCTGTGAGGAGACGCGGTTCTGATGCCTGTACCGAACTGTGATGAGCGACATCATAACTATGACGAGAAAAAAACAGGTTAAGTATGTGTGAGAATTCTGTCCTTTTTAGGGTCTCCTCTTCCTGTTTTTTTTTGTTTGTTTGTTTGTTTACATGTCTTTGGTCCGTGTTGTGTTCGTATTTCATTCAAACCGCACCAGAGTTCGTTTGGAAGCAGACAGAGACTCATCTTTTCTCAGTCCACTTCTTTGGTGTACACCAATGTTCGGATGGCAGCGTTCACACTCATTCAAATGAAACGCACTAACAGAGCAATCACAGCAGGGTTCATTTTAATCCAGGGGTGTCCAATCCTGCTCCTGGAGGGCCATTGTCCTGCAGAGTTTAGCTCCAACCCCAATTAAACACACATGAACCAGCTAATCAAGGTTTTATTATGCATACTAGAAACTTGCAGACCGGTGTTGAGGCAAGTAAGAGCTAAACTCTGCAGGACAGTGGCCCTCCCTGACCGACTTTGGACACCCCTGTTTTAATCGAACCAAATATGCAAAGTGTGAACTCACCCTTAAATTTCAAAAACAATTACAAAGAAACAGCAAGTAACACATTACATTAAACCAAAGACTCTATATATAGGAAGACGGTGCACTATGATTACTTATGAATGGGAGTGCAATGCCTAATATGGCGAATAAGCCCCGCCTTCTAAATGAAAGAGCCAATCGCTGATTTAGTGAAGTAATTTTTAAAGTCATTAGAAGCTCCGGTTGCTATAGACGAGAGACGTGCGTTCAGGACTGCATATGCGCATTCACTTTGTCCAGGCTGAAAAATGCATTTTTTTTGTCATGATTTGAGTGTTTAGATACAAAATCTATGAGACCGTTGTCAGATTTCATTGGCGATTTCATATATGAAATTTAATCGTATGCTTGGCAAACAGTTTTAGAGAATTTTATATTTCCCTGTTCAAAGAGTAAGGAACTGCACTTGCATGCCCGAGAGGCATTTCAAAGATGGCCACCAAGTGAAATGACTTGTCTTAAAGGGACTTTGATTAAACATGAAATATTGAAGTAGAAAAACTGAAAGTGTTTTCTGGAAAAAGTACTCAACTTTGAAAAATGTATTTTTTTTACTGTGTGTTTTACTGTGAGCAGAATTTGCTCATTTTTGTGTAAACTGTTTCTTTAACAGAACTATTCTCTAGCTCTTTTAAACCCTTCTCCTGTCATCTCCCGTTTATCTCTCCCCAACTCTCTCTGTCTTTGTCCTCAGTCTGGCTCTCGGGGAGTATATTGCAGGACTTTACAGTAGTGCAGGTTGTCATGTTTGTTTAGACAGTCTCCATTGTGTCTGTCTCCTCACCCAGCTGTTGAAAGGATGAGCCCGTCAATACATCTGTTTCAACGGCAGGTCATTAGCAAGGGCTTTATTGCGCCACAGGTTTAGGCACTGAGAGGTAGGGGACAGTGTTTACTCGGCCTTCCCCACACCCACCGGCTCAGGGATCCCTCGGTCTCACGACACACCGCTGCTGAGTAGGTGCTGAGTTAGAAGACAATAGAAGTCAATTGGATCCCCCTCCGAGTGAGTTTCTCCTTGTGTGCACACGAACGAATGAATGAAGTTCAATTGGAGTTCAGATGGTTATCTGTCTGACATTGGCGATAAAAAGAAAAGTTCATGAAATCTTTAGACCAGTAGGCCTATGCTCTACGTAACAGTAGAAGGAGAAACCTTTCTGAAGAAGAAGACAGTTTACGTTAATGTTCACCATAGCGCCTACACGACAATGGTGTTATGAATTGCATTTCAGACACAGTGCATGTGACATTTTCAGGCATCTGGATTGATTCCTTGCTGTTACATTTTAGTATCTGTATTTTTTAATCAGCCAGGCCGATTAATCGTCAAATATTCAGATGTTTTTAGACTCGGCACTGGCTAAAAATCATGCCCGCTTGGCTAATTAATTAAAAGTTTCCCAGTTTTTAATTAATTTTTTAAAAATGATGCATTATTTATTTATTTGTTGTTTTAAATATTTGATTAGTATTTTTATTATTATTGTTGTTGTTGTTGTTTTCATTTAGTTATTGGAAAAACTCATATTGGCCATGCGCTAGTTTCTTTGTGCTTCTTGGAGGGTTAGTTAGTAGACAATAAAGTAAAAAATAATTTATAAACATTATTTATTCATTTCAACACATTTTATTTACTCATTATCTATTTTCATTGTTTTATTTGATTTGTTTTATCTGGTTTGATTCCTTGCTTTTACAACATTTTAGTATATGTATTTTTTAATCAGCCAGGCCAATTAATCGTCAAATATTCAGATGTTTTTACGCTCAGCACTGACTAAAAATCATGTCCGCTTGGCTAATTCATTTTTACTAGTTTTACAAAAATATGTTGTTTGTGTGTGTGTATACACAGATAACATTATGACCTCATTCCTAATATTGTGTTGGTCCCCCTTTTGCTGCCAAAACAGCCCTGACCTGTTGAGGCAAGGACTACACTAGACCACTGAAGCTGTGCTGTGGTATCTGGCACCAAGATGTCAGCAGCAGATCCTTTAAGTCCTGTAAGTTGCGAGGTGGGACCATGGATCGGACTTGTTTGTTCAGCACATCCACAGATGCTCGATTGGATTGAGATTGGGGGAATTTGGAGGCCAAGTCAACACCTCAAATTCTTTGTTGTGCTCCTCAAACCATTCCTGAACCATTTGTGCTTTGTGGCAGGGAGAATTATCCTCCTGAAAGAGGCCACAGCCACCAGGGAAAACTGTTTCCATGAAAGTGTGTACATGGTCTGCAAAAATGCTTAGGTAGGTGGTACGTGTCATAGTAACATCCACATGGATGGCAGGATATAAGGTTTCCCAGCAGAACATTGCCCAAAGCATCACACTGCCTTAGCCAGCATGCCTTCTTCCCATAGTGCATCCTGGGGCCATGTGTTCCCCAGGTCAGTGACACACACATACCCGTCCATCTACTTGATGTGATAGAAAACGTAATTCATCAGACCAGGCCACTTTTTTCCATTGCTCTGTCGTCCAGTTCTGATGCTCACATGCTCACTGTTGGCATGTTCGGCGGTGGACAGGGGTTAGCATGGGCACCCTGACTGGTCTGCGGCTATGCGGTCCCATATGCAACAAACTGCGATGCACTGTGTATTCTGACACCTTTCTATCAGAACCAGCATTAACTTCTTCATCTGTGTGTGTGTGTGTGTGCGTGTGCGTGTGCGTGTGCGTGTGCGTGCACGCGTGCGCGTGCGCGTGCGCGTGTGTATATATATATATATGTATGTATGTATGTATGTATGTATGTATGTATATATATATATATATGTGTATATATATATGTGTATATGTATGTGTATATGTATATATTTATTTATTTATTTAAATATTTTATTAGTATTTTTGTATTGTTGTTGGTTTTTTATTTTTCATTTCTCATCACCTCATGGGATTCTTTGGGCTTCTTGGAGGTTTAGTTAGTAGGCAATAAAGTAAATAATAATTAATAAATAATATGTATTAATTTCCAAAATGTTTATTGATACATTCATATATATATATATATATATATATATTAGGGGTGTAACGATTCGTTTTAACAACGATTCGATTCGTATCACGATTTGAGGTTGTCGATACGATTAAAGGACGATATTGGTTCATTTAGAACGATACGATCCGAAACGATTCAGTGACTTGAAATCGATTCAGTAACTTTTTAGCCAAAAATTGTGTGACTGAAATAAATATCTGGATACTGGTCAGTGCAGGTGAAGTTTCCTAGATTCCTGTTGTTTCTTGTAAGGGAATCCGGTATATCAATTAATTATGGATATAAACAAACAAGTAAACAACAATTAATGGAAAATGCATTCACATTTTATTTGAATAAAGTGCAACCAACAGTTTAGGTTGAATTAACAAGAAGTTAACCTTTTCTGCTCTCAATTTCAATATTCAATACATTTTCTATAAAAGCACAGTAAGTGCAACAGTAGGTTAACCTGCTACTTCTGCTTTTGTTTTCCAACATAAAAATATTACAATATTAATATCAAAAATAAAGTGCAACCAACATTTCTTCAGGTTGAATAAACTGGCTGAACCTGCTACTACTCTCAGTTTAATAAACAAACAATATTTAACAAAAGATAAAATGTAACCAACTACTCTTCAATGACTCTATATATTGTTTTGTTTTTTTTCAAAAATATCAACTGATCAACATGATCTGGCTGCAGAACACTTCTCTGTGCGTTCACTATGTCGCCAGCAGTACTACAAACTCGCTCTGCTGGCACACTGGTGTCAGGAATGCACAGGTAACATTTAGCCAGGGTTGAAAGTACAGGTAGCTCTTTCTCCTGGTGGCTTGATAATTTCTCGCTCATTGGCTTCTCCTCTGCCATCCGCCATGCTATGTTTTGTTTTCTTAGCGCTGCTGCTGGTGCGTGCGTTGCGATGATGTCACAGATAGGCAGACTGAATCGAGTAACGTTTAACGCCTTTATCATTAAAAGTGCTAAGAAAAAACATCCATATAAAGTCTGACGTGCTTAAATCCAATGCGTTATTTCCTATTATCGATACAATCGATTGATTACCTTTTAAAACAATGTTAGATCGATAAATGTCGTCCGGAAGGCCAACTTGCCGAGCACAGATCGATTTAGTTAGATCATAGGAATATAAATTGATACATCGATGTAGTAGATGAATCGTTACTCCCCTAATATATATATATATATATATATATATATATACACTCACCTAAAGGATTATTAGGAACACCATACTAATACTGTTTTTGACCCCCTTTCGCCTTCAGATCTGCCTTAATTCTACGTGGCATTGATTCAACAAGGTGCTGAAAGCATTATTTAGAAATGTTGGCCCATATTGATAGGATAGCATCTTGCAGTTGATGGAGATTTGTGGGATGCACATCCAGGGCACGAAGCTCCTGTTCCACCACATCCCAAAGATGCTCTATTGGGTTGAGATCTGGTGATTGTGGGGGCCATTTTAGTACAGTGAACTCATTGTCATGTTCAAGAAACCAATTTGAAATGATTTGAGCTTTGTGACATGGTGCATTATCCTGCTGGAAGTAGCCATCAGAGGATGGGTACATGGTGGTCATAAAGGGATGGACATGGTCAGAAACAATGCTCAGGTAGGCCGTGGCATTTAAACAATGCCCAATTGGCACTAAGGGGCCTAAAGTGTGCCAAGAAAACATCCCCCACACCATTACACCACCACCACCAGCCTGCACAGCGGTAACAAGGCATGATGGATCCATGTTCTCATTCTGTTTACGCCAAATTCTGACTCTACCATCTGAATGTCTCAACAGAAATCGAGACTTATCAGACCAGGCAACATTTGCTGCAAATAAGTATTTGAACTGAGAAAATCAATGTTAATATTTGGTACAGTAGCCTTTGTTTGCAATTACAGAGGTCAAACGTTTCCTGTAGTTTTTCACCACGTTTGCACACACTGCATGAGGGATTTTGGCCCACTCCTCCACACAGATCTTCTCTAGATCAGTCAGGTTTCTGGCCTGTCGCTGAGAAACACAGAGTTTGAGCTCCCTCCAAAGATTCTCTATTGGGTTTAGGTCTGGAGACTAGCTAGGCCACGCCAGAACCTTGAAATGCTTCTTACAGAGCCACTCCTTGGTTATCCTGGCTGTGTGCTTCGGGTCATTGTCATGTTGGAAGACCCAGCCTCGACCCATCTTCAATGCTCTAACTGAGGGAAGGAGGTTGTTCCCCAAAATCTCGCAATACATGGCCCCGGTCATCCTCTCCTATACAGTGCAGTGCAGTCGCCCTGTCCCATGTGCAGAAAAACACCCCCAAAGCATGATGCTACCACCCCCATGCTTCACAGTAGGGATGGTGTTCTTGGGATGGTACTCATCCTTCTTCTTCCTCCAAACACGTTTAGTGGAATTATGACCAAAAAGTTATATTTTGGTCTCATCTGACCACATGATGTTCTCCCATGACTCCTCTGGATCATCCTAATGGTCATTGGCAAACTTAAGACGGGCCTTGACATGTGCTGGTTTAAGCAGGGGAACCTTCCGTGCCATGCATGATTTCAAACCGTGACGTCTTAGTGTATTACCAACAGTAACCTTGGAAACGGTGGTCCCAGCTCTTTTCAGGTCATTGACCAGCTCCTCCCGTGTAGTTCTGGGCTGATTTCTCACCTTTCCTAGGATCATTGAGACCCCACAAGGTGAGATCTTGCATGGAGCCCCAGTCCGAGGGAGATTGACAGTCATGTTTAGCTTCTTCCATTTTCTAATGATTGCTCCAACAGTGGACCTTTTTTCACCAAGCTGCTTGGCAATTTCCCCGTAGCCCTTTCCAGCCTTGTGGAGGTGTACAATTTTGTCTCTAGTGTCTTTGGACAGCTCTTTGGTCTTGGCCATGTTAGTAGTTGGATTCTTACTGATTGTATGGGGTGGACAGGTGTCTTTATGCAGCTAACGACCTCAAACAGGTGCATCTAATTTAGGATAATAAATGTGGAGGTGGACATTTTAAAGGCAGACTAACAGGTCTTTGAGGGTCAGAATTCTAACTGATAGACAGATGTTCAAATACTTATTTGCAGCTGTATCATACAAATAAATAGTTAAAAAATCATATATTGTGATTTCTGGATTGTTTTTTTAGATTATGTCTCTCACAGTGGACATGCACCTACAATGACAATTTCAGACCCCTCCATGATTTCCAAGTGGGAGAACTTGCAAAATAGCAGGGTGTTCAAATACTTATTTTCCTCACTGTGTATATAAATAATGTATCAATAAACGTTTTGGAAATTAATGCATATTATTTATTCATTATTATTTACTTTATTGCCTACTAACTAAACCTCTGTATTCTACTTCTCCTCTGTTTCTTTGTTTATCAAAGGTTTAGTTTTGTAATTTCAGCTGTCCATACATGAACAGTGTGTTCAGCTTTATATGATCTGACATGCATTTCTTTAATCTCTACAGCTTGAGGAGGAGCTTCAGGAAGCCCAGAGAGAACGAGATAAAGCCCTGGTGCTCAGTCACACACTGGAAGAAGAGCTGCAAACCTTACGCAGGTGTCACAGGTGAACCACCACACCTTACACTGCACAGTAACAACTCTTAAATGAGTCATTTGATGCATTTTACAGTTTGTTTTAGTTGTAATGGAGCATGAACCTGCTGTGACATGCCTTAAGTGTTCAGTGAATTTGCAAATAAACAGAGGTGCAGGACAAGGCATTCTGGAGGATTGTAATAATTCAGGTTATGGATAATATGTGGATGTCAGTGCAGGAATTAGGGAAAAGCCTTTGCATGGAATTCCAGAGGCGAGGAACCAGGTGGGCTTTGTTTTAGAGGTGGTTAAGTCCATCAACACTGGATTCTGGAGGTTTATGCATGTCACACAAAAAAAAATGTTTGACTAGTTTATTCCCAGAAGTGTTCATTGTTGCAATTTGGGACCTTTTTTCAGACTGAAGCTTTCCATTTTAAAGAGAACTTTCCATTTGTGTGTGCAATATGCGTCAGTCTGTGAGTAGTGGTAGGCTGAGGTTGAGGCTACATGTACCATTGTTCACCTAGGCAAATTAGTCAGTATACAGTATACAGGCCCTGATATATCGCAGGAATATGTAATAAAATGCTAACCATCATTACAAAAAATTGCATCATCACACAATCGATGTGTGCATTTCAGCGAAATATGGTGACAACAAAACCAACAAAATTGAATGTAAGCAAACGCATCATGAAAGCACTCATACCAAAGCGCATTAGGGACAGACACTTCCGCATCATAGATAGTGAACAGTGATTGTGGCATTTTGATAATAAATTATATCATTAGACTGGCACAGCAGCGATTATATGTATGTAACAGACCGTATTAAACTTATGATTTGGGAAAAATGTACAGTTGTGGCCAAAATTATTAGAACACTTGGCATCTGGGAGTCGGAATCTGCTGGAACATTGTAAATGATGGACTGGCCCCTTCAAAGTCCGGACCTCAACCCCATCGAGCATATTTAGGGGCGAGTTGGAAAATAAACTGGACATATCTATTGTACATTCAAAAGGAAAACCTTTGGCTTCAGTTGCAGAAGGCATGGGATAACATTAGTGTTGAAGTTCTCAGAGGAAATATATTGACACTATACCAGAGAGATGTGTTGCAAAAGGTGGACACACCAAATATTAAAGTTAAAAGTGGATAAAAACAGGACGACTCACTTCATCTGATATTTGATTGTCAGAGCAGCCATCTGCATGTTTCATGAACATTATGAAATGAAATCAAGTTTTGGAGGCAAAAAAGGTCAATATTTTCAGATCTGTCAGGAGTTCTAATAATTTTGGCCACCACTGTAACTATTACGCAGAATTACAACAAATGTGCAATGGTCGCTAAGTTAGTAAATTTACAAACTGACCAGTCACATAACAGTTAGATTTTAAATAACTTAACCAATTCCAACGGAAAAGCTTTAGTCATCCAAGGGTAACGTTTGCTGTGGTTGAAATGGTTTAAAAAACTTTGGCTGTCTGCACTAAATTAAGCTCTGTTGTAGGTTTTCCTTTGCAGATTAACTCTAGCTTTTCTTTAAAGGTCCTGTTCTTCGTGTTTTTTGAAGCTTTGATTGTGTTTACAGTGTGCAATATAACATGTGTTCATGTTTCGTGTGTAAAAAAAAACTGTATTTTTAACACAATTTACTTATCTGTATACCGCTGTTTTCACTGTCCTAAAAACGGGTTGATGAGTCCCTTGTTCTATGAAGTCCCTCCTTCAGAAATACGTAACGAGTTCTGATTGTGCCAGCGGTTCCCGTGTTGGGATTTGACCGCAGCTTAGCGAACGTGTCACGGTTCCTGTGTTGTGATTCGACAGCAGCTTAGCGTACGTGGAAAGGTCACGCCTCTTAACGGGAGATATATGCGCTTAATGATCTCTACAGCGTCCCTGGGAAAGCCAAACAAAGGTGATTTGACTCCGGGATGAAAATAACAGCGTCTCGACGACATGGCGACAAACACACTCAAACGCAACACTTCCTTTTCTCCACGTGACACTTCCTCTTCTCCACGTGGGACAGCAACAAGACCACGCCCCCTTTTTCACGTATTCTTGTGGGCGGAGGTTAGTCTGTTCTACTGTTCTACTGACGTCATTTATGTAGGAAGTACCAGGATGTAGTCCAAGCCAGCCGTTCGCTGTAGGCTTTGAAAGGGAACTTCTGTTAAATAAAATATCTCGCTTGGCATTGAACTTTGAGCTTTATAATTTTACAGGTATTATTTATGCTCTAACAGCAACATTACACACTAACTAAAGTTTGAACAGTGGGATCACGAAGAAGGGGACCTTTAAAAGTCAATCTTGAAAACGCAGTGGATAAAAAATTAGCAACATTTAGTCCTCCTTATTGCGGTTTCCATAGTGAATAGCGCTAGCTATTTTATCAGCGTTTTCTTTTTTCCAGTGGTGTTCCCCATAGCGGGCGAAATTCAAATGAGTCTCTCATCGACTTGCTATGGCTTGGCTCTCTGTAATTTCACAGCTGGACCACCAATAACAGAGCTGAAAGCGTTAGGCGGAAAAATCCTAAAATGGAGAAAATGGACGTCTACACAACACACACACACAGAATAGGCAGATTTGAAGGGTTCATTTAAAATATTTAGATGCTTATTGTCAAATTGTAAATTCCTAAATTAACATTAAACCTGTCTGCTGTGAGACTTCAGTGTAAACGGACACTGCTGTGATTGGCTAACTGCTTTGTATATGAAATAGCTAAGTATTACATGAGGAACTCTCTCAAAAACTTTTAGCACATTTTTACTATTACAGCTCTCAAGATTAGCTAATCATGAAAAGTGTGTATTACAGCATTATATTTAGATCTATGGTATTATATTTAGATTGTGGCGTGAAAGGTTGCAGTGATAAGCATTGTAGCCGATCACAGATGTTGAGCGTATGAATGCAGTGATCTTGTCATTGCAACTCGATTTCTGCACACTAATGCTTTCAGCATATCTAACAGTGCAAACACAATGTAAATAAGAGATTCGTTCATTCTAACAGAAGTTTTGGCTAAAGTCCAGAACTCAGCCACTTAGAAACTCACGCTGTGTGATTGACAGCTCCAGCGATTGTAAAGGGAGCTTTCTTTGATCGCTTTCTATATATAATTTAATCACATTTTAAATAACTGATTATTTTCATCCTGCTAAGAGAAACAATGTGAAGTTGACCGTTTATATTTACTATTTGTAGTCTCTGGTTTGATTTACTGACACATAGACAAAGAACATCTGACTGTACATTAATCATTACATATCAGAAATCACTGGTCACAGATCAGACATTAGAATTAACACAGTTACTTACATGTTCATATCGTAAAAGTCTGTTTGCAAAGCCTGCGCAGAGACTGCAACTGATTTACCAAAGAATCCACAGTGAAATGTACTGATATATATATATTGTTTTTTAGTTTTTTTTTTAACAACGGCTATGTTTAAATTACCATCGTTTTAATGTTATATCTTGAATTTAATATATTATTTTGGAAAGTGAATATCTGCAGCAAAACAAAATCATTTAATTTAACCTCAGGTTTTGCATGCGTTGGTTTTCTCTGGCGCTCGCGGCGGAGACTATTTGTTGCTCACATCCCTATTAAAAAGCCTTTCACTTTCAACACTACTCACTACAGAGAGGTATTTGCCTCACGAGAGGTCAAGCTTGGTTTAAGCAAGGAACACACTAAACCGACACCGACCAACTAGTGTCGATGAAAGTAGACTGCTGAGTTGGCTCACGTCAGTAGCGTCTAGGTCCAAAGTTGCCCTGACACACCAAGCAGACGCTTGACATCCGACGGCCAAATAGCACGTCCGTTCTGCACCTGTGTAAGAGTAAATAGCTTTCCGTACCAGCTGGTGGCAGTAGTGTTTTCGTTATTCAAAGCGGGAAACTGGAAGAGCTACAGGGATATAAACAAAGCACCTCATAATCTCGCTCACCATAGATGATCACTTCTGTTTTTTTTTCCTCGTGCACTGGTTCGCTAGCTGAACAGCCAATCAGAATGATCAGATGGCCCGACTGACCGACGGCGTTTCAACATGTTGAATCGGCTGAAAAATAGTCAACGTCAGCCGACGTGCGGAACACACCGAGAAAACTGAGTTGGCCAACGAACACAAACTGCCCGATGGCCGACCGTCAGCTTGGTGTGTTCCAGGCTTTATACTCGCCGAGTCCGCACTAGGGCGAAGGTGCGCAAGGCAAAAATGAAGTCATCTCAGTCTTGCGCATTGAGAGTGCTAGACTCCCTTTCACTTGGTACAACGGTGTACACCTTTCCACGCGGCTTCGCATCCAAAGGTGCGTTGCCATAAAGTGATATTGTGTGTGGTTGTATCGGAGTAGTTTTACGAGTACAAGTACATGAGCACAGTATCGGACCGACACCTGAGTACTGGTATCGGTATCGGTGCATCCCTATTGAAAATTAAATTACCACATTCCTCGCATTAGGATCCTTTGGATTTGTACTGCATCCTGTATCGCTCTTCTCTCCTCGTCATCTCACTAACATGCCACTGGGCGGGGCCAAAGTTGCAATGATGAAGTAGGCGTTGATTTTCTTCTGCAGAGGTGGTCTTTCATCCATAGGTAGGAGCGTTCGCTGGGCTTGGTAACAATAAAAGCTGTTTTTGGACTAACAAGGAAATTTTCAGCTCTGAAATTTACAAGATATTCTTATAGTACGATGACCTCTTTTATATATCAAAAGCTCAAGGAAAATTGATTGAGTGATTTCTCAGTTCATGATCCCTTTAAAGGTCCCATGGCATGAAAATGTCATTTTATGAGGTTTTTTAACATTAATATGAGTTATCCTAGCCTGTATATGGTCCCCAAGTGACTAGAAAAGTTGATGGGTGTAAACCGAGTTCTGGCGGTCTTTCTCTGCCCTTGAGAAAATTACAGCCCAGACGAGCTGTTCTGTAATTTTCCTGTTATGACGTCATACCAGGAAAGGTTACCTCCCCTTCCTCTGCTTTGCCCGCCCAGAGCATTCGGAGACAATGGATTCACTTTATGTCAGTACAGGCTTTACAAACAGACTTTACAATATGGATTAGACAGCACCGCCACAAACAGTGAATAACAGTGTTCATTAATGCCTGATCTGTGATCAGTGATTTCTGATGTGTAGCTAATCGTTCAAGTTCACTCAGACTGCCTTTCTAGATCGTTTAATGATCGCCCTAAGTGTAATGCATCAGTGAATCAAACCAGTGACTAAAACGATCGTTTCTGTTAGTAGCATGAAACAAATCTGTTTTTTAAGTGATTAAACTACAGAGAGCGATCAGAGAACACTCTTTATAATGTTCATGTGACAGAGGGTTCTGTCACGATCACAGCAGCACTACATTTTACATGCACATTTGATCCATTATCCACCTGGTTTATTGTTTCCTACCCTTAGGTGCACACGAGGGTCAGTCCAGGTTACCGGAGACAAATGGCAATCAATCTGTCAATCACACCTCGCGAGTGTATCTGCACACTTGTCCAAACTGCCGTTATAATGAATGACACTGTTATGCTGCACAAAGCTCATACTGTATTCCTGTCGATGTTGTGTTTGTTTTTAGTTGTGGTGAAAGCATTTTGTGAGAGAAAACGCATTGCAATGACAAGATCACTGCATTCACGCGATCAACAGACTGCAGCCTTTCATGTGATAGGAATAGATCATAAAATAATGCTATAATCCACACTTTGACGATTCGTTCATCTCGGTTAGGGTTAGGGTCTCTGTAATGGTACATTACATGTTTTACAAAGTTTGTAGAATAAAGTGTAAGACAGAGTCCGATTGACTGGGACTGTTTATTCAGAACTCTCAGATACAAATAAGCTTGCTCTAACAGCACGGTACAATAAAACTCCTCCAGCTCTCCATGGTTCACGAGTGCCCCGTCAGTCTCTCTCTCTCTCATGCATGCAGTCAATGCGTGCAGTGCCTCGCTAAACCACGCCCCCTCCGCAACATAATCTAACACTCATTTCAAATGCAAATATGTCAGCAACGGTGGGCGTTTTCACTGAAGTCTCACAGCAGACACGCCCCTTGAAACAGGGCATTCAGACAGAGGGGTAATAACAGTATAGAAAAAATGCCTTTTATTTCTAAATTATGACATTTTTTATGTAAAAATCATACTAACAATATAAGTACACCTCAGGAAACATAAAATAATAGAAAAATGCCATGCCATGGGACCTTTAATGACCATGGGAAAATGTGGGTCCCATGGCCAAAATAGTTTAGAACCACTGCTTTATACAATAGATTGCTTTAAATCAAGCAGCTGTACACTAACATGAAAAAGTGTCAGTGTCCCATTCAATTAGAAGTACAACTTCAGTTTCTACTATAAAGCCGTTCTCCAATGTGTTCATGTTTATACTCGTGTCTGCCTTCAACGAACTGAACAATATAAATTAACTGGAGAATATATTTTCACATCAAAGATGAGCCACACCTACCTTTTACATCATAAACATGGACCAATAGTAGTATGAAGGTGTTCACCAGCCGGAGCGGTCGTTGAACCCCGAATGAACTTAGTTTTGGCCTTATTTTGTTCAAAATTATGTCATACCTGTTTGTTCTTTGATTTTGCTTGAGGTATATCAGGGCCTTAAACCTTCTTTTTTCTGTTCTGTTCTGTTCTTTCTTTTGTTCGTTTATTTGACAACCAGCATTAGAATGGCTGGAATGTTGATGAGGTGGTTTCTCATTGCAAAACTTGCATATTTAAAATAGATTCTCATTGCATGTCACTCATTTTACCTAACATCATTGCTGTGCTTTTGATTGAAGCATGCGTCATGCATCATGCATTTAGTCTGATCACCGTCCAGCTTTATAACAGATTATGAACATTGAAACTGGCTTTTATGTGTTTTGTTTGCTTTGTCCAGGGAAAAATAAATCGCTCGGGTTGAGTGCAGTGAGTCATTAGATTACCACAAACTCATGTTCTGAAGGATTGGAGCGTCCGTGAAGTTATGATCTCGAGCCACATCTCCTGCAGACGCGGTCAGAGGTCTGTCCACATTGAGATCCTCATAGCTGTTTTGCTAGAGCGCAAAAGCTCTAGACGTATCGACCGCAAACGTTTCAGCACTACCTAACATCTGATTGTTTTGGCCTGCGAGTTGAACTCTGTGCTTATTTAAGGTTTTATTCAAAATGATAGTCAGGGTCTTAAATAACCAAACCAAACTGTTCCCAGTGGTCGTGATGGACTACCGCAGACCCGCCCTCCCCGGTTCTTGTCTTCTTGCCAGAGGGCTTGTTTGCTTTACTTGGGGTTTATCTGTCAGTGAGGACGGCTTTGATAGATGATATGGAGTAAATACATTTGGCTCATAAACTGGTCGTGCTGGTTAAGTGAGCTGTGTCCGGTTTCAGCGATACGTATATCCGTGTGTATCAAGGACTTTCCATTTGCATTCGTCACATCTTATTAATCCCCTCCGCATCTCATTGTGCATGATTTTGTGTTTGTTACTCTCCGAAAAGGTTTTTCCGCCTGATCATGCCATAGGAGAACTTTCATAACCATTTAAAATAAGGTTCAATTTGTTAAGTTGGTTTATTCGTTTATTATAGCATTTGGTAACACTTTAGTTTAGGATCCAGTTCTCACATTAACTAGTTAGCTTGCATATTACCAGAATATTGGCTTTTTATTAGTATAAAGCACATATTAATGTCTTATTCTGCATGACAATATTCTACATCCCTTAATCCTAACCTAAACTTAACAACTACCTAACTAACTATTAATAAGCAGTAATTAGGAGTTTAATTCCTATACAATTTAATAAAGTTTAATAAAGGACAAAATTCCTAGTTTATAGTTAGTTAATAGAGAGAATTGAACCCTAATCTAAAGTGTGACCAGCATTTATTCATTTAAGTTAATGTTAATTAATACATATACTGATACATTTTACATTGGATAAATGCATTAATAAATTAAGTCAATATTTTATGGACAAACATAAATGACCTGGTAAAATACTGTTCAAAAGTTTGGCTTTGTTAAGATTTTTTTATGTCGTCTTTTATGCTCTCCAAGGCTGCGTTTCTTTAATGAAAAATACAGTAAAACAGTAATATTGTAAAACATTTATTTTAATACATTTTCAAGAAAACATTCTTATTGTTTTCATGCTTAAAAACAGTATGTATGTGTAGGAAACCGGATTCATTTGGGAATAGAAAGTAAAACAAAAAGCATTAACTTGAAATGGAAATGTTTTGTAATGTTAAAAATGTCTTTACTGTCACTTTTGATCAATTTAATGCATCCTTGCTGAATAAAATAATTAATTTCTTCATAAAATCCGTAACACTTTACAATAAGGTTTCATTAGTAAACATTAGTTAACATCCACTAATAATGAACTGCATTTCTACAGAATTTTTTAAAACTTAGTTAATGTTATTGTCAGCATTTACTAATACATTATTAATACATTGAACTAATGTTAACGAATGAGACCTTATTGTAAAGCGCTACCATAAAAGGTAACCTTACCGGACACAACATTTATAAAAACTGTAACAGTATTGTTCATTGCTAATTTGTGATGTCTAATGTTTTAAGGTCCACAAAGAACCAGGGACGTGCACAGGAATTTTGAGGGGCAGTTGCTCTGACCTAAAAAAAGGGCACTCCCCTAGCAAACACCATCACCCCCCCCCCCCCCCCCCCCCCCCTATTTAGTGCTGTTACACATCGTGAAGGTTTGTCTTTTCAGAGTTTTTCAGTTTAAAAGTAAATCGTGTTTAAATGTCAGGACTTCCTGTCGGGAAAGTAACACTTGTTACTTTAGTCCCACTATTATATGCAAATTATGCAAATTTAGTTTAATTTTCATATTGTTCATACTGTTGAAGGAAAAACTTATCAGTTTGTACTGTCATATTACATTTGAAACATTTGATGAACTTTAACATTTAAAATGAAAATGTAATTTAATTATTTTTTTTGAAAAGATAAAGGACAAAATATGTTTGCAGTAACATATTAACAAGGTCATAGTCAGGTATGTTTAATTAAAAAGAGTAACACAAAAAATCTAGCTTGTATTGTTGTGTTACTTTTGACCCACCTGTGTGTTACTTTCGTCCCACCTGATGGGGTCAAAAGTAACAATGTGCAGCTTATGTTCAAAGTGAAATTATACTGTAGTTGTTCTACATTTGTACAAAATACCACCTGCTATTGATAGACCACACTTTCAGTTATTGAAAAGTTATCAGTTATTCACCACAGCAAAAATATATCTCAGTCTAAAACATTATCTTTTAAAATTGCGATTTTCTGAAAAATGGTACTTTCGTCCCTGCTCTCCCCTAGCCTAGGCTGCTTGTCTGCAAGCTATCTGTCTGATAATTTAGGCTAAACATGGCAAACTCATCCTGGATTTATGAAGATTTTAATTCATTTCATAAAACTTCCGTTTGATCGTCCGTTTGTTATACCTTTCCGACAACGGTAAGTGGTCTCACCCGACAACTGCGACAATCTCCTTCTAGTGCCGCTCATGCAGGCTCAGCTCAGATGCCGGTCGCGTGCAGCGCTGCAGCCACGTAAACAGAGTTTGCTCTTCCCCCCTACTGACTTTCACTTTCGGACAGGTGCCCGAATATGGAAGAGGATGAGTGAGGCTTTGCGATTTTGTTATTTATTTGTTTTCCACTTCGGAAGGGCAACGTGAGTCGAGAAGGGCATATGGGCAGTTGCCCGGGCAACCTGAGCAACCCCCCTGTGCACGTCCCAGCAAAGAGCTATTCTCTAGTTATTTAGAAATGATCCAGAAACTAACTTGCTTATCTGAATAATCGTTAATGTTCTGAGGAGCTTTTTAATCTCCAAATAGCCATATATACCTATTTTGCTGTGTATGTGGTGCTCAGCTGAGGGATCTGCGAACCTTTCTCAGTTTGGTGCTACACACCCAAACTCACTTAATCTGAGAAGAGAGTTCTCACTCTTGTAGTCTTTTCTGTCTGTCCCAGCAGGAGGAGGAGAAGGAACACATTGTATTTCCCCAGACAATCTGCATTGTGTGAGTGTCAGGGTGTCCAGCGCTGGTCTGCAGCCCCTGCCAATGTGGTTTCAACACTGAAACTTTAAAAGGAGAATCCTCCAGGCCCAACAAAGGCCAGAGTATGGCTGCGTGTGTTTGCTCTCAGGATTGCCCGACCACCTCCATTGTGTCTTTTAGGATAACAGACAGTCTGTGTCACATGAAAGGGCAGTGAACAGATGAGAGAGAGGAAAAAAAATGTCTGCAGTGTGAACCTCGGGCTCTGATAGAACCGGCTCCAAATATTGTGACGCACCCCGCTGATAAAGAGAAACACTTAGGCAATTTTGTTCACTTGGGGTGGCTTGTTTTAATAGGTTGTCATTGGCCGGCCAGTGAAGGAGAGGTTAGACTGTGAGTTTAAGGTGCTTTGTTTGAGCGTTAGCCAGGAAGGAGGCAGTGCTGGATAGACGTGTATTAACACCACAGGTCCCCATACGACACAACTCCCCAGTGATCACTCATTATCACACATGCTAACAGCTCGACCTGTCAACAGCTCAATAGTCATTAGCAGATACAACATACACATACATGAGCTCTCTTTTTCCAATACTCTTTCCCTACACTGCAAGCCAAAGCTCAATTTCATCGTTGTGACCCACTGGTCAGTATAGGCAAAATAATGGTCCTAAACTGACCTGTATGCATAAAACAGCCAACTATATGTTCATCAAAACATCAACACATATAATTTAATATATCATGTTTTATTATTTTGAAGTTGGAATAAATTCATAAAACAATCTTACATCTATGGATTAGCATTAACATGAACATTACCTCCTATTGTTAATGCTAATATGCATTACATTTTATACTTTTATAGTCATATTTTAACAAATATTTTTATACTTTTTATAATATTTTCCAATATATTTTGTTGAATTATTTCTCATATATTAGAAAATATATAATAATTTATAATATGGATGATCCTTCAAAAATCATGCTAATATGCTGATTTGCTGCTCAAAAAACATTTTACAGTATTAACAGTTAATATTAACTACTTAATATTTATTTGGAAACAGTAATACAAAAAAGCAGGATGCGTTGATGAATAAAAATGTCAAAAGAACAGATTTTATTTGAAATAGAATTCATAAATGTCTTTACTGTAATTTTGATCAATTTAATGCTTCATTGCGGAATAAAAGTATTAAAATAATCTTAATGTCCACAACCTTTTGAACGGTGTACATACATGTATAAACTGATTTGAGCCAGTCTATTGCAGAGTCTCGCTCTCATTTTGGTATTTGATATTTATGTTCATTATTAACTTTATTTATGAGGTAACATAGCAGCAAGTTGTCTGATCTTTACGGAGATTTCTAATCATTCATCTCTCAGCGAACTGATTATTTATCAGTGGCATTTATTTCCATTCGTCTTATGTTTTCCCCCTTTTCATTCAAACCCCCGCCGATTGGGCTGAAATGACTTATTTCTAAGAAATCCTTGGATGTTGATAACACCAGTAGTTATGCCACATTGCTAGATGGAAACTTTGAATTTATGTGATATTTATAACGCCTGTGGCATTAACAGACTTTATCCCCAAAACAGAGCCAACTGCAGCCACTGCATTAGCCGTCTTCGCCGTTCTGTGCAGCAAAATACATTTTGTAGATTGCATTGAACCCCTCCTGACAAGCAGTGGCTCCTTTATCCAAACACACAGCAGCGTTCCTGCCCAGGCTCAGCGCAAGCAATTCTCTTTTTTCATTAGCGAGTGATCACAACTTTGGTGTTTTTGTTCACCGTTGGGTGTGGTCTCATATTTCTGTTTTCTATTGAGGGAACGAGAGGTGTAGAAACTACCGTGGCCTTTATCAGCAGCTGTCAGCATGAGTGATTGGTGTAGGAATGGTTGACAGTGAGATGTGGTCAGTAGTTAGTTTACATCCACCACAGGTTGCCATAGACACCTGTCTGTCTTGGCTGCGGCCTCTATGTACTTTTTTGCCTGTAGATAAGTTCTCTCTATTAATAGGGTATTTTACATTTCCCATCTGATAGCATTTTGTGGCAGTGTTAATGTTTAACTGGCCTGTAGAGTTAGAGGGCAGGTTTGTTGGGATCCCTCCCCTGTGATCAGGTATCTTACGGTTCTGGTTAATGTTTAACAGACTGCTCGGATTGCCTGTCTGGCGGCCTTTATAACTAGAGCAACACACACCGTGTTAAACGAGTAGCATGCTATATGTTTGGTTGAATACATTGAATCGTTTTTTTAAGGAAGTTATAAGCATTTCTTCTATTAGTGGTTCTTGCTAAGTTCTTGCTCATACACTGTAAAAAATCTTTGTTGAAGTTGTTAATAGAAAATACGCGGGAACGGGAGGTGTAGAAAATACCGTGGCCTTTATCAGCAGCTGTCAGCATGAGTGATTGGTGTAGGAATGGTTGACAGTGGGATGTGGTCAGTAGTTAGTTTACATCCACCACAGGTTGCCATAGACACCTGTCTGTCTTTGCTGCGGCCTCTATGTACTTTTTTGCCTGTAGATCAGTCTTTCTACCTCAAAATGTTTAATTCAATGTTACGTGCCATTACTTTGTGATTAATTGGGATGCACAATATATCGGTCACCATATCGTTTTTGGCCAATATCTGTTCATTTTTAATGTACCTTTATCGGCATATATACATAAGAAAATTTGCCTGATATATTAAAGCCGATAGAGACACTACAGATGTGAACTGTTTACCAATATGGGTTTGAATTGCTTGAAATATGATTGAAATCACTTCAAAAAAGGAAAATACAGTTATGTGCAACATGCTCACCGCAAGTCTGTCATATAAGCATAAAATTATAATGAGAACATTATAATTGTGTGCTTGGGTCATGGCTTTTAATGGTGAGACTTATGTTTTTGTAATCAGACTCTCAAAAATTATAAAAAGTTTGGATTTAGATTTATCGGCCAATATATTGGTAATCTAGACCGGGTAAACCCAGCCTGATCTGCCGGCGATTTGATTTCGCCCTGCAACTCAGTCTGGAAACCTGTACGTTCATTTCTACTGCTTCTGTTACACTTTTGCGGGAACCAATCACAGACTGGCTTATTCACCTGGTGCGCTATTGGCGGGTTTAACAAAATGTGTTGCAATGTTCGTGGGGAGGGAAGGAAGAAGACACAGGGGTCGGCTGGCTGGAACTCGAACGGTGTTTATTCTCTTTTACGTCCGTAACCAAAACAGTGTGCACATCGCACAAAACATAAACACTCAAGAAAACTCTCTTAAATCGTCGGTTTGGGCAGTTCCTCTCTGTGGGTGCGGGTGTGTCGAGTTCCAGGTGAGTGTGTAGCTTTCCAGCCTCTCTCTCCCTTCTCTCTCTTTCCTCCCGGTCTATATCCTCTCTCCACGCCAATTACTGCAACAAGAGACAGGTGTTCATAATTTGTGTTTGATCCACTTACGTGCCGCTCGTCCTCCGACTCTCTCTCCCGTCACAGACTTCACTAAACCACGCCCCCCTCGCCACAGACGGATAGAGAAGCGATGGGTCGTTGCCCATTGTGGTCTGATTGGTTTAAGGACTATCCAATTGCGTACAGAGTCACTTAATTTATGCTCGTTTATCATGCCTCTTGTGCAGTAGAAAATACAGAGCAGACTCCACAGACCAATGTTCAATCTTAAATTGAGCTTGGTCTGGTGATAGCCAGACAATTGGTAATCGGCTTCCAAATATAAATAATTATTGGTTATCTTATCAGCCACAATTTTCATATTGGTCCATCCCTAATTAAACTTTTTAAAAAATAAATACATTTAGTGTACTTAAGATTAGTGATTTAAACAAACCCCTAATCCTGTGAATGAAACCTTGAAATTGTGCCATTTATTCAGACATATTTAGCCTGGTCAACAATAATACAACTGAAAAAAAAAACATCCCATAGACTTAAATTGGTCCTTTCAGTTGTGTTTTTAAGTAATATAACCAGTGTTAGGGGTAAAGCATTACAAGTAACAAGTAAGTCATGTAATCAGATCGTTTTTTTTCAAGCAATGAGTAAAGTAACAGCTTTAAATTGACAAAATATCAAGTTACTTTTTCAGTTAAGTAACACATTACTTAGTTTTCTCATTTATTGACTGACAGCTCTCCTATCCCCATGTTAAGAGAAATCAAGAATAAGTGCATAAGTGTTGCGTGTAAACATGATGTTTTTTGTAGTTCTAGACTAAATGCGAGCAGGTAGCTTTTTACTCATCTTACTTGCACAAAAACAGATTCAGTATTCTTCAAGATGAGTAAAAAATTAGCTCCAGCACACAAACATAAAAAAAAAATCCTCCCTGGAGAAGCATTCAGTGTTTCCGCTCGCAAATTCCGCCATGTAAATAGAGAATCCGCCATGGTGCGAGCGCAACTGGTTTTTAAAGGGAATGGGAGATGAGACTCAAATGGGTTTTTTTGCACTTTACGCCCCAAAACACACCCATAACTCATTAAGAGACTAGGTACAACCCTTTTGAACCATGGGCCAGGCGCGCAGACTGTTTCCGTCATTAAACTAGCAGAGGTGGATTTGGACACGCCCTAAGTGCACCTGCACCATGCGCTTCAGACCATGTGCTCAGATCGTTAAAATAGAACCCTTAGTGTGAAAGGGCCTTTACATTTGCCAAAAACAGAACCTTTTTTATAAAACAAACATGCAAGCCCCGCCCAGATGAGAAAAAGTAACACAAAAGAACAAAATATTGCATTACTACCCATAAAAGCAATTAGGTACTTTTTTTAGGGAGTAACTTAAAGGGGTCATGAATTGAGAAATCAACTTTTCATTCAGCCTTTGATATATAAAAGTTCATTGTGATATAAGAATATCCTGTAAGTTTCGGTGCTGAAAACTTCCTTATCAGTCAAAGAAAAGCTTTTATTGACACCAGGCCCAGAAAACACTCAATCTCAGAATATGCCAGGCTGTGCCGTCAGAGTGTGGGGAAACGCCGCCTCAACAGAAGAAGTAGTACGCCTGATTCTGTAGCCCCGCCCACTGATTATAGGCCTATGTAGAGCTAAACCGGATCGAACTTTCAAGTAATAATCATGCTGCATAAGCTTCATTCCGATTCCAATATTATGAATGCATGGATGAACTTTATTTTAATGAATCTCCAGCTGACGTGGGGAAGACATTGTGCGTTTGTTCCTTCATTTCACCACGGATTTGTTTGTAAACAAGAGACTGGGATCAGATTTGGGCCAGGGCTCGCAAAGCCCAATGTTCCGGGGCTATGTGTTTTCTAGACGGGCTACCAAAACGTATCAAGCATACTTAAATCTTAAATCTGAAAATTCACTCTCTTGACTTGATATTTAAAAGAAAAATACAATTGCGGAAGTTTTGATCACGCTTTGATTTGTCTGACTGCAGTGAGGCTTGTGTGTGTGTGTGTGTGTGTGTGTGTGTGTGTGTGTGTGTGTGTGTGTGTGTGTGTGTGTGTGTGTGTGTGTGTGTGTGTGTGTGTGTGTGTGTGTGTGTGTGTGTGTGTGTGTGTGTGTGTGTGTGTGTGTTAGTGATGCATGGTTCGCGGTTATATCCACCGATCGGGCAGGCCAAGCAATACAAAAATAACATTCCAATGAATTGCAGGTGGATGAGATATAAATCATTGTGTTTGTTTGATAAAGACATTTTGCGAGTGCTGTGGGCGAATCATTCCGGTTGCCATTTCCCAGACGCTTTCAAAACAATTCCGCACGTGTGCTCACGGGGAGCTGAAACTCTTTATAATATGCAAAACTTATGCAATCATAGCAGTGGGTGTTTACTTCCAAGTCTTTAGTGCGGCACACCCATAAAAACCGAGCGTTCCATGAGAGAGTCTCAAAACCAGGGCAGAAAATAGAATAATTACTTATTCATGTTTTTGAATGTAAAAACCACACAAACCTCATAAGTTGACCTCAGACAACAGTATAAAAAATAAACCCCTTTAATATTGTAATGCATTACTTTTAAAAGTAACTTTCCCCAACATTGTAATATAACGCAGTAAAATTCATTTAGTATCGTCACATCCATCACAGCTTCCACTGAATGAACTGTGTACTAGACAGGTTGAGTTTATGTGGCTATTTATGGAACCCCATCACACTGGCATCTCAGTTCCTCTGAGCGGGACAGGAACGTCATACAGTGAGGAAAATAAGTATTTGAACACCCTGCTATTTTGCAAGTTCTCCCACTTGGAAATCATGGAGGGGTCTGAAATTATAATTGTAGGTGCATGTCCACTGTGAGAGACATAATCAAAAAAAAAAAAATCCAGAAATCACAATGTATGATTTTTTTAACTATTTATTTGTATGATACAGCTGCAAATAAGTATTTGAACACCTGAGAAAATCAATGTTAATATTTGGTACAGTAGCCTTTGTTTGCATTTACAGAGGTCAAACGTTTCCTGTAGTTTTTCACCAGGTTTGCACACACTGCAGGAGGGATTTTGGCCCACTCCTCCACACAGATCTTCTCTAGATCAGGTTTTTGGCCTGTCGCTGAGAAACACGGAGTTTGAGCTCACAAAGATTCTCTATTGGGTTTAGGTCTGGAGACTGGCTAGGCCACGCCAGAACCTTGAAATGCTTCTTACAGAGCCACTCCTTGGTTATCCTGGCTGTGTGCTTCGGGTCATTGTCATGTTGGACCCAGCCTTGACCCATCTTCAATGCTCTAACTGAGGGAAGGAGGTTGTTCCCCAAAATCTCGCAATACATGGCGCCGGTCATCCTCTCCTTAATACAGTGCAGTCGCCCTGTCCCATGTGCAGAAAAACACCCCCAAAGCATGATGCTACCACCCCCATGCTTCACAGTAGGAATGGTGTTCTTGGGATGGTACTCATCATTCTTCTTTCTCCAAACACGTTTAGTGGAATTATGACCAAAAAGTTCTATTTTGGTCTCATCTGACCACATGACTTTCTCCCATGACTCCTCTGGATCATCCAAATGGTCATTGGCAAACTTAAGATGGGCCTTGACATGTGCTGGTTTAAGCAGGGGAACCTTCCGTGCCATGCATGATTTCAAACCATGACGTCTTAGTGTATTACCAACAGTAACCTTGGAAACGGTGGTCTCAACTCTTTTCAGGTCATTGACCAGCTCCTCCCGTGTAGTTCTGGGCTGATTTCTCACCTTTCTTAGGATCATTGAGACCCCACGAGGTGAGATCTTGCATGGAGCCCCAGTCCGAGGGAGATTGACAGTCATGTTTAGCTTCTTCCATTTTCTAATGATTGCTCCAACAGTGGACCTTTTTTCACCAAGCTGCTTGGCAATTTCCCCGTAGCCCTTTCCAGCCTTGTGGAGGTGTACAATTTTGTCTCTAGTGTCTTTGGACAGCTCTTTGGTCTTGGCCATGTTAGTAGTTGTATTCTTACTGATTGTATGGGGTGGACAGGTGTCTTTATGCAGCTAACGACCTCAAACAGGTGCATCTAATTTAGGATAATAAATGGAGTGGAGGTGGACATTTTAAAGGCAGACTAACAGGTCTTTGAGGGTCAGAATTCTAGCTGATAGACAGGTGTTCAAATACTTATTTGCAGCTGTATAATACAAATAAATAGTAAAAAAATCATATATTGTGATTTCTGGATTTTTTTTTTTTTTAGATTATGTCTCTCACAGTGGACATGCACCTACGATGACAATTTCAGACCCCTCCATGATTTCCAAGTGGGAGAACTTGCAAAATAGCAGGGTGTTCAAATACTTATTTTCCTCACTGTATATCCAACTATAATGATTCTCATATAGTGGGGGCCAGGATGCAAAGCCGTGTAGCAAAGAACCGGTTGTGTGTGTGAAGGGGTAGACGGGCTTAGATAAAATAATCCATAGTGTGGCAATGCTTCTCTGTCCTTGTTTGTCACTGTCATTGGACCTTTGTACCCAATATGTTTGCATTTAATTAAACAAAGCACACAACTTTACATCACTTTCTCGACCATCAATATCGCATCAGAATTGATTGCCTCCTGTCTTAAAAACAGGAAAAAAATAAAGGAAGAACCTGACATGGAAGAACTAATTAGTAAGGCTGAATGAGTAATATGACTGTAGGGCAATAGCATGCACGCACATTGGCTAAGCTAAAAGACAAAAGCTACAGCCAATCAATTATGATGTCTCTGTCACTATAGACATATGCAGGCATGCAAGCCAGACAGACGCTTTGTATTGTCTGCTAATCGGGGCATTGTACCAAATGCATATATGAATGCCCACTTAATAGCGCTGCGGTTTTTCTGTATGTCTGTGGTCGCAGGTGAGTGCGATGTACCTGTCTGCATTATAACAGCCGTTCATCTGGTTTCTGCTTGAATGAAAAGGGGAGCAGGTGTCATCATTATTTAGACCTAATATTGACATCCCTGTGCTCTCTGTGTCATATTAAAGCATATTATTCCTTATGTTTGTTGACAGCTGTTTTTAAGCCAGAAAATTATATCTCTCATGCAGCTTATTGAGGAGAGGCGAAATTACTTTTCGCTTGATGGATGATCAAATTTCTTAGATGTACAGTAAGTAACATAGCAACCAAGGAAGTCTATAACACCTGGAGAAAGTTGTCTGGTAGCATTTCTATTCATCACAATGGCAACTGTTTGACTGCCACATGCAGCTCTGAAAGTACACAAGCGGCTTGCTGCACATCTTCGCACATTGGCATGAAAGTTCTGTCCATTTCTTTTTTGAGCACAATCACCTGAACCGTAAATGCCATGTGCAAATATCGCTGCAACAATCTACTTTTGTGGTGGAATTGTTTTGCATAGGCAAGCACCGTTGTGTTTTCATTAGAAATGTCTTTTCTCCAGAAATTGATTTGTTTTTATGTTAGCTCAATGTGACAATTAATGACATCTCAACATTGACTGGTTCATGGGAGCTCAGTTTTTCCCTGCCGCAATCTACACTCGTGTTCGTTAGTTAGACTGATATGTATCTCTCATCCTTGGCCTCCACCCCTCTGTTTTATCACGCTTGGTTGAAAAACACCTGTCTGAATTTCACCTCCAGTTGGATGCAGCGCCGTGAGAGCGCTAATGTATTCCGCTGACATTCCAAGGAATTATTAGCCCCAGATATTGTTTCTTGTACTGACATTCCGTTTGAATATTAGATGTGTCTGTTGATAGAGTTATGATTCCACATCTCCAGGTAAACTGCAAGCATGCTCTCTCTGTGTCTGGGTCAAGTTGCATATTTTTGTCAGAAATTTGACCACTGGCATTTCTCCTCCTGGTTTATGAAACATGAGCCTGATGCTACACCGTCACTCAGCCGTTATATATTTCTTGTAATTTTGATGATTGTCTTTCCCGAAGAACTATTGAAGTCTGTGATGGACAACAAAGATATGTTGTTTTTTTCCTTTTTTTATATGGATTCAAATTGATATTACCTGGAAGTAAACACTCACAAATTCAGTTAATATTTAGTTAATATTGTTTAATTCATAAACAATCCAACCATTTTGCACCTGCATTTGTCAGAATGTTTGTTTTGTTGATAAAATGTTGATGAATGACTTGAGTTTATTTAACTTTTTATAGTTTAAGTTAAAGCTTGACCTATGCATAATCTGTTCTCACATTGTTTACAGAAATAATGCTTAAAGGGGCTGTATGTAGAATTCAATGACCCTTGTTATTAGTGACACCGGTGGCCGTTAAGTGAACTGCAGCCAGAAACTCATTGCTTATGCGCATGTAACGTTCAAGAGACTGAACGTGATTCAAGGCCCCGATATACTCATGGAATTTCATTCTTCGCTTAGAATTAAAAAGAATTATACCTTTGCAGCGATATACAGTTAATGGACATCCCTGCGCTGTCCACGCAGCTGAGAGCGACGGTTAGATGAATATGTAAATATGTGCTGCGTGCTTTCCTCTCAGTAACAAAATAAACACACAACAAAAAATGACAGCAGTGAGAAAACAGCAGTTAAGAAAGCATGTGATCATAGCGATGCGGATGTGTTTGCACAAGCTATGCAATTCACAGGCATCATGACAACAGATGAGGTAATTCAAATGACACTGTTATGATAGTTTTATCATATTTTTAGATTAGGGATTACATTATAGACTATATAGATTTGGCTATGTGAGACTATGGTTTGAATTGGTCTCTTTTCTTTGCATCACACATTAACATTACAGTATAGAATGGCTCTTTCATCATTGTCTTGAACATTTTGTAAGCATTCGTTTCATGTGTCATTGAACGGAAGAGAGGCTCTTGAGAGCGCACGTAAACGTCACATCCTTTAGATTTTCCTTTAGAGTCCTTCACATAAAATCCATCTACAGGCTATCATAGACAACCTGGGAAGTCGGGGAAGGTCTCGTTTTGTTAAAGTTTCATTATAAGCTGTTCACACTGGCAATAAGAAAAGTGATTGATACAGGAACATTTTCACATATATCCCCTTTAATGAAGTTAAATAAGGTGCACTATTATTAATAGTTAAAAGCAAGACATGACCAATTACTTTTTTTTTCAATACTGACATAAAGTGAGCTAACACTTCTTTTAATCATCCAAGTGGACATCCAATTAATCATTCACTCTATCACTAATTACACTTGTTTTGTGTTTTCAGTGTGCTGCAGCATCAGGTTGATGAGAGCTGTCCAGACAGTCCAGCCACCTCAAGCCAGAGCCAGATTCAGCCCCTACTGTACCGTCTGCAGCAGCTGACATCAGAGCATCAGAGCGCTCAGACCCAACTGTGTCTGGCACAGGAGAGAGAGAGGGAGGCCAATGAGAAAGTTCAGAGGTGGGGACAGACATGTGCACTGCTCGCCACAAGGTTTATATTAGGGATGCACCAAAATTATCGGCCGTAAATGGCATTTTTGTTTTTTGGGCCGAAAGAGAAAAACAGTCGAAAATACACTAGATTGCCATAAGTATTGGGACACCCTTCCAACTCATTGAATTCAGGTGACTTCCATGGCCACAGGTGTATAAAATCAAGCACTAGGCATGCAGACGCTTCTACAAACATTTATGAAAGAATGGGTCGCTTTCAGGAGCTCAGTGAATTCAAACGTGGTACCTTGATAGGTTGCCACCTGTGCAAGAAGTCCATTCGAGAAATTTCCTCACTGCTAAATATTCCACGGTCAACTGTTAGTGGTATTATAACAACTTGGAAGCAATTGGGAACAACAGCAACTCAGCCACGAAGTAGTAGGCCACGTAAAATCACTGAGCGGGGTCAGTGGAGACGGGAGTGAAGGAATCACGCTTCCCTGTCTGGCAATCCGATGGACAAGTCTGGGTTTGGCAGTTGCCAGGAGAACGGTACTTGACTTACTGCATTGTGCCAAGTGTAAAGTTTGGTGGAGGGGGAATTATGGTGTGGGGTTGTTTTTTGGAAAACTTAATGCTTCAGCATACCAAGACATTATGGACAATTTCATGCTCCCAATTTTGTGGGAGTAGTTTGGGGAAGGCCCCTTCATGTTCCAACATAGCTGCACATCAGTGCACAAAGCAAGGTCCATAAAGACATGGATGAGCGAGTTTGGTGTGGAGGAACTTGACTGGCCTGCACAGAGTCCTGACCTCAACCCGATAGAACACCTTTGGGATGAATTAGAGCGGAGACTGTGAGCCAGGCCTTCTCGTCCAACATCAGTGCCTGACCTCACAAATGCACTTCTAGAAGAATGGTCATAAACACACTCCTAAACCTTGTGGAAAGCCTTCCCAGAAGAGTTGAAGCTGTTATAGCTGCAAAGGGTGGGCCAATTTCATATTAAACCCTACGGATTTAGAATGGGATGTCATTAAAGTTCATGTGCATGTAAAGGCAGACGTCCCAAATCTGTTGCCAATATAGTGTATTTCTGTGCGGTGCGACACTCCGCTCAATATTCGGCTCTATGCATGTGCATAGCTCAGTTTCTCACAGCCCATGCGAATACTCCACTCATGTACCGCAAATGCTCATCGAAAAAAGCAAAGTCCGCTCAAATAACACACCAACATGACATTTCTATGTAGTAGTATACTTGTTTCTATTTGCTATAGCCCTACTGTGCAGTATGGTATAGCCAGGCTTTGTAACACTGGTAAAATGACACTACCCCCTCGTTCACCTGCTATCTGCTCCCATGCTTTGATAATAATAGCTTTTTAGGACTGTACATAATTTGGAATAGGTCAAAAAAATGCATTTGTTAAATGTGATTGTTGCATAACTGAATAAAATCCAATTATACAAAAAAATAATTTTTTAAAAGCATGGTCATCTTTCGATTTTTGGCCAAGTGCATCCAGAATTTCCGGTTTCGGCCCAGAATTTTCATTTTTAAATTGTAAAGTAAAGACATTTAAAAACTGCTCTTTCTATTCATCAAAGAATCCTGAAAAAAATCCACAAAAATATTAAGCAGCAAAAACTTTTGTTTTCAACATTGATAATTATAAGAACCTTTAGGCTATTAATAATTGAGCACGAAATCATGATTTCTAAAGGATCATGTGAGGATCTGAAGACTGGAATAATTGCTATATTTACGTTTTAATATATATTAAAATAGAAAACAGTTATTAAATTATAACAATATTTCCCACCATAACTTTTTACTGCATTTTTGATCAATCGTCTTATTATTTTGGTCAAAATGTCTTAATTATTCCTAAAATCTTTTTCTTTTCTTTTTTCTTTTCTTTTGATTTGTGTTCTTAGAATAGTTAGTTCACTCAGTGACAATTTTGTACTAACCCTTCATTTGTTCCAAGTTTTAAACTTGTATGACTTTCTTCTGTGAAACACAATAAGAGATGTTATGTAGAATGTTCATGCTGCTCTTTTCCATAGAGTGACAGTGAATGAGTGCAGATCACTGTAAAATGTCAGAAATACTTGTATAATGCTTTTTTTGGTCATTTTTAGAGCTTGACAGTGTCTGTCCCTACTCACTGAACATTCTTCAAAAATTACCCTTTTGCGTTCAATAATTTTTAGGTGAGCTCTTCCTGTTTGGAGATGTTCCTGCACCTGCTGGACGTTCTTAAAGCCTGTTCTCTCAATCTTCCTAACCTTGGTCTCCTGATGTGTTATATACATTTATAAAAACTGGTTGTCTGGTAGATATTCTCTCTCTCTCCCTCTTGTCTCACTCGCATGGGGGGCTCCCCACGCAAAGCAAACACAGGCCGGCCTGCTGATCTATTTACATGATGAATTAACCGAAGGGGGTGGAGATGCTGAGCTGAGGGGGTGCTCAAAACACAGAGAGAACCCCCACCACCCCATCACAATGAGAGAACTTTAGTGCACCGTTTACACATGCCGCTCTAAAGGGTTTCCATTTTCAGAGGAAAGATCACACAGCCTCTGCTGCATGACATGAAACTCCAAATCCCACAATTCACTTTGCTTTGACCAGTGCTACTGTCCTCACCTAGACAGCAAGTGTGTGTCAGAGTAGCTTGTTTGTGTACATTACCGACCAAGCGGAGTCCACAGTGCAGGGTTTATCTGTGTGAGTCACTACTGTGTAATGCACTGAGTCCAACTGCTCATTTCACCCCTGTGCAGGGCTACCGGAAGAGACTCTGTGTAGTATTACTGGAAGTTAACAAGTTCCCTGTATTCTGAGAATTAGCATGCCCTGACTTAATGCCAAATCATTTGTTCAAGGAATAGTTCACCCAAAAATTAACATTCTCTCATCATTTATTCACCCTCATGACTGACTTTCTTCTGTGGAACACAAAAGAAGATATTTTGAAGAATGTTGGACCCCACTGACTTTAATTGCATGGGCAAAAAAATCTGAGACATTTTTCTTCTCAGTAGTTTTTTTGCACTGAGAGCGAGTAAATTCATTTTGATTTTTGGATGAACTGTCCATTTAAAGGAATACTTCCCGCCAAAGACAACATTTTAGCCATTATTTACTCCACCTCACATCATTTTAATCCTATATGCTGTTGTTTTTGTAAAGGATATATTCATATATTATATAGGATATTATGAAGATCTCTATTTTTGTAGGACAGACCATCACTGTAAAGCTTATCATAGAAGTAGTCTATATGACTTGTGCGCCATATTCCAAGACTTCTGAAGCTATGCAATAATATTATTTATTAGGAACCGAAAGAAAATGAAACATTATTTTTTCAGAGTGAAAAAAAAATGACGGACAGTGAAATGCCATTGGTTCTCACGTGTGTTATAAAAACGAAGAGCCATATTTGAATAATGTGCAATCGAGATGGAGATATGAGAGCTTCAGCATAGGGCAAGATTTTCAGACAATAACTTAATGAACTCAGACACTTGAAATATATGGTACACGTCTACTTTTCTGATGCTTTCTGGTGTGTTTTGTCTATCTAAGGGCTTGATAGATGTGTACACTGTCATAAACAATAGCTAAATTTATACCTTTTTCTGTAGAACAGCTTGCCACTGGGGCAGTATCCTTAAAAGGATATGCATATTGGGACACCCCTCCAAATAATTGAATTCAGTTGTTCCAATCACTTCCATGACCACAGGTGTATAAAATCAAGCACTAGGCATGCAGACGCTTCTACAAACATTTGTAAAAGAATGGGTCACTCTCAGGAGCTCCGTGTATTTAAGCTTGGTACCGTGATAGGTTGCCACCTGTGCAATAAGTACATTTTTTTAATTTCCTCACTAATAAATATTCCACGGTCAACTGTTAGTGGTATTATAACAAAGTGGAAGCAATTGGGATAACAGCAACTCAGCCACAAAGTGGTAGGCCATGTAAAATCACTGAGCGGGGTCAGCGCATACTGGGGCACACAGTGTGAAGAGGTTGCAAAATTTCTGCAGAGTCAATAGCTACAAACCTCCAAACTTCGTATGGCCTTCAGATTATCTCAAGAACAGTGTGTAGAGAGCTTCATGGAATGGGTTTCCATGGTCGAGCAGCTGCATCCAAGCCTTACATCACCAAGTGCAATACAAAGTGTCGATGCAGTGGTGTAAAGCACGCCGCCACTGGACTCTAGAGCAGTGGAGACGTGTTCTCTGGAGTGACGAATCGCGCTTCTCTGCCTTTCAAACCGATGGACGAGTCTGGGTTTGGAAGTTGCCAGGAGAACGGTACTTGCCTGACAGCATTGTTCCAAGTGTAAAGTTTGGTGGAGGGGGGGGATTATGGTGTGGGGTTGTTTTTCAGGGGTTGGGCTTGGCCCCTTAGTTCCAGTGAAAGGAACTCTTAATGCTTAAGCATACCAAGACATTTTGGACAATTTCATGCTCCCAACTTTGTGGGAACAATTTAGGGATGTCCCTTTCCTGTTCCAACGTGACTGCGCACCAGTGCACAAAGCAAGGTCAATAAAGACATGGATGAACGAGTTTGGTGTGGAGGAACTTGACTGGCCTGCACAGAGTCCTGATCTCAACCCGATAGAACACCTTTGGGATGAATTAGAGCGGAGACTGTGAGCCAGGCCTTCTCGTCCAACATCAGTGCCTGACCTCCTCACAAATGCGCTTCTTGAAGAATGGTCAAAAATTCCTATAAACTCAACTTCCCAGAAGAGTTGGAGCTGTTATAGCTGCAGAGGGTGGGCCAACACTATATTAAATCCTACGGATTAAGAATGAGATGTCATTAAAGTTCATGCGCATGTAAAAGCAGGCTGTAAAAGCAACTATGTTTTGGCACTATAGTGTATTTTACGGTACTTCTATGAACCATTTTGTGGTAAATAAAGCACAAAGATGTCCCTTTAGAGTTTACTGCCCTCAAACACAATATTTTCTCAAAAAGTCCTTCTTTTGAGTTACAAAATATATATATTTATATGGCAACATTTGGAAGAACTTTTACCCCTTTTTTTTTTCTTTTTCTTTTTTCAGTTCAATTCACATTTATTTGTATAGCGTTTTTCAAAATACATATAATTTAAAATATTTTTTTTTGCAGCGAGTCCTTGCATAGTGATGGTTAGGTTCGAGGTGACTGCTATTTTTTCTTATAGAGCAAAGGATAACATGAGTGTGAGCATGTACGTGCATGCATGACTAGGATTGTCCGCAATAGGCGAAGGGTACAGCGTCGGTCACACCTGACCGCTAGCTGACATTCAGATGGATGCCCTGCACTCACCGGGCTCCGGGAGGCCTGTGGGAAGCCACTCTGACGTGGGCCTCGTCGCATGGCTGTGAGAAGAATGCAGGGGTGATGCGATCGGCCTCCAGGCTCCCACAGCGTGGAGAACCGGGAAGGAGGAAGCCCAGCGCCGGCCCAGAATGTGGCACCTGAGTGCCGTTCCTGCAGGCCCATTGACGAAGGAGCTGAGCTGAATGTCTAATGACCTGCTGAATCAAATGTGGCCATGAGAAGCACACAAAGGACCTTTTCATTGGCCCGACGGCCCACAAATGGGCTGCGGCTTGTGTGTCCCATCATGCTGCAGTCTAGCAGGCTCTTCTGTCTGGCACAGCGAGGGCCTACCCTCCTTAGCGGCCTTTTTTGTGCCGTTCTGCTTCCTGTGCAGTGCTAAAAATCCATCTATAGTTGCTGGAGTTATAAGTGAGATCTTCTAGTGTTAGGGTTTTTGTCAGGCATTGTCGTGGGATAATTATAGATTACAAACTGGATCTTCTTTTGCATTGAAACATGGTTATGTTGTCGTGCCATACATAAAACGTGCTGTTGTTTAGTATGTATGCACGGCTGCTGTTTACTCTGTGTTATTTGAGCTGGAATTGTTGGTTTTGCGACTCCGTGAATTCTTAATCGGGATTTGCGCTTTTGCCGGCTCTTCCGTCACGTGTATGTTTGGGTTTACGGCCACTCTCTGCAAACAGTGTTCACCCAAATCCTCCCCAGCCCGCAGGCACACCTTGGAGATCCTGCCACGGAAAGGCAGACCTGTTAATTGTGCAAACATGACAGGGAGGCTAATGAATATATTTAAAACGCTAAAAAAATTGCACACAAGGGGGAAAGGTGTTTCCGTGCATGTTTATGGAGGCGAGAGAGAGACTTGTGGTGTCTGTCTGCATGTTTGTGTGTTTTGGGGGGAAGTTGGTTGTGCGTGTGTGATATGAAGGCTGTTTGCTTGTATATGTATATATACTTGTGTGCGTGGCCTGTTCATTTAGCAACAATGACCTTTTATAAATATTAGTCTGCTGTTTGGAACCATCCCCTCCCCCTCCTCTTCCCCCCTTTCCCTCCAACGTGACGTATTTCTCTCGGCCACAGAGCGCCTCTGAGAAATACATATGGTCCTGCGGCTGCTCTTCGATCTCTGTACGGGAAAACAGGTGGAGACTTCAGCAGGAGCGAAGCTTGGGTCAGGCTGCTCCCATATGCTCACTTGATAAGACTGAGAAACCTCAGTAGACAATACTAGCACTGTGTATGCGAAGCACATCTTATCAGCATTGCTATGAAAGCTCTGATAGAGCTGGGCTGTTTTTAGCGCTCGCTTTGTTGTTGTAAGCCAGCTTGAACTACTTTTGTTGCGCATGATGTTCATTTATTTAATTAATAATATATATTTTTTTACCTATACATATTAGAGCTGTCAAATGATTAATTGCATCCAAAATAAAAGTTTGTGTTTACATAATATGTGTGTGTACTGTGTATAATTATCATGTATAATTAAATACACACACACGTATATATTTATGAAATATTTGTATGTATATATATTTATATAATGTGTGTGTGTGTGTGTGTGTGTGTGTGTGTGTGTGTGTGTGTGTGTGTGTGTGTGTGTATATATATATATATACTTTTTTAAATATAAATTATATACATGCATGTGTGCATTTATATATACATAATAATTATACACAGTACACGCATATATATTATTTCGGATGCGATTAATATAAAAAATAAAAAAACACACATATCTGTGTGTGTGTGTGTGTGTGTGTGTGTGTGTGTGTGTGTGTGTGTGTGTGTGTGTGTGTGTGTGTGTGTGTGTGTGTGTGTGTGTGTGTGTGTGTGTGTGTGTGTGTGTGTGTGTGTGTGTGTGTGTATATGTATGTGTGTTTTTTTCAAGCTAATCATTTTTAACCAACTTTTTTATTTATATATGATTTATATATAAATTAAAAGTTGATCTTATTTATATAATTTTAAGTAATGTTACTGAGTTTCAATTTATTTTGGTATATATATTTATATTTATTAATATAAATATATTTATATTTATATATCTAATTTCATTTATTCATTTTTCTATTTTTTTATCATCACATCATTTTCCATATTATCATTAAGTAATGTCAAAGATTGTCTTTTTGGAGCAGAACCAGCATTTGTTTGGATGGAGAGAAGCATTTTATTCCCCATTATTAATTTGCTCCGAAAGAATCCCTTCACCCATCTAGATCTCCCTCCGTTTCCAGAGTCTCTGGGATCATCACCCTCATAAGCACAGGTTTACTCACCCCGACCAATCACATGACACCACACATGGGCTTCTGTTTGCCGGAGTAAAGGCTGGCGGATATTTGGAGGATTTGGGCATTGACACCAGCATGCATGTCTCACCCACTTTAAGAAGTGTTTACATCCATTCTCCGTATCTTTCCGTTTCTCCAAGAGCACCCTTGTGTGAGGAGAAAACAGCCAAGAGCTAGCCTGCATTTGTCTTGCTCTTCTTTCATTTGCACAGTCACTTATTTCTGCTTTCCTTTCTCAGGTTGGAGCGGTTGGTGGAGGTGTTACGGAAGAAAGTGGGCACTGGCAGTGTCCGAAAAGTCATCTGACTGACTGGCCGTCGGACGACCCGAGCAGACGACCACATCTGGTGACCAGGCTGCAGCGTTTAACTCTGAGCAAACAGCCGAAGCCTGGCCTGGGCAAACACAGGCTGGAAGTGGCGTTCTTTCTCTCAGCCCTGTTCTCATTCCAGCCCATGCTCAGAAACGGCATCGTAAATGTTTAACCACATTCTCTCCGCAGTCACCAATGAAAACTACTGCTGCCAGTAGTTTTTCTACTAATCCAAAGGTTTCCTTTCTTCTCCTCTCGGTCAGTTTTAACTTACAGTGTGACGTTAAGTCTGGTTAAACAAAGGGAAATTTGATTGGACAATTACTTTGTGAGGTACTAAGACTTTTTAGTTTCTCCAAATAAAGCCAGCTATTTTTGGACCAAGCTGGGTTTTTTATGGAATTTGTTGACAGACTATAGATATTTTCAATTTCTCCCAAATTAATAAAGGGAGTTAAAACAACAGTGTATCAGTCGACATAACACAATCAGTATTTATGATCATGAAAGCTTGTTCGGTGTTATTTAATAATAAATTGCTTATCAATGCATGGTTTTAGATAATAGAAAGTATCAAATAAATCCCTAAAATGTATTACAAATAATCAAATTAAACTGTACTTATAGAGAATATAGTTTTTGTTTTATTTGTTTACATGGCCCAACAAAAAGAAAAATCACCCTCGTCTTTTTTATTCTTTAATTGAATTTATTTTGAGGACAAATATATTGTTTAAATTATTTCAAAACTACATAATCATGTTTGCCAAAACATAACTATTTAATCAAACGTGTAAGTAATGCTCTTTTTAATTCAGGTTGAATATTTTAATTAGATATTTTGGAGTTATTCCTTACTTTGAATACTTTTTCATATGTTATCAAATGCATGTTGTTTCTTGTTAACAACTTTTAAATTCATCTCTCACATTTTTTTGTATAAACGATTATACCTATATATAAAATAACTATAAAAAAAAAACCCTGATGATTCTTCAAATTCTTAATGCGCTGTGAGGGTTTAATGGGGTGTGCTTTGCATGCTGATTATAATAACACTTATTATTATTATAATCAGCATCAGCATAATAAGAAAAAAAAGAAGAAAAAAAAGAACCCAGATGATTCTTTGAAATCTTAAAAATGCGCTGTGAGTGTTTAATTGGGAGTGCTTTGCATGCTGATAATTTCCAAACACAAAATGGGCTAAAGAGATCTGTCGACCTTTACTAACGACTAGAAAGCCCAAACAATTATATAAGCATGGTTTATGTTGCCTTTCCCTGCCCGTCCTTCAGCAGAGCTGTTCTTCAGCCTGATCGATTATGTACTCAGAAATATGTTAGATGCAGTGGTGAATAAAGAAAAGGCTGTTTAGACCAGACGTGCCGCTGAGTGTCCCTCCCCTCAAATAAACGCCCGACACCAGGACAAGCTTGTCGATTTTCCTCCTATAGGTTACCGTGGAGATGGCACAACCTGGGTGTCCCCACACATCCCTATGGAAAACACTTGCCCTTTGATGGTGCAACTTTTTTCTCTCCAGACGAAAACTTTTGTTTTGAGACGTGCATTCTTAAATGATTTGTTTGAGGTGTGCATGTTTTAAATGACTTGTTTGATATGTGGGTGTGGTGGAGGCTCGAGTCTGTGTTTATTGTGGCATGTGGAGTGAAATGCCCCATTATCACCCCCCCAAATTCAGTGTGCGTGATCATCGACTTACAAAAAAACTTTTATACGCTTTAATTAAAACCGTGTTTCGGCTGCACATATTGAATGACCCTCAGAGAAAAGCACCACTGATCCGGTTGCTATAACGACACCAAATATTTCAAGCTCTCTCTTCTTTTTCTCTGTCTGCTTCTCTCCTTCTCATAGTAGCGCTTTATTTATACAAATAGTTATTTTTCCCATGCAGGTTCTAGCTGATAAATGGGTTGGTTTTAATGTTAAAATGATTATTGAATTGGATAACCGTCAAATTGACTGTGAAATAACTAATATAAATAAAATTATGAATTACGCCATTGTGCGATTTCTCAATAGCCCAAATGATGTGCTCGTGTGCTATCATAATACTTATAAGTAAAATAAAAAATTAAGGCGTTGCGATATTTTTTCAAATGCTTTATTTTTAAAAGTTGTAAATGCCCATCGAATAAAGAAATCGTTGCTGCCTTACATTTTTAAGTACAATCAACTTGGTTGTTTGAGTCATTTCAACTTCAATTGCATTAAACGGACTTAAAAAATGAGTTGAATCTTATACAACTTAAAAAAGTGAATAATTGCTTAACTTATTTGAGTTACAGCAATGTAAAAACGTATGTTGTCATAACTCATTGATCATATAATGGTTTACAGTATTATTTGTTATCAATATATACAAACAAAATATATTTAAACAAGAAATGCATCCTCGGTTTATTGCGTCCGCCACAATGAAACTCCAAAGAAACCCAACTGGCTGTTTCTATCCAAATCCCCTGCTGTAGAATAATGAAGACACAAAACACGGAGCAGCACGAGGGGAGTGCGAGACCACCAACCTGACATGGTCGATGCATATTAGAGGGGCACAAAGCTCTAATAAACTTCTCCCGTATCATTTTTAATGGAAAAGCAGCTGCTTCTAAAGCTGATGTCGGATAGAGATCTCTCCCTCTTCTCTCTCGCCCTTTGAAAGCCCCTTTCTTTCGTGTGTGTGTGTGTGTGTGTGTGATTCTGAAGGGGTATTGCTTTGCTCTTTTCGTTGGCCAAGCACAATTGTGTTATTGGAGATAATTAATTCAATCCCCATCAGAAGGTATTAGGAGCGCCTTGGCCCTGTAGTGCTTTTCCAAACTCAGAATGAAAAGAGGGAGAAGAAAGGTCTACGGGTAGACCCGCTGATGGGCGCTTTGAACTAAAGGGCCGTGCGCATTGTTGTCGAAATTTTGCTCCATAAGGCTGAAGAAAGCGCCGGAGCTTTTGATGGGGCAACGAGAAATGCCACATAAGTTTGAACACTGCCTGCTGATCGCATATGTCGTGCCTTCGTAAAGTCTGGCTCGTTTAAAGACGTGCGTTATATAGAAATAAAATCACTGCGCCAATTACAAACAACATTCCCATGCAAATATCTCAATTAGGCCAAATTATATGGGAAATAAATGAGCAGTTCGTTATCCCCGTCAGTGCATTCGTTAAGAGGTTTTCCCAAAAACGTGTTAAATATTTTTGCACTGCTCTTGTAAACAGTTGTTTTGTTCTTGGATTATTATTATTATTATTTTTAAGACCGCACATTCATTTCACTATCAGCACTTTCTGGTTGACGTATGCAGACCGTGGTTTCTATCATAAAGATTTATAAATGATTTAAATAAAACAATGTTTCCGATAAAGCATTTGATTGATAAACAAATAATCGAATTTCACCTGGTGTACCGGCAGCGACATGTGAAGTCGATAATGGTGTAATGTTTTCTTTAAATGATGTAGGCTACATCATCAATAGAATTATCAGAATCCACGGTACCATATTTCACATTTGTATTTTATTTATAGCCTAGTTTTATTTGAATTTGTATTTCAGTTGATCAAACCCATAAACCCAATTTTATTTGTGTAAGCAGGTAAATTTTGTTTGATATTAATAATTAATTTTATAATGCACGTATGCGCACGAAAGAAGAGAATTTAGATGATTCACTCGTGTTATTAAATCTGTGATTTTATCATATTATAGCTAATATTGGATCGTTCCCATTAAAAAGTATACAATTTTATTTTCTAATGATTTTGAGTGATTATTTTTTGCCTATATTATTTGACAAATGCTTGTATCGATAACTGCAATTATTATTAACCTTGCCATTTTTAATTAGGATAAATATCTCTTTCGCGAGCTCTAATTCAATATCGGATAAATCGACCGCGCCGGACCCTAATTTTGGGAAAACAATGCGTCTTAATTTTTATTTCGCATTAAAAATAAAAGCCACAAATATAAGCTATATAACTTTATTATCTATAGGCGGCACACGTCGAGATTTCTCAAGCCTGAAGTCAATTATCCATTTTATTTACGCATCGGGGGGGAATTACAAGATAATTAAATGAATTTCACGGCTACTCAGCCAAAATGCGTGTATACAAAATACCATGATCAAAGTCAAATCTGTTCAGGTTCACGTGCCCATCATGTAGGTTACGCTCCACAAAAAGATGATTTGGCCTCTCTATGATATTGTTTAAAATCCCATTTAAAACGAGATCGGATCTTTTATGAAGCGAGTCTTTGAGGCTGTGCGTGTGTTAGACTTGGATTTTCTCTTGGTCTTTTACCAACATCAAGTCAAAACCAGACGGGCTCAGCCAAAATTGCTGGCTTTGAGAGCAGCTTATATGAAAGAATTTAATCTGATTCAAAATATCATCTAGTTCTATTTGATTTATCTTATTGAAGTTATTAAGCATGCATTGTTTGGACATAAAATAATGCAAAAAAAAAAAAAAAAAAAAGACGTGAGATAATCATACTTATTTCTAAAAACGAAATTAAACGAGTTTTTATTTCTTGGAATAATTGCAAATGCAATTTCAACTGAAAAATGCATGCATGAACCTCTGTATAAAAATGTCACAAACGTTTTGTTTGATTAAGAAATACATATTTTATTCACAATGCATTTCCACCTTGGATTAATTTATTTCAATACAAGATTGGGAAGTGTTTTTTGTCAAAACGAGGTAAGTAAATCCCCCCCAAAAAAAGAATGAGTAAAATGACAACATTCAAATACATCTGCAACAGACAGGGGCTTCGCTTTTATACCAGCAACAAGACCAAAGTTGACCTTCATTCGTGCACGTTGTAACAATGGGGAACTACAAGTTTGGGGGATCACAACAAGTATTTTACAAGCAAATGATTTTAAATACACTAGCAATGTTTTTTTTTTTTTACTGGGATATACAATCATTGGAAACACTTTACAATATTTTATTATACACATACACATTTTGTTATATTTTAAAGTAACAGTTCTTTTGCACCAAGTGCATGCAAAAAATAAAATAAAGTTTTTTCCCCCGCGTCGGCGACTGACTAAGATGTATTAAGAACTGGCCTGGAATACACACCTTGGTAGTAAGAGGCCTCTAAAGCCGAAGGGTCCATGCTGCCTCTCCCGGCCATGGGCAAGCTGGAAGACATCCCTGAGCCATAGGAGGAATATTGCAACGCTTGTTCATAGGCTTTCAATTCCAGTTTATGCTGTTGCTCGGAAGAGGACATTAAATTATTGATGGAAAACGGGTGGTTGAAGGAGTAATGGGGGTCTCCTTTGAGGTGCAGCTGGGGTTCGTGGGCCATAGAGTGCAGCGAGGACAGGGACGTGGACACGGAGTGCACCTGCGGGCCGGTGCTCTTCAGTTCAGAGTTGGCGGTGCTACCGCTCCTGTGGTCCAAACTGGGAGGACTGGACGACTGGTTTGAGGAGGTTATGGAGCTGGAGTCCATATGCACGGGTTTGGAGCTGGTGCTGTCGCTGGCCGGGGAACCAGAGCCGCTCGACTGGTCTCTCTTTCCGTCCGACCTCTTTCCGTCGGGCAACTTTTTGTCGCATTTAAAGCGCTTCTGTCTTCGCAGGTAACAGCCATTCTCAAACATATTCCCAGAATCAGGGTGCAGGGCCCAGTAGGAGCCTTTTCCCGGCTTGTCGGGTGACCTGGACACTTTGACGAAACAGTCATTGAAAGACAACGAGTGCCTGATGGAGTTCTGCCACCGTTGCTGGTTCTGACGGTAGTAGGGGAACAGGTCCATTATCCACTGGTAAATCTCACTTAAGGTAAGCATTTTGCTGGGTGCCTGCTGGATAGCCATTGTGATGAGGGAGATGTAGGAGTAGGGCGGTTTGGCGTGCGGGTAACTTCTCCTGAAAGTCTTGTTGTCTCTGGCCCGGTTCAGGTTGGGCTGCGCGTATGTCATGGAGCTCATGGTGGGGCTCATGCTGGAGTACGGGTTCAGCGCGTTCATGGAGCTGTGCTGAGCCGTCATGGCGTTCAGGTTGGACGGGCTGAGCGCGGTGCCCATGCTCGACACGCCGCCGCTCATCCCGTTCATGGCGCCAGGGCCGCCCGGGGGCATCCCGGCCATGGTGCCCGGGCTCAGTCCGGCACCCAGCGCGGGGTTCGCATAGGACATGTTAAAAGAACTGGAAGTCATATTCCCACTGGTGGACATGCTCATGTAACTGTTCATGTTATTCATGGAGCTCAGCCCAGCGTTCATGCTGCTGTTCGTCATGGGAGAATAAACCTAAAAGAAAGAAATCGTGCAGCTTTTAGTAATGCATCTGTATTCAGCACTTTTATTCGTATTCGTTTAGCATCTTTTCTCTATAGTAGTTTAGTAGTAAAGAAAATCGTTATGTGATCGGAGTTAATCGATTTAGTTGGTTATAAATTAACAAAAATAATTTCAGGTAACAGCATTAAAAAATCGCGAGAACAAATTTAATCTAGATTTAACGTTTTTATGGTATGGTCTTTAAAAAAATAATAACAAAATGTGCATTTTCTGATGCACGTGGAAACGTAGGACAGTTTTATTGCCTTTAATTAAATGTCATTTTGCAATGACTCAAATTGAACGAGATAAAACACACAGCATCTTGTGATGATATACATAATCGATAATACATTGAATACAAATAGTTTAGCCAGATAACAATTTCAAAAAGTTGTAATCATGCCTATAGACAATGATATTTGATAAACTCTTCCAAGACTATTGTGACTATATTGTCGCTTGCAATGGCATCACTACTGCCACCAAGTGGGTTCATCAATGGCTGATATTTTATCAGCTTCAGACAACAATTCTGTGGAATATATATTTTACGTTTAATTCCTCCGTTCTAAAAGTGGTTTGTAGCGCAAGCCCCGGATTCAGTCTGTTGATCCATTATTCACGCGCATGCATCTACAAACTTTCTGACTATCCCCGCAGCCCAGAGTGGCAGCAATAATTGTCTCTCACCTCTTGTGCATCATTATAGTAGCTGCTCCAGTCTGGAGTTTCGTGTCCTTCCATTTTCACTGCGCCCAACATTATGGTGGAAATCCGCAGCTCGTGCACATGCAGTTCGCAGACTCACAGCGCGCGTGTGTGAGTCTGTATGTGTGTGTATGTGTGTCCTGGCACCGCGCGCAGTCACTGGTGGGATGTTGTGCGTGGCTTTGGGTAAAGTGGAAATGTTGGGACCGAACTGGAGATCTTCCCCTGCCTGTTACGTAGAACACGGTACAGCCCACTTTCTGTCTCATTTGCCTGGATCTCTCTCGTTCTTCCAGGAACACGTCTGCTCTGCTGTTATGACCCGTGTGTTTTATTGCACAACAAGCTTTTATCAGTAAAAAATAAAAAGGTTAAAAAAAAAAACGATTCATATTTTAATTTCAACACTATTCGAATAAACACAGTATGATGCATAATATTAAATATCCTATACATTTTTGGCACGTATTATTTTTAATTTATTTCGAATGTATACATTTTAAACGATTTAAACATTTTATTAGCCGGCCAGGACTTTATAACCTTAATTAAGTAACCCAGCATTATAATGTTATATAATTTAAAACACAAGTGTACTTTAATTATGAATTCAGATTAAGTAACACGTTTCAGGACATTTGAGTGATCTGGTAAGTAAATATATTACAATAATGTAATATAGTAATAATTTATATTAGATGTATATAACTTATAGAACATAAGTTTGTAATGCTTTATAATATCTTAATTTTAGAAAACAATGATAATACAAAACAGGAAGCATGACATTTACATATAGTGACCTTAAGCATTATTTAATGTTGTAATATTGATTTATGTTATTCATGAACATTTTTAATAGTTGCAAAAATGTTACATTTTAACATTACACGTACACATTTATTGTTGGGTTTAACTTCCTGGTTGCCTTAAAATTTTGAGTTCATTTAAATTAAGAATTTGAGTTAATGCAATGCAGGAGATTGCAGAACCTCAAAATATTATGTTATCTGAACCACATTAATTATCTGATAAGGCAAAAGAAAAAAAGTTGTGATAAAAAATATGAATTAATGTTTAACGGTTCTTTTTAATACATAATGGAATGTTGTGTAACAAAATTATTACCAAAATGATGTATATTTAAATAACTAAATGCATGAAAACAGGCCTAAATTCTAACATACTAGGCCAGATTAAATAGTTTATTTAACAAATCACAATTTATTGCAATGTATGTTTGTTGCTGTTAGAAAAAGTGTTACCAAGACTAAATATTTTTTTTTTGCAGAATAGCAGCTGAAATATTAATAACCTGCAAAAACTTTGGAGGCTATTTATTTTGGTACTGAATCCAGGTGTTTAGGAAGCAATTGGAAACACCACCATCTCCCTCCTTTTATTTCTCAGATGAACAAGAGGTCACATTACCCAGTGTACACCTGCTAATGAGCGAATGACAGCACTGATCATCCACTTACAGCGGATTATCTCCAGTGATCTCTCACACCATTAGAGCACAGATCGATTCCTCACAGGACGGAATGAAATGGCCCTTGAAGCGAAGAACATTAGACCATGTCAAAGCCCCCATGAGACAGAGAGAGAGGGAGGGAGGGAGGGAGCGATAGGACTGTCTTGTCAGTAGATTTGGTAACACTTTACAATAAGGTTTCATTAGTTAACATTAGTTAACTAGCCTACATTAGTTAACATGAACTAATAATGAACTGCACTTATAAAGCATTTATTTATCTTTATTAATGTTCATTTCAACATTTACTAATACTTTATTAAAATCCTGTTAACATTAGTTAATGCACTGTGAACTAACATGAACAAACCACGAACAGCTGGATTTTTATTAACAAAGATGAACAAATACTGGTTAGTTCATGTTAGTTAATGCATTAACTAATGTTAACTAATGAAACCTTATTGTAAAGTGTTACCGTAGATTTAATGCATGACTTAATAATATGTAAAAACAGGCTATTTTATATATTTGCTTTAACACACAGTGCATTGCATTAGGCCTAGGCCTATATGTTATAACCATCCTTTATTTTGTTCTTATCAAAAACGAAAAAAGAAAGGAAGGCAAGGAATTTTGGAGATGATAAAGCTATAGGCAGTTCTTCAGATCAGTGTATTTTAAAGCAATAAAATATACTCTAAAAAAAAAAGGTTCTATATAGCACCAAAAATGGTTCTTTGCTCGTAATCATAGGGGAACCTTTTTTAGTGCTATATAGCACCAATTTTGGTGCTTCAGTGGTTCTTCAGCGGTTCTTCAGAGGTGCTATATAGCACCTTAGTCAAAGAACCGGTGAAGAACCTCTGAAGAACCACTGAAGCACCAAAATCGGTGCTATATAGCACTAAAAAAGGTTCCTCTATGATTACGAGCCAAGAACCATTTTTGGTGCCATATAGAACCTTTTTTTTTTTTTAGAGTGTAGCCATTTTTAAGATCAAGTGTATATAGAGAATGAAAAGTGCGTTTGGGATTTTGAAAGGTTATCATATTAGAACGCAAAACCATTTTGATTTTAATTGGAACCTTTGTTTTGAATGTACATTTAATCTGTTAAATATTTTTTTGCTCTATTCTGTGATTGTGTGTACACTAATAGCTCACCATGATTCCCATTTCAGTGAGAGTGGTTGAAGGGTGTAATTGCCTTTCTAGCAGAAAGCCAGTGTAAAAAATGCATGCATGGATAAAAAACAAACAAACAAAAAAACCCAATGATTAACATCAAGATAGTAATCTACTTGATCATAATCTTCTTATTTCCATGTGCAGATTTCACTGGCAGCTCTGGCACGCGCATAGGGACGTCCGGTTGCTAGGAGACGCTGCTTGGCGTTTCCCTGTTTGAGTTTCTGAGGTAAAAAGCTGCAGTTATTTTTCAGCAAAGAGCGGGGACAATTTTATTTGTAGTAGATTTTCAGGCGGGAATACATTAATGGAAAGGTAAGATGCGGTTAAGGAGTAACGTTTTTTAATAATTTAGTAAGATTTGTTGTGTTACTACGAAAAGGGCAACTTTTGAGCAAGCAGGCTAGCTCGCTAACTAACGTTATAGCGCTGTAGCGTTATAGTAGGCCTACAGTAAAACTGCAGTTTCTATTTTAAACTATTTATACATTTTTGTTTTAAGCAGAGTGAAGAGTATGTATAATGGTTATTTGAATGGTTATCAGAAAAGAAAATGAAGAAAAAAAAAACAATAAAACATTACAAAATTAAATGAATCTATTGCATAGCTAGAACAGAACTGTTGGAAAAAATGATGTAAAAATATTTTTCCAGGTATAGCTCTTTTACCAGTCTTGACACAAATGTTATTTGCTATATTTTATGAAATGAGGCACAACGTGTTTATTCAGTTCTCTCTATTATTAACTAACCTATAGTTATTATTAGAATGCATATTATTAGTATGCATATATTGTTTATTATTAGTACTTATAAAGCACATATTAATGCCTTATTCTGCACAACCATAGGCTATTCTACATCCTTAATCCTAGTTACCCTAAGCTTAACAACACCTTACTAACTATTAATAAGCAGTAATTAGGAGTTTATTGAGGCAAAAGTCATAGTTAATAGTTCGTTATTAGTGATATGACCCTAATCTAAAGTGTGACCAAACATATGTTTTAAAAATCATGTATGATTTCCATCTGTTTTTGTTGAATACATGTAGTTGTTGTTCATCCTTTTTGATTTCCAGGATTTCCAATACACCTATGCATCCAGTCAAAAGAAGACTTATTCCTTACCTTGCTAGGTGAGCCCTGTCATCACAGATTTACCTCCCATCCTGACAAAACCCAGCTGTGTTGAGTCTCAAATAGACTTTCGCTTTCCTCTCCTCTGCAAACTTGCCCCCTAAATCCATGTCTCAACAAAGACCAACAAAATGAGCCGGGGTCAGAGCACAAGCCCAAACATTTCCTCCATAGACAAATCAGTGAACACAATGGCTCTTCCAAAACTTAAAGCCAGGCATGGGATTGTCAGAAAGCCTGTCATAGCCTCTCTCGCAGGGACCACCAAAGCAGTATCCTTGTCCCAAAGGCCGCAACCTCCTGCTAAGCCCAGATCAGAGTGGGCCTTATCAGCTGGTGGATCTTACAAACTTCGCACACTTGATCAGCAGGTCTCAGGTGAGGAGAAGAAAATCTCCAGCACTCACCAGTCCACTATCTTTGGAGGACAGAACCGGCCGGACTCAGGCAGCTCTAATGAGGCATCAAGCTCTGTGAATTCAGCACAGAATGGGCATAGGAGAGGAACGACTGAAAAATTCTTGGAGCCTCATAAGCATCAAACTCTCTCCAAACACAGCAGCTCCCAGAGTCACACCAGCAGCGCTGGCTCCAGTGCCATCCAAAGTGTCAAATCCACCTCTGAGCTGCTGGAGGAAGCCAGACTTATTGCTGGACTCGAGCAGCCAGATGAGGTTGACCAGCAGAGGGCGCCAAATGAGAGCTTGGCAGACGCATTAGTGATGGAAAGTGGACACATACCTGTAGAGGATGACAGTGGTGCAACTTTCTTTAACCAAGCAACGGTAGATTCTATGGAAAGAGAAGCTGGAAACAACTGCAGCTCTGATGATGAGGTTAGCTGTTTATTATTTTATTATTTTATTTTATTTTATTATTTTATATGTAATATTGAACATAGCTGCAGCTCTGATGATGAGGTTAGCTGTTTATTATTTTATTATTTTATTTTATATTATTATTTTATATGTAATATTGAACATAGCTGCAGCTCTGATGATGAGGTTAACGGTTATTTTATTTTATTTATTTTTATTTTATATGTAATATTGATCATAGCTATAGCTCTGATGATGAGGTTAGTGGTTCTTTTATTTTATTTTATTTTATTTTTAAGTGAAGTTGGACACAGCTACTTTATTCTTTTATTTTATTAGTTCATTATTAGGGGCCAAGCACCGAATGTGCGTAGGCACCTATTGTATCTGTTAGTGTCCTTCTTCTTCTTCTTCTTCTTCTTCCGCTCTTGAGTCTATGGCAGCCTGTAGAACTGCTTGGGGGAAGATGATGAAATTTGGCACACAGATAGAGGACAGTTTAAACATTACCTAGTCAAGTCATCTTTTATTTTTATAGCACTTTATACAATACAGATTGCTTCAATTCAGCTTTACAGTGATAACAGAAAATTATAATAAATGATGCAAACATAGTTAAATTCTGCTGTAAAGCAGCTCAAAAAAACAAAACAAAAACTAATTGTTCAGCTGAAGTCATTCAATTATTAAATTAGTTCAGTTCAGCTACAAAGCAGTCTCAGTTCCGTTCTCATCAAATAGTGTCAGTGCAGTCAGATCAATAATATTATTAAATATTAAGTGTCCCCAATTAAGAAAGCCAGAGGCGACAGTGGCAAGGAAGCCAAACTCCCATCAGGTGACAGAATGGAGAGAAAAAAACTTGGGCTGAATTCGAAATTGCCCCCTAAACTCTCAATCTCTATTCCCTACTTTAGTCTACTAATTCAGTTCACTTAAAGAAGTGAATGAAAACAAGTGAGCGAATTCGGACAGCCACTGTGTGTACATCGGCTGTACACTCGTTGTTGCGGTGCAATGTGGGATTGAATGAGTGCACTCAATAACGTCCACTATACGGTTCCAGACACCAGTACAAAATGGCTGTCCTCTCAAATGGTTATAGTGGGCGATTTCGGATTCAGCCCTAGTGTCATTTAATTCCAGGCTGCAGCTGGAAGCAAATTTGAAGTCTCTAACATATTCTCTAGCTATTGCCACCAACTGTCCAAAGTTTCACTTACATTTTTGCTAAATCGTAAGGGCTAGAAACATTTTCTGCCTCCCAATTCACCTACACTAATAATACTTTTTAGGACAGATATAGTACACAAATTGGGATGTAGCAAATCTTTTTTCCTCTGATTCCTTGGCTAAATCTTGATTCGATTGCACCCTTATTTTCTGTCACGAAAGTTTTTCACAAAAAAAAAGAAATCGATGCGAGGCTGTATCTCCGCAATGCTAGCGTATTGAGACAAATCTTTGTACATGTCATCACAAGAATGATCAGAGGCTACATGCAGTGTTTCGGCCAAGCGGCAACCTCGACTGGCCGCTAGGGATAGGCTCAAGAAGGGAGCAGAATCTCATTGAGCCCCATGTTTACAGCAGAAAAACACATGTTTACAGCCTGGTACAAATTGTGGTTGTGGTCTATACGGCTAATTTTGCCCTTCATGACAACTGTGAGGGGGGTGAATTTTTTTATAACTCATTCGTTTACGTTATATAAAGCTTTAAAGTGCTGCATAATTAAGGGCGTGGCCACTTCGAGTGACAGGTGGATAGCCATTTATCTGCTGTCTGTTAGTCATTGCGTCACCTCAGCTTCGCCCACGTCCCACCTCTTTGCCCATTTTCTGTTATCTGGGAGTGACGCGCTGACAAGATGGCAACGGCCAGCTCGTCCCTTATTTACGCTTCAAAACGGCTCTTCAGAATCCTATGGGTGATGTCACGGACACTACGTCCATATTTTTTTACAGTCTATGATTGAGCCCCATGTTAAAATACCCAACTTTACAGCAGAAAAAAACATGTTTACAGCCTGGTACAAATAAATTTTACAGGGCTAATTTTTTTTATAACTTATTAATTTACATTATATAAAGCCTTTAAAGTTCTGCATAAATAAGGGTGTGGCCACTTTGAGCGATAGGTGGATTGCCATTTGTCTGCTGTCTGTTAGTCATCACGTCACCTCAGCTCCAACCACAGCCCGCCTCTTTGCACATTTTCTATTATTCGGGAGTGGCGTGCTGCCAAGACTTTGAGGCTTCAAAAACTCTCTTTAGAAACGGACACTACATACATATTTTGTTTACAGTCTATGGTTTCGGCACAGAGCCACCTACTGGTCAGGAGATATGAAAAATGGCTATTTTGTTTTATTACGTAAAAAATCATGAAACTGGTCTCTTTTTATTCAGTGCAGCATACGGAGTCAAACGATACCCAATTTTCCCATATCTGTCTTTTTGGGCAATGCCACTTTGATTATTGAACACATAAGCGTATCACTAAGAAACTCGGTATGGGTCATGCCCTGGGGGTACTCAAAAAGACATCTTGTAGTCAAAATTAAATTAATTAAAAAAAATGTTAATAGCTTTTGATTAATTTAGACTATTTCAATGAAACTAGTCTTTGATAGATTCTTTGAGTCATGCCGAGAACAGCCCGTTGGTCCGATTTTCACCATTGTGAGACCATTGCTGCAAAAAGTTATTAAAAGCTTTCAGCTTGACAAACCGTTCTTGAATAACACAGAGGCAGGAGGTGGAGCCACGGGCTCCCCACGCCCAGGAAGAGACGGCTCCCAGTAGGCCAGAGGTGTTGCCAAGTCACTGAGAGGAGGCAGAGGTGTTGATGAGGGGTTGATGGGAGGTAGCGATGACTGGGTGGTAGGAGTGGCTGGGGCCTGGAGAAGTGACTGAAGACATACACAGATACTGATGAAATGTATAAAGTCATTAGTGGTAGTTTGGAGAGGTGGTAGAAGAGGGAGGCTGGGGCTGGGCCAGTGGGTCCGATGAAGACGATGCACGTTCAGGTAGAATCAAGTGATGCAGGGTATTCACTTTTCCAAACAAACTCATTGTCCATTAAATCCATCCAGTACTCACTCTCAGTGCTGGGTGGGTTGGCGGGGCTCACATCCATCCCCTCAAACTCCACTAGTACTCCCTCTGAGATGGACGAAGCAGCCGGCTCACACACCTGGTCAGACATGCATTGCTCTCATGGGCGCTGGCTCTAATGTTGTGGCGGAGTCACTTTTGTTGTGATGGGCACACGGTGTAGATCCACAATGACTGGGTAGTTGGCTGGGCACTGGATTGTTAGTGGGGCTGGCGTCGTCATCGAAAGGTCTGACGGTGAGCGGCGATCTGCAGGATGCCAGCACCCACTCCACGAAGTCGATGAAGCTTCCTCGAGGACCTTCCCCAGACAGCTGTGCTGTTTGAGGCAGTTGTCCGGGTATGATGTTAAGGTACTCTTCCAGGTGTTCTCTAGGGAGCGGTCCGGTCCCCCTGCTCAAGGAACTACAGTGTAACTGCAGGGAGGTCCACGGAAAACAAAAAAAGGGGTCGTGACGGAAAACAAAAAAACAAAACCAAACTGAAAAAACACGTAGCTACAATCTTATCTGGTCCGGTCTTCTGATTACTCATTGTTGTAGATGGTCTGATGCTCCCAGTCATGCTTGCATGAATCCTCATGCCTGAATTTGAGGTTTTCACAAAAATTAGTTCATTAAGCCCTTGTGTAGCGATCCAAATGCTCCCAATATCAATTAAACATCTAACAGTATCTTTATTTGTATGTTTTCTGAGAGGAGTACTTTTCCTTTTTCCATGAAAAATGCCTTTTTTCTCTACTCGCTTCTTGACCACTGATGCTTCCACTCAGCACAAGTTAGGTATCGTTTTAAAGCGCAGCATTCCAACTTTATGAATGTCTGTCTTGGCGAGTATTTACATAATCTGTTATGTCTTAAGTCAGGCATTCTTGCATTCTCGCAGAGTGTATCTTCAACCCTAATCAAACACACCCGAACCAGCTAATTAAGCCTTTACAGGATTACTAGAAAGCTACAGGCAGGTGAGTTTGATCAAGGTTGGACCTAAACTCTGCAAGACGGTGGCCTTCGAGGACCAGGGTTGAGAACCCCTGTCTTAAGTGAATGCTTGGTTAACTGTTGGGGAAAAACCTCTGATGTGTAACATTTTATAGGTTACATGTACACTCACCTAAAGGATTATTAGGAACACCATACACCAATGTTGGCCCATATTGATAGGATAGCATCTTGCAGTTGATGGAGATTTGTGGGATGCTTATCCAGGGCACGAAGCTCCCGTTCCACCACATCCCAAAGATGCTCTATAGGGTTGAGATCTGGTGACTGTGGGGGCCATTTTAGTACAGTGAACTCATTGTCATGTTCAAGAAACCAATTTGAAATGATTCAAGCTTTGTGACATGGTGCATTATCCTGCTGGAAGTAGCCATCAGAGGATGGGTACATGGTGGTCATAAAGGGATGGACATGGTCAGAAACAATGCTCAGGTAGGCTGTGGCATTTAAACGATGCCCAATTGGCACTAAGGGGCCTAAAGTGTGCCAAGAAAACATCCCCCACACCATTACACCACCACCACCAGCCTGCACAGTGGTAACAAGGCATGATGGATCCATGTTCTCATTCTGTTTACGCCAAATTCTGATCCATCTGAATGTCTCAACAGAAATCAAGACTCATCAGACCAGGCAACATTTTTCCAGTCTTCAACTGTCCAATTTTGGTGAGCTTGTGCAAATTGTAGCCTCTTTTTCCTATTTGTAGTGGAGATGAGTGGTACCCGGTAGGGTCTTCTGCTGTTGTAGCCCATCCGCCTCAAGGTTGTGTGTGTTGTGGCTTCACAAATGCTTTGCTGCATACCTCGGTTGTAACGAGTGGTTATTTCAGTCAAAGTTGCTCTTCTATCAGCTTGAATCAGTCGGCCCATTCTCCTCTGACCTCTAGCATCAACAAGGCATTTTCACCCACAGGACTGCCGCATACTGGATGTTTTTCCCTTTTCACACCATTCTTTGTAAACCCTAGAAATGGTTGTGCATGAAAATCGCAGTAACTGAGCAGATTGTGAAATACTCAGACCGGCCCGCCTGGCACCAACAACCATGCCACGCTCAAAATCTGACATTCAGTTTGGAGTTCAGGAAATTGTCTTGACCAGGACCACACCCCTAAATGCATTGAAGCAACTGCCATGTGATTGGTTGATTAGAGAATTGCATTAATGAGTAATTGAACAGGTGTTCCTAATAATCCTTTAGGTGAGTGTAGAAGGAGAAGTTGGACACAGTCCTGATGATGAGGTTATCTGTTTATTTTATACAACTGTATTTTATGTGTAATTTAAGTGTGACCTCTCCTCTATAATGACCTCTCTAAACAAATTAAATTATGAACTAATTTCACTTCTCTAAGTAATTTCTGATGTTAGTTCCCTTAAAGGGTTAGTTCACCCAAAATTGAAAATAAAGTCAGTAATTACTCACCCTCATGTTGTTCCAACCATGTAAGACCTTCGTTCATCTTCGGAACATAATTTAGTATATTTTTGATGAAATCTGAGAGCTGTCTCACTCCTCCATAGGCTTTCAGAGGGACTGAAACTTGATGGCCCAGAATAGTAAGTAAAAACGTCATTTAAGGAGTCCAAATGACTACAGTTGCTCTGTATTAAGTCTATCATGCGACGAAAATACTTTTTGAGCGGAAAAACAACAAAAATAACAACTTTATCCCACTATTTATCCCACTATATACTCTCTGACGAGAGTTCGCGGGAGTGCCACGACGCATGCGCGACAACTCGTATTTTCGTCGCATGATAGACTTAATACAGAGCAACTGTAGTCATTTGGACTCCTTAAATGACGTTTTTACTTACTATTCTGGGCCATCAAGTTTCAGTCCCTCTGAAAGCCTATGGAGGAGTGAGACAGCTCTCAGATTTCATCAAAAATATACTAAATTATGTTCCGAAGATGAACGAAGGTCTTACATGGTTGGAACAACATGAGGGTGAGTAATTACTGACTTTATTTTCAATTTTGGGTGAACTAACCCTTTAACAACAGGTGTAGTTCATCACCTTAACCATAAACATACCGTGTTTAAATATAAACATAAGTGTCACAGTATTTTTTGTCTTCATAATGAATATCTTCATTTAAAAAAATGTATGCGGCTTAAGTGTCCAAATACTTTCTGAGTCCACTGCATAGGCAAAATGTCAATGTACAGAGATACAAGTGCTGGTCAATTAACTAGAATATCATCAAAAAGTTTATTTATTTCACTAATTCCATTCAAAAAGTGAAACTTGTATATTATATTCATTCATTACACAATTTTTCAGTATCTCAGAAAATTAGAATTTTACTTAAGACCAATACAAAGAAAGGATTTTTAGAAATCTTGGCCAACTGAAAAGTATGAACATGAAAAGTATGAGCATGTACAGCACTCAATACTTAGTTGGGGCTCCTTTTGCCTGAATTACTGCAGCAATGCGGCGTGGCATGGAGTCGATCAGTCTGTGGCACTGCTCAGGTGTTATGAGAGCCCAGGTTGCTCTGATAGTGGCATTCAGCTCTTCTACATTGTTGGGTCTGGCATATCGCATCTTCCTCTTCACAATACCCCATAGATTTTCTATGGAGTTAAGGTCAGGCAAGTTTGCTGGCCAATTAAGAACAGGGATACCATGGTCCTTAAACCAGATACTGGTTGCTTTGGCACTGTGTACAGGTGCCAAGTCCTGCTGGAAAATGAAATCTGCATCTCCATAAAGTTGGTCAGCAGCATGAAGCATGAAGTGCTCTAAAACTTCCTGGTATATGGCTGCATTGACCTTGGACTTCAGAAAACACAGTGGACCAACACCAGCAGATGACATGGCACCCCAAACCATCACTGACTGTGGAAACTTTACACTGGACCTCAAGCAACGTGGATTGTGTGCCTCTCCTCTCTTCCTCCAGACTCTGGGACCCTGATTTCCAAAGGAAATGCAAAATTTACTTTCATCAGAGAACATAACTTTGGACCACTCAGCAGCAGTCCAGTCCTTTTTGTCTTTAGTCCAGACGAGACGTTTCTGACACTGTCTGTTGTTCAAGAGTGGCTTGACACAAAGAATGTGACAGCTCTTGCATACGTCTTGCATACGTCTGTGCGTAGTGGTTCTTGAAGCACTGATTCCAGCTGCAGTCCACTCTTTGTGAATCTCCCCCACATTTTTGAATGGGTTTTGTTTCACAATCCTCTCCAAGTCTTTTCCTTCCCTTCGCCTCTTTATTAATGTGCTTGGACACAGAGCTCTGTGAACAGTCAGCCTCTTTTGCAATGACCTTTTGTGTCTTGCCTCCTTGTGCAAGGTGTCAATGGTCGTCTTTTGGACAACTGTCAAGTCAGCAGTCTTCCCCATGATTGTGTAGCCTACAGAACTAGGGTGCATTCCATTCGACAGGGTCCCTACGCACTGTTCACTGCTCCCTACTCCCTGAGCATGGTATATCAATTGAAGTGCTGACAATAATCACTCATTTGGAACGCCCTGCAACATCATCAAAGAAAGGCAAAGACAGGGTTGCGCAGATTATGATATAACATAAATTAATATTGTAATTTACTTTACTTTCAAGTTTAAAACCATATAATAAGTAAATGCATTTATAAAACACCCAGTATGTATCTAAAACATATAATCAAAACATTAGTTTTATTAGTTTACATATAAGTTGTATTGACTATGAACACATTTGAAGCTGCACCTGTCATTCAATATGAAAATACATTTTGATTTGGTTAACTATGTATAAATGTAGGCTATTCTTAATCAATGGTCTTTGTAGCGGTCTCATCTCGTGCGCTTTCTTTCCCAAGCGCAGCTGCATAGGAAACATTCCTGAGGTAAATAAAGTAAAATATAAAAAAAATTACAGCCCTCAGCTGCTTCTCAACACTTTTAATTTGTTATAATATGCAAATTGCCATAACCATTCATAAATACTCTAGTTTGTATAATAACTATGAATATTCAAATGCTGTAAATTCCTCCATTGCAGAGCTGTTTAAAACTCTTTCAACGGCTTTGCTCCGTTCAGACAGGTGATGCGACGCCGACACGTAATGACAGTTGGGTGTTTTTCACTCTCCACTTCATGTGAAGTGATGTATTGATGTTCCCTTCTTCCCTATGCCGTTAGCTGTACCCTTCGAACTGAACATGTTCACTCCCTTTGGATTGGAATCTCACTTGAGATGGCGGAATACCCTCTGAAGTCCACTTCGCAGTCCACTTACAGTCGAATGGAATGCACCCCTAGACTGAGAGACCATTTAAAGGCCTTTGCAGGTGTTTTGAGTTAATTAGCTGATTAGAGTGTGGCACCAGGTGTCTTCAATATTTAACCTTTTCACAATATTCAAATTTTCTGAGATACTGAATTTGGGATTTTCTTTAGTTGTCAGTTATAATCATAAAAATTTAAATTAATAAACATTTGAAATATATCAGTCTGTGTGTAATGAATGAATATAATATACAAGTTTCACTTAGTGAATTAGTGAAATAAATCAACTTTTTGATGATATTCTAATTATATGACCAGCACCTGTATACTATGCAAGATTACCCAAACTGCTTAGGGGCAGTGTCATTCTCAAAAGCATAAATCTTTCTTCTGGGTCTCTGCGATAAAACATAACAAGTGTGACATAAAATAAAAATAATTCTAAGGGTAGCTGTCAGTTTCAGAATCCCCAGAGGCAACAAAGGAGCAACATGTTTGTTTGCTTTTCAAGGTGAGCTTGTGGCGACAATATATTGTATAAAGTCTCATTGCAGTGGGGAATTTTTTAGCATTTCCTGTTAGTAGGCTTGGAATGATGGAATGCTCATGTGTATTTTCCTTCAGGGGCCAACTCAAAGGGACACCTCTGTACCACACGTCTGTGTGCCAAAAGAAAAATGTTCCCCAAGACCAATGTGCCATCCATCTGTGTCATCTGGTGTCTACAAGATGGCAGACTCAGTTTTACAGAAGGATTCTGAGTTTGGCTTTGATGGTGGAGAACTCAAGGATCTGTTATCCCAGGTAAACTCAATACACACTACTAGTTGAAAGTTTGCTTTCAAATAACTTTTTGACATGTATGAGCAAAACAAGTACTGATGATTAATGTATTAGATTAAATACATAGTGTTCCTACGACCCTTTTAATAAACTAATTTGTATATATTTGTTTATATTTTTAAGGGGACCAATGAAGATATAATAATGGCCTGTGGATACAGCTTGACTCCGATTCAGAGAGCAGAAAGGACATCCCGTCAGACCAAAACGATTCAAGGCCTTTCACTACTTGCAATCTGGACACCTAAAAAAGAGTATAAAATATCTAAAAAATTTTATGATATACTGTGGCCCTAAAAGGTATTCGGGCATTCAAGCCATACTTAAATTGTATGCTTTTAGTTGCATTAACTAACGAAATATCAAAGAAAGTGTCATCTGTGCTTATTATTTAATCTTTATCAGGATCTTTATTTTCAAGGAATGACATTTGGTTGATTTTTAGTGGATGTAGTCAGTTCACACCGGGACACAACAGGTGTAGTTCATCACATTAACTATGAACATATTCCATTTAAAATTTTACAACCACAAAATCTCCAATACTTTTTTGTTCTATATTGCATAATTTCAAATCAATTTTTTTTTGTGAAAGTGTGCTTATGCTATCCTTTGTGAAAAGGAAGTACGCTTTAGCATACATTTAAAAAGAATACTCATTACAGAAATATTATATTTTACAAATACTTTGCCAAAGTACATTCAATTAATGTTTTTTTTTATTTGACCCTTAAAAGTGTGTAATATGCAGTTAAATGAAAATGTATTATAGTCAAAATGTATATTAAATTTAATTAGTTGACCTAAATTAAGCTGTTAACCAATACATTAAAATAAGCATTACTTTAAAGCATGACAAAATATTTTTTTTATTTTTTTTTATAAAAGAATAATTTTATATCATTTTTATATAAAAAAAAATAATACAGTTTACATAACTTTAAATTTTTAATGCACTTTTAAAGTAAAATAAATTAAAAGTGCACATTCAACACAATTAAGCACACTTATTTTGTACTGGGGATGGTCGTTTTAAAATAGATGTAGGTTTGATGTTTTGCATCTAATGCAATGACATTCAGACATTTTTAAGTAAGGTGTCAATGTCCAAATATTTTTGAGGCTGCTGTATTCTTCATTGTATGCATTATGGCACTAAGGTTCACTAATCTATGTGTTGATATATTGGCATGTTCCACTTGCTATCAGCATGTCAATCTCTCAACGCATCGCTAGCGGAAGGGCGCAGAGGGTGGCCTTGGACGCAAATGATCATCTAGTTTCATGCTACCTGAGAAGAGCGTCCAAAGCTGTCATCAGCTCCCCCTCAGCCCTATTTAGGGAGCAGTAACACAGCGAGTAATTGCCTGTCACTTACTCCACTCATCTGTGCTGCAGGCCTGTCTGGAGCCAGTGCACCCACGCATCCCTCCTCCCAACCTCTCCGGCACTCACCTGAGAGCTGATAACGCAAGATTTACTACCTGCGCGGCTGGACCTGTGCCACTCCCTCGCTCTTGAAAAAGGGCCTTTTAATTACTAGCTTTTTCCAGTCACGAGGGTCACTGAAAGGTTCCTGTTGGATGCGGTTGAGAGGGTTTATATGAGAGCCGCCTGCCTATGGGGCAGATGGATAGCGGGGCAGGTTGAAGGTTCCTCCTTACGGTTCAGGAATGTTTCTTTTCAGTGCAGGCAGGGCCAGTGACTTTGGTGTGACCTTCCAGGTCTTTCGTTGAGGCTTAACCGTGCCAGAGTGGGGTGATAAATCTAGCTTGTCACAGGCCATAGTGAACAAAACGTACGCAATAAATTGGCGCTGTCAGTGGAGCCATGGGGACGTGGGTGGCGGAGGGCCTCTCCTGCCTGTCTGCAGTTTGCGGAACACAAAGGGCCCACACACAAAGTCAGTTCTGAGGTTGTTTCTCCCGCTGTCTACAGTTCAAACAGTGGTGTGAAGTTATGGCAGAGACGATCTGTGCAAATAGACTGACGTGTCATCTTTTTATGGCAGAACATAGGGCCTTATATCACATCGAGTCTGCACCCAAAATTGTTTACGTTTAAGGTCCAAGAAATGTTCCTGTGAGACCCTAATATTAAATTGAATAACATTTCAGTCATGAAAACGTATTTATTTATATTGAGTTATGGAACAGAATATCAGGCCTTTAAATACTCACTGGAACCTTAAAGGGTTAGTTCACTGAAATATGAAAACTCTGTCATTAATTACTCATCCTCATGTCGTTACAAACCCGTAAGACTTTCGTTCATCTTCGGAACACAAATGAAGATATTTTTGATGAAACTCTTAGGCCCCTCCATAGACAGCTATTTAATTAAAGGCCTCCTGAAATCAAAATTGAAGTTTTTTATGACTATGTTTTATGACTATGTTAAGGTTATGAATAAGCTGGTGTGTTCCAAAACAATGACAAAATTCGCACTTAGGAGATATGAGCATTCAAAACTTATAGTCTCTCACTTCCGTTAAAATGGATCAAAGATTTTGATGACATCATAGCAGACTTTATCCTCTCATCACATCTTCTGTCCAATCAAATGGTCTCTAGAATCTGAAGCGCCGTCCCCTACACTATAAATAGACCCTGACGCTGTGTCTGAAATCAGTCAGCGGTTCACACATTTACTATTTTCTACATGGTGAATGGCACATAGCGCACTATACATACAATAGGAAACGATTCAGACAGTGTAAATATGCTTTCAGTTGAGGCGAATGAAGTCTGGTTTCACGTTAGTTTCACACGCACAGCCGCAGCACACACACATAATCTAGACCAGAGCCGTTGACTAGAGACACGAGAGCGCAGTGTTTCAGGGGAAATTACGTCAACACATTGAATAATGCTGCGTATTAAGGCACTTCAGTGGGCCTTTAACACTTTCAAGATCCAGAAAGCTAGTAAAGACATTGTTAAAATAGTCCATGTGACTACAGGGGTTCAACCTTTTGACCTTTCAAGTTTTATGAAACGACGAGAATACATTGTACACAAAAAAACACAAAAATAATGACTTTATGCAACAATTTCTTCTCGTTTATGTCAGTGTCCTACGCAGTTTGCGTTGTTACTGCAAGTAGCCTGACAAGCAAGACCCACATCAAGTTGTTGGGTCTGTGAACTCACCATTGGCAGGGCTCAATCCGAGGGGCGGGAGAAACGGTTGTCTGTCAAATTCCCTCTGCACGCAATTGGATAGCGCTGCAACCAACCAGAGCAACGAAGAAGGTGAAGCGGAGCTAGTTGATAGATAAACTTTCGCCGTATCCGGTCGGCAAAACTCTGAACACGTCTTCCTTTCTTAAGAATGACTTCAGTGCCGTCCTTTGTTCTTTTCTCAAAGAAAAACTTAACTCCAAGTCTTCCAGAGTCGCGGCCAAAGCCGATTTGTAAGACCGCTGTTCGCCAGCTTCTTTGTTTACAAGTAGCACGCGGAACCGCGGCAACTCTGCCGTCATTATGTTAAGCCCGCCCACCGACTCTATACACGATGTGATTGGCCTCACCAGAGTTTGGTTTTTCCAGCTCGCAAGTCAACGGAGAGTTGCTAGACTACCCTGGCTGCAAATTACATTTGCTGCCGCTAGGGTGCGTCTAGATTTCTAGGCCATACCACAAGTGCATAGCTTTCTAGTTCTACGTCAGTAGCCGACTCACCACTGTTCATTTGAGCACCACGACGGGTGAATTTTGGTGAAATAACCTTTTAAAAGACTTGTGAGCAAGCATGCAACATTTGATACATACAATGGTGTCCAAAAGTCCACTAATGGAAACACTTTTTTGCATTTGCATCTGTCTTGTTTTCTTCTGATCACATGATCATGATTCTCATGATCTTAACACTCAAGTGTACATAACTTACCATTCTCTCGTCAGCCACAAACCACGATATATGTTTAGGATCGGTAAGATTTTTTAAATGTTTTTTTAAATAAGTCTCTTATGCTCACCAAGGCTGCATTTATTTGACCAATAAAAGTCACGGTTTTCTATTTGAATATTTTTTTTTAATGTAATTTATTCCTGTGATGGCAAAGCTGAATTTTCAGCATCAGCCCTCAGTGTCACATGATCCTTCAGGAACCAATCTAATTTGCTGCTGATTAACTTTTCTTATTATTATTATCAATGTTGAAAACTGTTGAAGTTGAAATTTTTTTGTTGAAACTGTGATACTTTTTACACAGATACACTAACTGTGAACTGTGATCTGTGATCTTTTTTCAGGAAAGGAAAACAGTATTTATTTAAAATATAATTATTTTGTAACATTTTAAATGTCTTTACTGTCACTTCAATTGAATGCATCCTTGCTGGAAATTTTTTTTTAATTTCTCAAAACAGAAGTAAAGCATGGCCTCTTAGGTTTTCTGTATTTTGAAGAAAATCAAATAACAATTGTCCCCTCTAATTGTTTGTTCTGTCCACAGTGTTGAAGGATATAAAACCATCCACCATTTATGTACCACTCCTGCCAGTCAAGTCATGCCTGTTGAGCTCCAGCTTGCTTCTAGAATCTGCCACACTCAAACCATGATCACTGCAACTGCACAGTTTAACCAGCAGAGGGCAGCACTTGGACATATATCAGTGGATCCTGACATCCAGAGGTATAAGCCCGGCTGATTCATATTAAAGGTCATTTATTATAAAATCAGGTCACCATTTATGTTCTAAATCGTTTGAGCTCTCTACCTGTATGAATCACTCTAAATATTTATATCTATTCCTGATATGATATTTTCAGATGTGATGACGTATCATTAATGCTGTAATACTCATTGTAGGCTGGTGTGTGAAGGTGTTTCTGTTGATTCTACCGGGGTTTCAACGCAGACAGACTGTGTTTCCCACATGCCTAAACAGACGTCAGATACTCTGGAGGACTGGCAGAAAATAGCAGAGTATTACGTGGAGAGACCAAGGATTATGATGTGTGGACATGCTGTATGAAAGATATTATTGTTTTATGACTCACGTTCAGGGACTTTCATCAAAGTGACTAATTCCACTGACAACTTGATCTATTTAAAACCAAGGTTCTGGTTTTAAGGAACTACATGCAAAACAGAGGCTGTGGTTTATGATAAGATAATCAAATTAAACGCATGAATAAAAGTTAGTTAAAACTGACTTTAAGTCTGTGACCTTCCTTGAATAGCTTATATAAAACTGTAACACAGTTAAACATATTAGAACCTAGTAAAAACAAATTATTTTAATCCCAATTTATCCCAGGGTACTGGAAATATTCTGTCACTAGATGGCATTAGACACATTCTTTTTCCCAATAGAATTAACAGATGAATTAAAGATTTTCAGATGTCTTTTTATCGTTCAAGCTCTAATTTGTTCTGGGTTATTAAATGTAGACTGTTGCATAAATTTCACATTAGGCCCTTTGATTATGACTTGAATTATTTGATTTGATTTTAAACCTTCCAATATCCATTTATTATATTTTTTTATTTCTCAGGCAACACTGTGTCCCAGTGAGCTCAGAATGTTCTGGAACCCAGCACCTCCTAAATTCATCTGTGCCCCCTCTGTTATGAAAGACACACTTTTCCCAAAATACCAGGTACAGCAGCACCATTAACAAATGGGCCTGTGATTCCTTCTCAGTGCGCTGGGACTTTTTTCAGCAGCCTTTACACTGTAGACTTCTACATTCAGAGAAGAGCCCAGAGCAGCTCTGTCTGTACACTGACAATGATACATGCTTTCTCTCTCTTGAATACAATTATCTTGTGAGCGCATAATATAAGAAATATGGGGTGATGCGCTTGAGAATAATCTTGTCAAGAGTTTAAATAAAATTATAAGCACGACTTGCATGTTAATGCCTGTAATTCACATGAATTATAGCTATTAATATTTTCTCAAAGATTTTTCCTTTGTGCTTTCTCATGCTGGTAATATTCATTTCCTTATGTTACCTTTTGATCTGGAAAAATGTCAGAGTAAAAAGTGAATTCCAATGTAATACAATTTTATGTCTTTGAATCTTGAATTTTGTGTCCTTAGGTAACTCAGCCAGACCTGTGCAAAGAAAATCTATTGAATCTGTTGGACGAGCACAATGTGGTGGAGTCTGTTAGCCATGTGATGAATGAAGAACAGATCACTTCTGAGGTCTGTTTATTTAATTAACCTTAAATTACTTAGTCTTAAATCCTTTTCCTGTATTTTACAATACATATATAATATAATACCATGAAACTCTTTATGAACATGCTAGGCTATTCTAATATATATATATATTGTCACGGGGTGAGGAATCACACGACAAGGCAGGTTGAGTGCAAAAGGCCCCGGAGGGTGGATTTTATTTACAGTGTGGGTGCAAAGGTGAAAACAGTCAGTGAGCCGGTGCGTGGTGGCTGGTGATCCTCGTGCTCGGTGGTGCTCAATCCTTGTGGAAAGTGGGTGTCTCAACGTGCTCCAGTGAAGTGGGCTGTCGGTCACTCGCTGCTTTCTAGGAGAACAATAAAGAGAGAGGTTAGTCCAGCAGTGCAGGCAACCGAAGTCTGGAGCGCGGAGTACCGGCGACGACGTCAGGGCTGTCTTGACCCGGGCGAAGGCCTCCTCGAGGGCTGGGGTCCAGCAGACTTTCTCCGGCTGCCCCTTCCTGGTCAGGTCTGTCAGGGGGGCGGCTAGAGAGGAGAAGTTGGGGATAAAACACCGGTAATACCCTGCCAACCCCAAAAAGGCCCGTACCTGGGTCTTCGTCTGCGGTCTTGGGGCGGAGTGGATGGCCTCGACTTTCTTCTCCTGGGGCTGGATGAGGCCCCTTCCGACTCGGAAACCCAGGTACTTGGCCTCGGAGAGGGCTAGGTGACACTTGTGGGGGTTGGCAGTGAGTCCAGCCCGCCGGAGCTCCGAAAGCACCCTCCGCAGACGTTCCAGGTGGTCTCCCCATGCCTCGGAGTGGATGACGACATTGTCTATGTAGGCCGCTGCGTACGCCTAGTGGGGCCATAGGACGATGTCCATCATTCTTTGGAAGGTTGCGGGGGCCCCGTGCAGGCCGAAGGGAAGGGTCCGGTACTGCCAGTGGCCACTGGGGGTCGAGAAAGCAGTCTTGGGTTTAGCGGATTCAGTGAGTGGTACCTGCCAATATCCTTTGGTGAGGTCCAAGGTGCTGATGTACCGGGCCCTTCCCAACCGATCCAGCAGCTCGTCCACCCGAGGCATGGGGTACCCGTCGAATTCGGAGACTTCGTTCAGGCGTCGGAAGTCGTTGCAGAAGCGGAGGGTGCCATCCGGCTTTGGGACCATCACAATGGGGCTGGACCACGGGCTCCGGGATGGTTCGATTACCCCCAACTGTTGAATCTCTTCCTCAATAGCCTGCCGACGAGCCTCCGGGACACGGTAGGGCCGTTGCCTGACGACGACTCCTGGTGGTGTTCGGACATCGTGTTGGACCACGTTGGTCTGCCCGGGCTGGGTCGAGAACACATCCTGGAACTGACTGACCAGGTGCTGCAGCTCCGCCTTCTGGGCAGCCGAAAGATGGGGGTTGACGTCTACAACCACGGGATCGGTGATGCTTAGGGCCGCCACCTGGTCCCGGGTCCCCACCCACTTCTTCAGGAGGTTGATGTGATAGAGTTGCTCTGTCTGGCGTCGTCCCGGCTGCCTCAGGCGGTACGTGACTGGCCCAATCCTCTCGATCACTGTATACGGTCCCTTCCAGGTGGCCAGGAACTTGCAGGCAGAGCTGGGGACCAGGACCATGACGCGGTCTCCCGGCTGGAACTCCCGTGGTTGGGCTGCCCGGTCGTACCGGCGTTGCTGCGCTTGTTGAGCCTTGCTGAGGTGTTCCCGGACTAATGGCATCACCCGGTCGATCCGTTCCCTCATCTGACGGACGTGCTCGATGAGGGTGCGATGAGGGGCAGGCTGCTGCTCCCAAGCTTGTCGGGCGATGTCCAGGAGCCCTCGTGGTTGGCGGCCGAAGAGAAGCTCGAAGGGGGTGAAGCCAGTTGAGGCCTGGGGTACTTCGCGGATCCCGAAGAGCACATAAGGAATCATGAGGTCCCAATCCCGCTTATCCTCCGCCGCCACACGTCTCAGCATCTGCTTGAGGGTCTGGTTGAACCTTTCTACAAGCCCGTCCGTCTGTGGGTGATAGACTGTGGTCCTCAACTGCTTCACCCGCAGCAGCCTGCAGAGATCTGCCATTAGCCGGGACATGAACGGAGTACCCTGGTCAGTCAGTATCTCCGTCGGTATGCCCACCCGGCTGGCCAGCAGGAACAGCTCCTGGGGCGATGTTCTTCGCGGTGGCCTTGCGGAGGGGAATCGCTTCAGGGTACAGGGTGGCATAATCGACGATGACCAGGATGTGCTCGTGGCCACGGGCAGACTTTGGCAACGGCCCCACTATGTCCATCCCAATTCGCTCGAAGGGCACCTCGATGATGGGCAGCGGAATGAGTGGGCTGGGGGGAGGAGTCCTGGGCGACGTGACTTGGCAGGTCGGGCAGGCCTGGCAGAACCTCTTCACCTTGGCCTCCAGTCCTGGCCAGTGGAACCGGTCGCGGATGCGTTGGGTGGTGTTAGCTGCCCCGAGGTGACCTGCCATAGGATGGGAATGAGCCAGCTCCAGGATGGTTTCGGTCTTGGTCCGAGGGACAACTAACAATTTTTTCTCCTCCCCCCTCCGCTGTGCGACACAGTATAGCAGGCCATTCTCAACGACAAAGTGCGGGAGAGGATGGGGCTGTGGGAGGACGTCTTTCCCGTCGATGATCCGCACTTGGGACCAGCAGTGAATGAGCCCCCTCCGGCAGCCTGCTGATACACATCAAGAAATGGATTAGTGGATTGGGAGGGGGACTCACCATCTCTCCCGCTGTCGGAGGCTAGAAGGGCGGGTCGGCGGCGGGGTCCACGCGGCTGTCTCCGACTTCGACGGTTCCCCTCCCGGCTGGCAGGCTGAGTGGCGGCGGTGAGCAGGGCGTTGAAGCCCGGCCAGTCTCTACCCAGCAGTACGGCCACCGGAAGGTCCTCTACCATGCCGACTTCCACCGGCCAGGTGCCTTGGGGCGATGAGATGGTGACTCGACGGGCCGGCACTTGGCGAGTGTCTCCGTGCACACAGGTGATGGGGAGAAAGCTCTTCTCGCCTCTTCGGGGCTCACACGACCCTGGCTGGATGAGGGTGACCGTACTGCCGGAGTCCAGCAGGGCTCTGAAGTGTCTCCCGTTGATCACCACGTCGGCTTCCGGGGCTCCCGATGGCATCCGCTGGTGGACGATGCAGCCTGCCAGCCACGCACGCGGAGGCAGCATGGGTTCGGCGCTGGGCATGGGCTCGTCTCGCGGCGGGGGAACCGTCGGCCTGCCTACTGGTCGCGGGGTGCCTTCGAGCGGCCGTCGCTCCTGGACCACCCTCCGGGGGAACGGCAACACTCGCTCCCCTGCCTCACGGTGGTTGATGGCATCCGCCAGCTCGATCGCCTCCACGAGTTCCGCGGTGTTGGCCGGGTTTTTCATACCGACCGCCTGCCGGATGGAACGGGGAAGAGCACGGAGGAGGCGATCGACCACCACCCGTTCCGCTACCTGAGCTGCCGTGGGACTTCCTTCCAACAGCCAATGATGAGCGATGCGTTTGAGTTCGGCGGCTTGGGCACGGGCTGGCACACGAGGCTTGAATTCCCATTCATGAAACTGTTGGGCAGCACAGATGGATGAGAGACCCAACCTCGCCAGGATTTCACGCTTGACTTCGTCATAATCCTCAGCGATCGCACGGGGAAGTGAAAAATAAGCCCGCTGGGCTTCTCCAGTCAGCAAAGGTGCCAGCGCGCGTGCCCAATCGCCCTCTGGCCATTCCTCGCTCTGAGCAGTGGTTTCGAAGACCTGCAGGAAAGCCTCAACGTCATCATCCGCCGTCATCTTCGGCAGCAGGCGGGTGGGTTGGGCACGCGGATCAGGTAGCGGAACGCGCTGGGCAGCGACAACACGGATGGCGGTAAGTTCTTCTTCCGTCCTGCCCTGGCGGGTGGCGAGATGTTCCACGATTTGTTGCTGGCGGATGCTCACCTCCGTGAGGCGCTGCAACACTTCCTCCATCTTCGGGGAGCGAGCGCGCCGCTTCCGGGTCCTGTCGTGCAGAAAAAAACAAACAGAGAAGATTAGGATTTTGGGTGCGGTGAACTTGTCGGTGATTCCTCACGCTTCTTCCCGCATTCTCCACCAATGTCACGGGGTGAGGAATCACACGACAAGGCAGGTTGAGTGCAAAAGGCCCCGGAGGGTGGATTTTATTTACAGTGTGGGTGCAAAGGTGAAAACAGTCAGTGAGCCGGTGCGTGGTGGCTGGTGATCCTCGTGCTCGGTGGTGCTCAATATTTGTGGAAAGTGGGTGTCTCAACGTGCTCCAGTGAAGTGGGCTGTCGGTCACTCGCTGCTTTCTAGGAGAACAATAAAGAGAGAGGTTAGTCCAGCAGTGCATTCAGCTCGAGACCAGAGTCTGTCTGTCTGCTCATCCATAGCTGCTTATATGCCTCCGGGCTGATGAGGTGCAGCTGTGACCGATCAGCCCATGGTGATGATGTGCAGGTGTGTTGTTGCCAGGGCGACGCTGATTCCTCTGGGTGGACTCGTCACAATATATATATATATATATATATATATATATATATATATATATATATATATATATATATATAGTAGTGTTTCTATGTATTTTCACTACCATTAAAAGTTTGGAGTCGGGAAGATTTTTAAAAATAAATATATATATTTTTTTAAATAAATAATAATTAATATTGTATATTATATAACTGAAACAAATTTGGCTATATTAATAACTATATTAATTATATAAAACACATCTTAATACCTCTTAAGAAAACTCCGGAGCAGGTTATGTTCAGAGAGTGAGTTGCCATGGTTACTTAGATACCCTGAAAGTTACCTCCGTTTTTGGAACCGAAAGTTTATCCGCTAACTTACTCTTAAACACACCCGGGTATGTCACATAACCTGCTTTCTGGAATACCCCCCAGGACATGTACGAGCAACAATAACGGACAACTGAACTGAACCACAGGGCTTGACTACACTGTAAACTAATCAAAGAAACAACACACATCTGCACATAATAATCTATCAAGTTAACTAACAGCAAACTAAACGTGAAAAACACAAAGAACAGATAACGCGTAAAAACAGCAAAATTGTTAAAGATTGTTATAATGCATGCATAATATTTAGCCTATGCATTCATAATTTTTATTCAGGTAAAAATATTTAAATTTGTTTTGGATGCAGTATAGAATGTCACAATGCAGAAAACTGCTGTCACTGCTTGAAATGTCAACTCTTCATATTTGTCTTCTTACTTACAACAAAAAGGAAGAAAACAAGATGAGAATAATTTTTTTTACCTTGCATTCATGTCACTCCAGTGAGCTCTCAAGAGAGTTTTCTGTATAAAATTGTGTTGGACATTCTCTATAAAATTTGGCCTTGTCCCCAGGAAAATGTCTCGTCTAAGTCTGTGGCAGAGTTCAGAACAACAGCCTCAGCACCTCCCACTGGGTTCATATCAAAAGAACAGGTTAAAAACCTTTTTCAGTTTTGTTGTTGGAATATTATTTCATGATTTTTATTGGTTAGCCTTGCCTGTTTTAATGTAATATATCAGCAGTACTCTTTCCTGTTCATTTGTATACAGCATTTTAGCATTTAGACATTTTGATATTCTTCCAAGACACTGTTTGAGAGAGAACAACAAGTTTCAACAATTGTAATTTTAACAGCATTGTAACAGAAACCAGTGCAACCAGAATTTCACCTCTTGTAATATCCTGTCTCCCCCCGTGGTTTCAGACCAGACGGCCTCGTTCTGCCCCACACTTAACCCCAGATCTTGAGCCCCATCTTCAGCTGCAGTCTTACTTCACCAGCCTTTCCCGGGAGCTGGAGCAGCGGCAGCAGAACACAGTCTGTGCAGCTCTGGCCAGAGAATCCCCATCCAATGCCAAACAGGCAAACCCCCAGGAGGTTCACACAGAGCCCAACTCATCAGTTCATCCCCGCCAGACCCTGAACCACAGGAGGAAGCCACACAAAGGCAAAGAGAGGACAGGGGTGTCCTGTTCCAAACGCAGGGTCACGAAGAGAGGAAAGACACACAGCTCTGTCAAGATGGCCTACGTTTGGGAAAAACTGAGAGAGCCACCACGGACACTAACAAGGTTTTGTTACTTTTGTTATTAAAGCATATCTTTAAATGACTAGAATTCCAAAACAAGTCCAAAACATGAAATTGCATGTAAACCAATGATATAAAAATAGTCTTTCACAGCATTTTATGATGCAATGCATCTTGTATCTCATAAATATTCTAGAAGGAACATTTTTGCACATTTGAACTTTTTAAGACTTTTTTTTGTTGATGTTTACTTTAATTATGCTTATCTTTCTTTTATTCTCTAAAGGAGCGAGTCTCTGTGTCAGTTACCATGGGAGTCCAAAACTTCCAAAGGGCAAGTTTCACCCCTCCTCTGTCTCAGTCTGCCTATGATTCTAGATTTTGAGAGCTTTGCCACAGATCGTGGTGGAATACCTGACGCCACATCCCCCAGAGAGTGGGTCAGAGACATATGGGATGCCTGGTTCGACGAGGTCTTTCCTCCTCTGAAAAATGTCCAGAGTGCAGGCTCTCTCCCTGCTATTCTGGAAGAGAACTGGTTTCCACAGGACGAGATCCAGAATCTGGACAAAGTGGATTTGTCTGAGGTTTTGGACAATGGTCTCATTACAGCTGATTTGGAGCATGAAGTGGCCAAGCTGACCCAAACTTTGACTGAATGTGGAAACCATAGTGCCTTCGACAGGTGTCGACGGGGAGCACTTTACATCAAACTTGGTTATCTCAACCAGGCCCTTGAAGATCTCAATGCTGTAAGCCATTTTTTTGTGCCTCTTACTAGTAATGCATGCTAAGGTAAACCAACTAATATGTTTGCTCATAAGATTGGTTCATTATTAAATTATTAATTTCAAAAATCATTATCCAAATCAGAACAGAACATTTTGCAAATGCAACCTGATTTTCTGCTTAGTTTATTGTGTACTAATGATCGATCTGTTGTTTTTCTGTTTTTAAAGGCCATCTCCCTGGAGTCCCATTTACTGGATGCCTACTGGCACAGACACAGCATCTACCTGCTGAGAAACGACCCCGATAGAGCTCTGGACGATCTAAACTTCATCGTTAAGGACAACAAGAAGCATGCAGGTGTGCGCATGAGTACACTTTCATTACCAGACAGCAGGAGAGACAGGATACTGATGCAATCCTTGCGAATGCTGTCTGACCTCTGTATTGGGCAAAACAGAACCTGTACAGTTAAAGGGCAAGATTGTCCTTTCTTTTTTTAAATAAAAGTATTTGATGTACTAATACAGACATACTCCAACGCTAGCAATGCTAAGCTTCCTCCCCTGTTTGCATAGACCAAAGTAAGCTGCAAAGGTCATTCAGAACAGGGTTATTATTGTTATCTAAAAAATTCGAAATGCTGGCTTGAGAACTGAAATACGCAAGTTAAACCACTAAAATTACTAAATGGAAATAAATAAAAGAAATTGAATAAAACTAAAATTAAAACAGAACTAATTCAAAATATTTATAAAATTATATTATTAATATTAATTATAATATAAATAATACTAAAATAACACAGAATTTGTCATAAGATATCCATTAGCACATTAACCTCTTAAATTCTGCAGACCCTGTACATGGTCCGGAATGACATCATCAAGTATATACTTTACATTTTAAATGTCTGTGGAGGAGCATATGTGGTACCATTTGAAAGCATAGAATGTCTACTTTCTGGAGACGTGCATCACTTTGGCATTTGTTTTACACAAAGTAACTTATTTGCACTAAATTACTCTGGGACCATTTCCATGCTTCCCATAAACATGTAAGTATATGTTGTCTGAGCTGTAATATCCCTGTGTCATCCTGAAATTACTTAGAACACTTCTGAAAGTGATGAATATTATAGTATATGTTGTGTGTGATATAATAAACATAAATATTAAAAAACAGATAAACAAAATAGGTGTTTTTTAATATATATAATATATTTTAATATATTATATAAATTTGAAAGTGTATAGCTCAGGCCCTGTGAGCTCTAGCACCCTGCAGACAGTTTTGGTTGTTTCCAGCATGTATCTCAGCAAACACTGGAAAGAGAAATGGGATATTTCATTTATACCACTGTATATGGTATGGGGGGATAATATTCCTCACTACAGAACCATTTGCATACAACATGATCCAGACATGACATGGCTTTATCCAGACTTTTTATTACAGCTCAGACAACATATACTTACATGTTTATCACTTTTAGAAGTGTTTTATGTAACTTCAAAGGGTTTCCTTTAAAATTACACAAAAATTGTGTATTTAGACCACTGTATGTAGGTATGGGAAGCTTTTAAATTTGGGTAGGCCAAATCCAGGTGGAAATCCCAAAAACGGTCCCAGAGCATAAGTGGTTAACATATGACTGCCCACATTATAATATGGCTATGTTCACATTGTCAGGTTTTGAGAATTACAACCACATTTACTTACAAGTGTTAGTCTTGAAATGTCCCATTTGCACAACAATTTACCATATACTCTTGAATACAGTCTGTATGAATGTGCAACGGGAATCAAGTCCATATTCTCTTACCAGTAACCACAGCAACAGTGACCAAAGTAATATAAAAGATGGGGACATCCGTGAAACTAAGAAGTATGATCACTTTTGACATGACAAGAGTCCAATCGAGCCGCAAGTTCATTCATCAAATCTTCATTAAACGAGAGGAGCATTTGAGTCGTGCATAGTAGAACACAAAACTGATGGGAGCAGCTCCGTTGTAGAACAATGACAGGATCTAAAACCGTCAGGTGATGCACAGCTCATATCTCCATCACTGTAAGTTACCGAAACCACAGATGAAAACCGGCAACACACAGTAAACATGTTTATGCAGAGTAACTTTCTTGCACTGTATGAAGTGACAACTAGTTGTCCAGTCTGGTTCCGTTCACACAGCGAGGGGTTTTCTGAGAATGCAGGTGTGAGTTTGGTTATAGAATAACTGAACTGTGTGTGAACACAACCATAATAAGGACGCAAATGCTAACTGTATAACTGTATTAATAACTGTATTCTGCTGCTGTGTGAAAAATGATAATACTGTATAAATGCTTCTTCAGTATTTGGCAGCCTGCCCCTGCAGCAAAAGCCTACAATTAAACAGCCTGGTCAGAGAGAAGATGTAACATGACCATGTAAATATTTTGGTGCACAAAACTTTCTTCAGAACAAAGTGTAGAAGTTGATGACTGATGCTAATTGTGTTCCAGATGCCTTCGTGTCTAGAGCAGAAATCTACAAACAAAGAGGGGAAACCGCACTGGCTGCGTTCAGTTACACCCAAGCCATCAAAGTCAAGCCAGATGATGCAGAGATCTACTTTAAAAGGGCAAAGATGTATGAGAAGATGGGCGAGATACTGCTGGCCATGGAGGACTATGCCAAAGTGAGCCCTATGAAACAATATAAATAGGTTTGAATTTCCAGAAGGAAATACCAGTGCTTGCAAGGTGGTGATGATAATAGGCCAATCACAATTAACTATGCAAATATTTCTGACATTATTTACTTTTGAACATTAATCGTCATAATTGTCGTAATTTCTAATGAGGAATTACATTTGTCTTCAATCTTCTTAGATAAAAGAGTTTATCTACGAAAATATACTGTAACTTTCACAAGTCTTCTCTAATTCTCCCAAGACCACATATTGAAACTTAGCTTTGAAAACAAAGTTATGAAAGTACAGTATATTTTCATAGTGCAATACACTCTTTTATCTTCTCAACCACATTTACATAGCAACAAAGCCTATTCGATGTCCAGAAATTGGACATTAAAAAATAACACAATGAGGTAATATAAGCTGGACAGTTGCACTTTCTTTGTCTTTATTCATTCTTTTTTTTTATTTGTTATGCTTTTATATTCTGACCTGTAAAGCACTGAGCTACATTTTATATAATATATGAAAGGTGCTGTACAAATTAAACGCATTATCGAATAAAAATCATTATTATTATTATTATGATTATTATTAATAAAGTGTATTATATTATTTTCAAGCATCAGAAGAATACCGCTAAGAGTTGCTGAACTATTGAACAGCTGTTCCTGGCTGTGTGTAGTACCTGCGTATCCTTTTTTGCGGATATTGCCAGGTTATGCAGCACATTGCAGCATGAATCTGTCAGAAAGGGATACAGGCTTCGCAAAAAGGCTGAGAGTTCAAATGTTCCTGGTCGAGGGAACTGCAATGTATAGGGGATGTTTCTTACAAGCACAGCACCAAAAACGAGCCCTTTAATGGTCCGTTTAATTCTAGGGGTCAGAGGGAAGGTAAGGGAAAATGGTTCAAAAAAAGTGTTTGAATGGAGTCTGCTCATTATTTGTGTTTCAAGCACTGTAAGACATCTTTCTGAATTATTGTATGCACACTTTAAGGGCTATATTTGCCTTGTTTTAGTTTTGGTGGACAGAATTAGTCAGTTTCACAGTTGGCAGACACATCATGCACTCTAAATATAAATCCAAGATTTGTTCGAATTTACAAATGCGCACTGATAATGTTCATCATAGAAAATAGCTTCATAATTATTGCCTCAGTGATTGCAGTATACATGGAACATTGAAGATTTCAAAATAAACCCTTTTTGACCACCAGACTTTCACCATCGACTCAACAAGGACAGATGCATTGATGGCCCATGGAATACAGCACTTCAACAGCTCCAAATGGATGGTGGCCTTGGAAGACTTCACCTTACTGCTAAAGCAAGAACCTGGGAATGCTATTGCCAGGTCAGTGTTATTATGAGGATTATATACCTCAGTAGTTAGTATACTATACCAAATGTCAAAATTTGATTGATTGACAGGTGGGCAGGGCTTCCGGTATAGGGGGCGGGACTTCCGGTATAGGGGGCGGGACTTCCGGTGTAGGCGGGACTTCCTGTATAGGCGGGACTTCCTGTATAGGCGGGACTTCCTGTATAGGCGGGACTTCCGGTGTAGGCGGGACTTCCTGTATAGGCGGGACTTCCTGTTTAATAAATCATGTGATTGACATTAGGTTTTGACAGTTGGTTTTTGACCTATTGTCATAATAAATCATATGATTGACAGTTGGTTTTGATGGTTTTTGACAGTTGGTTTTTGACCTATTGTCATAATAAATCATATGATTGACAGTTGGTTTTGATGGTTTTTTGACATTAGGTTTTTTGTTTTGATTAATTTGACAGTTGGTTTTTTGTTTTTGAATGCGGTATAATAAATCATGTTATTGACAGAAGGTTTTATCTTTTGAAGTCGCTGTTATCAGAAAATTCCCCTCCCACCCTGCCACATCCCAGAGCAGCGTATATATATATAAATGGGGCCAGTGTGTTCTACAGCTATCAGCAAAAAGAGAAACATGAGCTACATGAGCATGGACGGATTATCAGCTCCTGAAACCCCAGATGCGGGGTTGCGCAGCAGGACGTTCGACAGTCTGATGACCAGTCTACCTATGGCGCCGAGAAAACCTTATGGGCACGTCCGTTTGACAAGCTTTCTCCATGAACTTTCGGAATGGACTAAAGGAGAATTTATGATGAACAGCAAGCGTGTAATCGGGTACAGATTTCATAAAACAACTCAAGTTGTTATACTCTACACCACCGACAGCGCGGGCGAGTTTCACCCCGGGGAAGACGCATGTCTTGTATTTCCTAAAAAAGACTGGGCATTATTTTACAATTTTGTGTGGAAGGATCTGAAGAGCGGCGGTCAAGAACCTCTGTACGTTGGAGAGTGGGACGGGGTCACCCCGAATGTCCGGTACCGCGTGGTAGGTGACCACACTAAAAAGAACCCGGATGATTCTGTCTACATATTCTGCTGTGATGACAAGACAAAGCTCACCGAAGATCGGTCAGGGGTCGTCCTGCCTAACGAGCATAACAATCTGTATGAAATGCAATTTTTGTTCAAGTGGCAAGATCTGAGTCAGCTGGATATTATGTTTTCAATCATAAACAAGCTGTTCAAATGGTGCGAGCTGCACGACGGCTACAACAAAATTAAAGTGCAGCTGTTCCACCCTGAGAGATGTCCGCGCAGCAGTACATACGCGGGGTATTCACCCCCCATTCACTACAGACATCCGGGACCTCGACGGTCAGCCCCTCCCAGACGTCGTTTATAAACCACAGCTGAAGCGCCACAACGTCCCCGCCCCTTTACTGCATCTGACATAAAGTCAGCGGCCAAACCCTCTCAAGCAACATTTATAAACCATGGCTGAAGACGGCGCTTCAGAACCCGCTCATGTGTGCAGCTGCGGCATCTCTTTCGGCAGCATTCTCGACCCTCCTGACGACAACGCAAGCAACTATTGTCTGACTTACCCCCTTGGATCATCGGACCTTCACAAAGACTGGCAATCGCCCCTCCAAATCGACTGGGACCCGTTAATCGAATGCGACTGCGGCCACGGTCCTGCTAAAACTATCAAACGCTCCAAAGACTGGCTGGACAAATTAGGCTCGGACCTCGGATCACACAACCTGACTTACCTCCCCAGTGCTAAAGCCGGTCACGACGCTACAGACGGATGTTTCAGCGACGTCGGATTCAAAATCGTAAAAGCAGCAACCGTGGTGCTGCTGGAACATCTCATCGGTGATAAGCTGAAGGCCGACTGCGAGGGGTGTGCGATTGACCACCCCAGCCAGCTGCAACATTCCTGCCTGTTTGACCCTCCCAACTTCTACTTCGACACACACTTTGACGAGCTGTCAGGCAAGCTGTTTAAGCCCTTTTTCCATTCCATCATCGGCATTCTCCTAAACCGCTGCGGGCTAAAATCTCACCCCCAGCGTATTCAAGGGACAGTCGGGGGTATTCTGCACGAATTAAAAGACGAACCATTCATCATTGCCAAGCTAGAAGAAATCAGGTTGAAACTTCTGGACAAACCCTGCAAGGAAATAGTCTACGACGTCGTTGATCTCTGGCAAGGTCTCTCAATTGTGAATGGAGAGTGACCAACCCCCCTCCGCGATGGGTGTAGTCTGTAGTCTAAGGAGCTGTTTGGAACTCGTGTTTAAAGACCATTTCAAACATCAGATGACCGAGCTACTGGATAAGATTATTGCGGACGCTGCCCACCCTGATATCCCAGTTGGTCATGACACTACGCGTCAGGCAAATCTCAAGAAGAATATGCCGATAATGAGAGGGATGGCTAATGCATGGGACGATTTGATTGAAAAATGTGTTGATGGTCTCGATCCACCCGATGTAATGATAGAAGCTATTCTAGAATTGATGTGTGAATCACGCGCTGAGATCACAATCTCAGACGTGTTGTGTACTTGTACCTACGTGGCAGATGTATGTACCGAGTTGATAAAGAAAAAGGGTGATGATGACGACTCTGCCAAAATTACAGAAATGTATATCGATTTCATCCTAGACAAAAACATGAAGGCCTGTCGCGACTTTCTTTTCTGGTTAGACAGTCAGTAATGTCATTATCACTAACCATTTACTACATTATTATTTTTTTACTAACCATTTTTTAGCTTACTCTGTTGTATTATATCCATTTTAGCCACTGTCTATCCTGTAATGTTGTATTATATCCATTTTAGCTACTATGTATCCTGTAATGTTATTTTCCATTTTGTTTTTTACTTACTGCTACTTATTATATCCATTTTTAGTTAGATTGTGTTATATTAACATCATTATATCCTTTTTGTACTTACTGTGTATCCTGTAATGTCGTTATATCCATTTTTTTTTTTTACTCTACCTGTATTATTTCCATTTTTACTTAGATCTTGCATGTATCCTGTAACAGATTTTTTTAAATAAAAGATTGATTCAAAATACTTGTACGCGTTATTCTTTTGCGGCGGTTGAAACGACAGCATGTCGGAGCTCATGAAAAAGGTTTATTATACACCGTCCAACCCCGGCTCTCTAGGGGATAAAAAACGATTAAAAGACGCCGTCTTAAAAGATACCGGCGTCCGTCTAAGCGATAAAGAGGTTTCAGATTGGTTGGCGGGTGAGGATGCTTACACATTACACAAAACAGCACCTATAAAATACAAACGAAATAGAGTGGTTGTGTATGGGATCGATACACAGTTCCAGGCTGATCTTGTCGACATGACTGCCTACGCCAAGGATAATGACGGTCATAAATACCTACTGACATGCATAGATGTATTTAGCAAGTTCTCATGGGTCAGAGTTTTGAAGAATAAGAGTGGCATTGAGGTCACTAAAGCGTTCCAGTCTATACTCGAAGAGGGTCGTGTACCTCAGAAATTGCAGACGGATAAGGGAAAGGAATTTTTTAACAAACATTTTCAAGATGTGATGAAAAAGCACGACATCAACCACTTCGCCACCGCTACCGATTTGAAAGCCAGCGTCGTAGAACGATTTAATAGAACATTAAAAAGCCGCATGTGGAGATTTTTAACGGCTACAAATTCCCGCCGATACATTGATGTTTTACAAGACATTATTCAAGGGTACAACAGCAGTTATCACCGAAGTATCAGAATGAGACCCGTGGACGTCGACAAAGCAAATGAGGGTCAAGTGTTTCAAAATTTGTACGGCGATATAAAGAAGAAGAAGAAGACCGTATTTAATTTCAAAGTCGGCGACGTTGTCAGGATTTCTAAAGTGAGAGGACCGTTCGCCAAAGGTTATGAGCAGAACTACACGGAAGAATTTTTCACAGTATCCTCATGTATTCCGCGTCACCCCCCGGTCTACAGACTCAAGGATTATGATGGCGATGTCATAGATGGGGTTTTTTATGAAGAAGAGTTGCAAAAAATAATTGTGAGTAAAAACAAATCTTTTAAGGTGGAAAAGATTTTAGGTCAGAAAAAACAGGGGAAATCTACGCTTGTTCTAGTGAAATGGCTAGGATGGCCTTCAAAATTTAATAGTTATATAGATAAAAAAACTCTGCTGGACTTGCAATCTCCTTAAAACGCACAGTCGTTAACGGATGAGACCATACGAGCGAAGGAGCATCATGGAGGATCACGGGTTCTACGTCACGTTGCCATGCAATGCGTCGTCGTCGGTTTATCCTGAAAATCGTATAGCCAGCTATACAACCAGGTTGGCTAAAGCTATAGACTTGAAAGGACAATGGGAAGTCGGACTCGCCGAAATCGAATATCCTAGAAGTTGGTACAACTTTAATGACGAAGATGGTCATTTCATCCTACATACGACGGATAGCAATCCCTCAAATATTGGTTTTTCTATCATTACGAAATTACACATAAGCGGGGGTTACTACGCAAACATTCGCGCAATCCTCCGGGCTATAAATCAACTCATCACACCAGCGGCCGTATTGAATCACGACGAATTAAAAAACAAAGTCTTTCTGGTCGCGAAACCAAACATTTCAGTGAGTTTCCGAGGAAGACTAGCCACTATTTTAGGAATGACTAAAAAACCTCTCGGAGGTTTAAACGATCATAAAGAACCCGATTTTACTACGGACGTCATCACATACGCTCCTCATCAATCCGACATCAATGCTGGGTTCTATACAATGTACGTTTACACGGACATCATCCAATATCAAGCGGTCGGTGATTCGCACGTGCCCCTCTTGAGATGTGTACATATAACGGGTAAAGGCAACGACGCGGTCATTGCTAGATACGACAACCCCCATTACGCATCGATCAACAAGGATCACATCAGCAGCATCGTCATAGAGTTGAAGGACGATCAAAACCACGAAGTACCATTTTCTTACGGGAAAGTCATCGTAAAACTACACTTTAAACCAAAAAATATTTCTATTCTTTAAAAAATGGTTTATTATAGACCCGGAGAGTCCAATACCGCGGACTATGTGAGCTATTACCAAAATCAGGCCGGTTCCGGTTTGCCGGGGTATTCGGGATCGGGAGTTATGTACGGTGCGGGGTTAGGAGGCCTATTCAGAGGTCTGTTCAGGATGGCCGTACCGTTGTTAAAAAGAGGATTTAGCATCGCGAAACCTCACCTAAAATCGGCTGCTAAAAATATAGTATCCGACGTCGTCTCAAACGTATTGACGCGTTCGCATAACGATAAAGCTCAAGACGGATCCGGTCTCATGGTCATGGCTCGTAAGAGAATGTCTAAGCTGCCGGGTGTGAGGAGGCGTGGCCAACGGGTGGTACAGAAGAAGAAGAAGAAAACAGTGCGCGGATCAAACAAGCGCTCACTCGTACGCAGAAAGCGTAAGAGGTCTGTTAGTCGAAACGTATCGATCAAGAGAGCCGCAAAATCCATATTCTAACATGGCACTACTCCATCGCATGTCGGGTGAATGCATCAAGTCTGAGCTGGACTTATTTTCGGTCCCGCTGACACAGACAGTTATTGAGAAAAATGGCTATTTAGAAGTAGCACCGTTATCGGCCATATCGGGCTCTGCACCATTGGAATTTTTTATCGCAGGCAACGGCGATGATTATGTGGATCTCAATAACACGATGCTCTACCTGCGGGTGAAAATCACGAAACCTAACGGGGAAGAGATTGCACACCCTGCCAAGGTGGGTCTAATCAACTACCCCGGAGCCACTATGTTTTCACAAGTCGACGTGACCCTTGGCGATCGTCTGATATCTCAGAGTTCAAGCACTTACCCTTATCGCTGTATCATCGAGAGTCTGATCAACTACGGTAAAGATACGTTGGAATCTGTCTTCAGCGCCGGATTGTTCCATAAAGACACGGCGGGTCATATGGACGTTCAAGACCCGGCAGGCCATAACGCGGGGTTGACAAAGAGATCAGGCTACACCAGCGAAAGCAAGGAGGTGGAACTACTAGCCCCCATACACAGCGATATATTCTTCCAAGAGAAACTTATGATAAATGGGGTGGATATCAAGATACGCCTAATTCAAGCAAAAGATGAATTCTGTCTGATGAGGGCCGACGATGTGGCTTACAAATTAAATATAGTGGCCGCATCCCTATTTGTCAAGAAAGTTACTGTATCACCGCCGGTGAGACTGGCTCACGCCCAGACGTTGCTCTCGACAACGGCCAAGTACCCTGTCGATAGGGTCAGTCTAAAATCGTTCTCCATACCGGCCGGCTCTCGTGTTTCGAATCAGGAAAATCTGTTTTTAGGAACACTGCCAAAGTCTATCGTCATTGCCATGGTCGACAACGACGCATTCACCGGTTCCTACGCAAAAAATCCATTCGCGTTCAAACACTACAACCTTGAATTCTTAGCCGTCTACGTTGACGGACAACAGTACCCGGCCAAGCCTCTACAGCCCAATTTCGAAGCTGGTTTGGCAGTACGCGAATATTATCAGTTGGTGATGACGACCGGGAGACATCTTAAAGACCAACCGCTCTGTTTCGGCAGGAATGATTTCCTGAACGGATACACGCTTTACGCATTTAACCTCACGCCCGACGAAGAGTGCGGTCAGCACATTTCCCTCATCAAGTCCGGGAATATCAGAGTCGAAGCTCGTTTCAGAAAACCGCTGCCGAATACCATTAATTTAATTGTTTACGCGGTATTTGACAGCATCATTGAATTGTCTAACCGCCGACAGGTACTCATAGACTACTATTGAGATGAACACGCTGCAACTCACCGCCATCATGGATAAAATTACCTGCAGGACTCATTTTCTCGGCGTTCTACCGAGCGATCAACTACCCGAAAAACCCATAAGGATCTTACCGTCGGCCTGTATCGTGAACACCGACCCTGCTAGCATGCCGGGGGAGCACTGGGTCGCCGTTTATTTAACCCAAGACGGGGGCGCGTGTTTTTTCGACAGCTTCGGCAACCCCCCCACCAGCCATCGCTTTCCAACCAGCATCAATGACTTTCTAGCAGCCAACGATGCCGACGTATTATATTCCGGCAGACGAGTCCAGGATTATTCATCGGACACCTGCGGTCAGCACTGTCTGTTTTTTCTATATCATCTAGCTAGAGGATACGGCTATGATCATGTGATGAAACTATACACCGATGATTATATTAAAAATGATAAAATGGTGTCCCTATTTGTGAAGAGATTAAGACCGTATGTTTGTATTGATACAATGTTGTCCTGCGTTCACTGCGTGCAGACATGTCTGACATATAAATAAAAATCTTGAAACCATTATATTTTTAATCGTCTTTTATTTAATCATAAGATACATATTAATGTACATACAAAATGAAAGGATTCGTTAAAATTCCAACCATTGTCTTCGATCGATAGTCGGGGATTTAAACACAGAGTCTTCGGACTCTGGAAACACCGAGCGTGATTGTCTTCGTGCCCTTTTGGAAGGTCTGACACGGGGTGGGCTGGGGGTGTCGGGTTTACTCTTTAGAGATTTAATGGTGCTCCTGACCTGTTGATTCGGCACTGTAGAAAAAGGGATGTTTAATTCGGCAAAGGCGTGTAGAAACTCTGACCATCCTACAGGTCTCCGGTTATCCCGAACCATTTGCGGTGCCGTGACATTTTTTAACAAATCGACCATGTGTGAGCCTTGTACGGCTTTACCCCTGAACACAAACTCCCCCGATTCGTTCCACGCGCTTAGTCCTTTAGCTTTAGACATCTTGTCTAATATGTATCTGCTGTTTTTCACACTTCTCGAAGGTACATTCTTCAGAACTTCATCCACCACATGCTCCTCAGCACCGTTGTCATCTTCGACGCTAGCCGCGGTCGGTACTTCATCTTTAGGCGCGGGATCGGGCAACGACTGCGTTAAAACTCCGATCTCCCGATCGCTTTGTTTAACGATGGTCAAAAACCTGCTCAGGGTATTTGTGTAAAGTTTTGCGTTTTCGTACGGGTTCAAATCAGTGCGGAGTAAGATATTTCTCATGGCGCCGTCCAAATCGTTTTCCACGCTCTGTCGAATATTCTCGCGAACATTTTCGGTTCTCACCTTATCCAGTTGATGTTGCGGGACTAAATACATCTTCTCGGCGTACTCCATCCTATCTGTTTGCGATCAAGCTCGAAAGAAAGGGTACGGCGACGCTCAGGAGCGGTAAAAGGAATCCACCCTTCTGGTTGAAGACTCGTTTCTTTGCCGCTATGCCGATTTTTTTATTGGCTACAAATTTAATTTCGGCTTTTCTCTTTCTCAGTTTTCGGTACTGTTGTGGATTGACCGGAATCGTCCCGTAGAGGATGTTGAGCGCCACTTCACACAACGATAAAATGAATTCGTCGGACGCCGATTGTAGAATAAGACGCCTTTGTTTAGGAGATGCTTTATGTAGCATTTTTAACACCGGCAGATGTTTACAAAGTCTGGCGGACATGGTGATTTGATCACGTTCTTCTTCTTTTTTTCGGGATGTAAACCACTTGACGGTCGGAAAGCAATCCTGTTCTGAGACGGTACTGCTCGGGGGTTTTTGCTTTATAGTCTATCATTATGTAGCCGAAAGGCTGGTTGACCGCATCGTGGTAGCACTCCATAAAGTATTTTGTGTTTCCGGGGTACATTTGGCGTCCCAGCATCGCTACTTGATTGACGTCCCGAGGATTTTTAAACAGGATCATATAATTGGCGTTTAAGCTGATGGTTCGGCTGGATTTACCCTGTACAAATAAATTTTGCACTATATAAATAGCGCTGAGATTACGGTGGTGTACGTACTGCGTAAAAACCCTTTGAAGCTCCAAATTGGCGCTAGCTTGCTGCATCAAATCATCCACGATGAGAAGATTTGTTTTAGTGACAGGTAACAAATCATCATCATTCAGACTCTCTGGTATTCCTTGCACAAATTTAATGTCATACAATTTAAGTACATCGTCGTACAAAGGCTGCCAACAATCATACAACCAGACAATGTTTTCAATTTTCTTGGAAATTAAATTCAAACCTTTTTCCAACAAAAGTTTCACAAAATAAGACTTTCCAGAATTGGAAGGCCCGGAGATAACACAACTAAATGGATGTTGAAGTCTGAAATCAAAATCGGAAGCATCCATTGATCCTCTGTGCATCATCTGATCAGTAGCCATAAGGAAGCGTGGTGAAATCGGGCAAAAGTCTGCGTTTATTATACACCACCTTAAACCTTTTAACGACTGATTTGTTGTGCAATGTGAGAGTCTTTTTATCCCTCACAATGTTTTCCGTGTGAGCCAGGATGTATTCGGTACTATCATACGACGTCACATAACTATCAACCAGACCAATCAGGGTATCCAGGCGGATGGCTTGGGAATTTTTAGCATTCAGCGTTATCCCCTTAGCTTTCATGCATACTTTGCCTTTAGCGGTGCGAAAGCCATACGATTTAGGGCCGCTAGAGCAAAACTCTGTGATAAAATCCCCATCGTCTATTTCGTTCGTCAGCTCGCCCAAATAATCACCCAGAGGCGGCTCCCAGTCACCGTCCCTAGACACGAACACGACGGAGTCTGTATCAGAGTAAAGTATACGACTGCTGAGTCTGTCCATCAACTCGTACAATTCCAGTCGGGCGTGGGCCGTAGTGAACGCCCCTATAAACACGTTGACGTCGCGAGCCTTACAAACATCCTCTTTGTTGGGTTTATGCTGGACGAGAGCCACGTTGTCTGAGACGAATGAGAAATACGACAAGTTGTCGGTATTACCGAAGACGATTCTGGTGAAATCTTCGGGGTCGTTCACCAGAGTCGTTTGAGGTAAATTTGGTTTTAAAGAGAACCGCCCCCAAAGCGAATTCAGACATAGCTTTGAGATAGCTCTCTGCGCGGGGTTGTGCTTGATCTTTTCGGGGTCGAGTTGAACCCCCTCTTTTTCAAAATACTCGCGAATGTAAGTTTCTTTCTCAGCGTCCGTGACGACATTCGACGGGTACCCCGACGCTTGTTGTTTCAAACGCAAAAATGTTTTGACGTATTCGACAAACAACGTGTCTGACCGTTGTGGAAAATGCCAAACCTCGTCAATCTTGGCTACCACATAACCCTTCTCGATGGCTTTTAAAAGCTCGATGGATACCCAGGACCCGGAGAGTGATCTTTCCTCATCCGTGTGGGTACAGCTCGTGGTCTGGTTTTGATTGTGAGCGCAGGTTCTGCATAACGGAAACATGAGTTTTCCTTGACATCTGTAAGGGAGAACCGGATGCAGTAATTTGCGGGGAGGGTACACGGTCGCTTTGATGAGTCCGTAATAATTTTCAATCGGTTCAAAATCTTTGAAAATGATTTGGGGGTGTTCGATCGGGTAGCTTTTCCTAGCCTGGCAGAAGGGGTAGAGGCTGGTGAAATCGAGATACCTTATTTTCTCATCTCCGCTCACTTTGTGATAGAGTTTATAAGCGTTCGTGCGCCCACCATACAAGGTTTCTCTTGGGTTCAGTCTCTCCGGGGCTGAATAACCGGCCATAAATTCTATCACAGAGGGATCGGTCTTTTTCATTTTGGTCCATTCACATTCCCAAAGAACCTCGACTTGTAAACCGTACGCGTTCTGCAGAATTTCGATCTTATCGTCAAACTGTCTCCTGAGAACCCCATAGGGTACCCCCGACAAGGGGTGTGACTCATGGGGTGCAAAGCGGCAGCAGTGACCGTGGAAGATGCATCCCGCGTATTCTAAGCCGTGCTGCACACCGTCTTGCTGGTAGAAGCCATCTAAAAAGTACTTACCGATCGATACTTCACCGTGGTTTACGGCGTGGTGAACATCCACGTTTCGAGTCTTTTTGACATACTCGAGCCATTCGATCGAGCCACTTGAGTAGGACTTATTCTGATGGATGTACGCGTTGTTGTGCGTGAGAGCGAGAGTGTTTCTGCCGAGATAATGGGTTTTGAAGACCCCCATCGAACAGCCGGGGAGCGTGGTGAACCCAAAAGGGTCAATTTCGGTGCATTCTAGGAACGCCTGACGGTATTTCATACAGCCTTCGCGTAATAAGACAACGTCGTTAACCCCGTACGCGTACAGTTCCTGCCTGAAGTCAAACTGCCCCCCCTCAACCGTGCTGTACCATGCATCAAACTTTTCACGGGCTTTATCCGACATGTTATCGTAGTTGTAGAACTTTTTGTCGGGGTATGGTCCAACATAGTTCTCGTTTTCCACCCTGTTGAAAAGATGGGGGAAGTGGCCTTTTTCAGTCGTCGTCAAGTCTAACGCCGCGGGCATTTTGGCAAGGGCCATTGGAAAAAATGAGTAGCTATCGATGTATCGTTGGCCAAACGATTCGTCGTACATGTAAATTAATTTACAGCCTTGCATTATGACCTCAATCGCAATCCCGGCTTTGCAAAAATACTCGAGAATCAGAAAGGAGTCGAATCTGGAGGCGTAATGAGCTATGAAGCAGTAGCCAATATATCGGGGTTTTCTGAAGCGGTTGATTAGCTTAGCGATGCAGTCGGTACCCTGCGCCGTAAATTTCTTCCCTTTGAAAGTGATTGCGCAAACAAAATTAGCCACGTGGCGCCCGTTTTCGTAACGCGTTTCAAAATCGTAGAAAATATATTTCTCGCATGGCTCCTTAGGCTCTAGGGGCTGTATGAAACATTGGTGCGTCCCGTGTCCCGTCAGATGTTCTCGACAGTGGACGCATTTGTCCGTCGGGCATATGTGTTTTGCTTTCTTGTCACCCTCTTTAATGTAGTAACGCAACCTGCATAGTTTGCAGTATTTGATAATATCACAGGAGGGGGATTCTTGACCGGGAGGAGGGTTCTTTTTATGCATTTCGAAGCAATAGCTCGATTTACAGTAGCGCAAACAATCGGGACAATGTATGGTTCTTTTAGGGTATCTGTGACATTCGGCGTCAAAACAGACATTGCAGACGTGCTTGCATTGGTGGTCTCTGCGGTTGCTGTAACTTTTGTAACAAAATTGACAGACGTATGGCGAACCTAAGAAGCCTGTCAGATTCATGATCATATAATAGTGATTATCATGTAGATAGAGGAACACCGTTTTGGGGTGGGGTTCGTCAGAATTTTTGTACGTTTCTAAGACCATGGCATTCGATCTGTGAAATACAACGATTTTAATGCCTAGCGCTCGTTCAAACGAAGCTATGTCGCTAAGAGCGATTCGGTCTTGAATTGAGAAGCCGACGCTGTTTTGGATGACTGCAGCCAGTTTTTCTAACTCGCTCTCGGGTAGCTGGGGGTTAAGAAAGCGAGCGAGACAAATAGAGAAGCACAATTGATTTGACAAATTTATGGGGCAGAACAAATTCGTCTTTTTTCTTTTGATTACCTGATCAACGGCCAGATCTGTAAGTTTACGTCGTCGACCGCCTCCTTGTCTGTTCATGGCTACGGTAGCGTCGATCTCGACGGCGTCGTCCGATAATAACAGCTGGTTGCTCTGTAAAACTCTTTCAAATTGATCCATAAGCGAATTCACATCATAATCATTACCGGGGGCGAGAACACCGCTGATGGGTGTTTGTAGAGTGGGTGCCGACATGGTCATATTGATTACGGGTGCATCGTGGCCGATTTCTCTAGCGAAGGTGACGATCTCGCTCAGCATGCGATGTAATGAAGTGTGATAAGAGGCCAAATCTGTAGAGTTAATCTCTCTCAGATTCATGCTCCTTCTCAACGACACACTGTTGAAGCGTGGTCGTGGTAAAACGTGATATCCGTTAACGAACCCGCCTTCTCGGATCAGCGTATCAATTTCCGTACGGCTTAATCGACTCTGTCGGTTAGGGTCAGTCTCGCGTAAAGCGTCAATATTACCTGATGTGGGCCTCGTGCTGCTGCTGGTAGATGGCTGTGGAGTATCATCAGCGTCAGGATCGCTGTCGGTACATGCAGGGAGTTGATTATTTAAAACACCACCGTATTGTACAACATGATTGTTGTCTACGGTTAGCACGTGATCGTACAAATTAATATTGGAATTTACGGCTAATTCAAAAAGATCCAAATTAGAGGGGGATTGCGAAGATTCTAGATTAAACAAATACTGTTCTAAAGAATCCGGAAGCCAACTTAGCATTTCAATTTCGTCCGGTGACAGTTCTGCGTCGTCGTCTGAGCAAAAGCTTTTTGACCCATCCATTTTAGATTTCAGACCAAAACATGAAATATTACAAAATCACAAAAAGTATATGGAATAAATCAATACATGATAGATGTAAAAAACATGCATGCATGCATACAACAAAATTACAGAGTATCTGGAATATAAAAATCAATACATGCAATACAAAAGTTTAATGGAATAAATCTATATTGAATTAACTGCAACGTTCCATCTATGATGATGAGAATAATAAACCTGGGTGTCGCGAAACTCTTGACATAATGCCTCTATTAAATTAGTATCGGCGAGTGGCTCGTCAGCCGGGCGATGCTCTGCTGACACTTCTTCCAACGGAGTTTGGATCGCTTTCGTACTTGTCCAAGTGATGCGTCGAGGTGTATGCCAGCTAGTCATGTGGTCGGGGCTATAGCCCGACCCTGCTGTGTAGAAATATAACACAAAAATTGTTATGGTATGATTCAATTTGTGTTTAAATGAAAATAATAATGTAGATAGTCTCACCATAAAGAAATACGCTGTCAAGACTCGGCGCAGGACCGCTCGGCGGCGTCGGACAGAAAGTTTTCCTGTCAGGACTGTTTTCAGGACTGATTGACGGGATAAAACAAAACGTTTTTCTCTCAGGACAGGTCGGTGAGGTAGGACGATCGGTTTTTCTACCCTTCTTTCTCAAAGGTTCACCGCTGGGTCCAGCGACCTGGTCTAAAGCAGAGCCGGCAGGAACTATTTGATCCACAGCGTGCGTCGGCGTGGGGTCAGGCACGTCATCATTATTCTGTTGAGCGGTGTCAGTCAGTGGGAAGCCGGGTTGCGTGATAAACTGAATGAAATCTAAAATAAATAAATAAATAAATTTTTCATAAATGTTAAGAAAAAAAAAAACATGATGTCGGCGATGGGTCTTGTCTTACCATCAGACGCGCTGTCTGCTTCAACCAGCTGAGGGGTCACTGTGAATGAAAAAAGAGAGACAATTAAAAAAAAATTTTTTTTTTAATTATTTATTAATTTTTTATTATTAATTTTTATTTATTTATTATTATTTAATTTTTAATTTATAAAAGAGCAGTCCTCACATGCATCATTGCTATCGTGAGCGTCACTTTCAACATTCGAACCTGTGAGGCAAAAAATCCTGTTATGAATGGAAACATTTGTGAGTCGCTTTATATGCATGTCTGATGACAGATGCTGAAAAAAAAATCATTAATTTTCTAAATGTTATTTCACCCCGGTGCTCTAGGGGCGCAATTACACCATAACTGGATGTAGTTTTAACTCCGGGACACCGGGTGTCGCCGGAGAGCATACAATTGTGTCATAACTGGATGTAGTTTTAACTCCGGGACACCGGGTGGTGCCGGAGAGTACCCGTAACAGTAACAGTAACATGCTGTGTTTAAGACACCGATTTTAGTTATAGCTGATAGACCAAAGATGACTCAATGATTAAAACACTGTACCCATGCATGAATGTTTAAAACATCAATAACTCAATGCTAATGTTAGTTATAGTTGATAAATCACATCAATAGCACATTGCATGTTTAAAGCATCATTGTATAACATTATAGCATCAAATATAGAGAAAAAATACTCACCGTTCTGCATTTTGATGAGGGAGAGAGATGATGAGATGCTGTGGTCTAAAAGTTCACTTTTATAATGCATTTCCCCTCGCCTCACACATATATATGTGATGGGTAAAAAATGGAGAAAAACACGCCTGTCCAATAGATGGCGCCATTGCACTACGCATTTTGGGGGCTTATCTCATGACCGACCATGGCCTTTTGGGGCCTACTGAATGCCGCTGACTTTATGTCAGATGCAGTAAAGGGGCGGGGACGTTGTGGCGCTTCAGCTGTGGTTTATAAACGACGTCTGGGAGGGGCTGACCGTCGAGGTCCCGGATGTCTGTAGTGAATGGGGGGTGAATACCCCGCGTATGTACTGCTGCGCGGACATCTCTCAGGGTGGAACAGCTGCACTTTAATTTTGTTGTAGCCGTCGTGCAGCTCGCACCATTTGAACAGCTTGTTTATGATTGAAAACATAATATCCAGCTGACTCAGATCTTGCCACTTGAACAAAAATTGCATTTCATACAGATTGTTATGCTCGTTAGGCAGGACGACCCCTGACCGATCTTCGGTGAGCTTTGTCTTGTCATCACAGCAGAATATGTAGACAGAATCATCCGGGTTCTTTTTAGTGTGGTCACCTACCACGCGGTACCGGACATTCGGGGTGACCCCGTCCCACTCTCCAACGTACAGAGGTTCTTGACCGCCGCTCTTCAGATCCTTCCACACAAAATTGTAAAATAATGCCCAGTCTTTTTTAGGAAATACAAGACATGCGTCTTCCCCGGGGTGAAACTCGCCCGCGCTGTCGGTGGTGTAGAGTATAACAACTTGAGTTGTTTTATGAAATCTGTACCCGATTACACGCTTGCTTTTCATCATAAATTCTCCTTTAGTCCATTCCGAAAGTTCATGGAGAAAGCTTGTCAAACGGACGTGCCCATAAGGTTTTCTCGGCGCCATAGGTAGACTGGTCATCAGACTGTCGAACGTCCTGCTGCGCAACCCCGCATCTGGGGTTTCAGGAGCTGATAATCCGTCCATGCTCATGTAGCTCATGTTTCTCTTTTTGCTGATAGCTGTAGAACACACTGGCCCCATTTATATATATATACGCTGCTCTGGGATGTGGCAGGGTGGGAGGTGAATTTTCTGATAACAGCGACTTCAAAAGATAAAACCTTCTGTCAATAACATGATTTATTATACCGCATTCAAAAACAAAAAACCAACTGTCAAATTAATCAAAACAAAAAACCTAATGTCAAAAAACCATCAAAACCAACTGTCAATCATATGATTTATTATGACAATAGGTCAAAAACCAACTGTCAAAACCAACTGTCAATCATATGATTTATTATGACAATAGGTCAAAAACCAACTGTCAAAACCTAATGTCAATCACATGATTTATTAAACAGGAAGTCCCGCCTATACAGGAAGTCCCGCCTACACCGGAAGTCCCGCCTATACAGGAAGTCCCGCCTATACAGGAAGTCCCGCCTACACCGGAAGTCCCGCCTACACAGGAAGTCCCGCCTACACCGGAAGTCCCGCCCCCTATACCGGAAGTCCCGCCCCCTATACCGGAAGCCCCGCCCACCTGTCAATCAATCAAATTTTGACATTTGGTATAGTATACTTACTACTTACCTCATTCAGCATGCTTAACCCACTGTATTGATACAGTGTTGGTAGTATATGTAAAATAACAATGTTTACTCTTTCTTCATGTTACCTGGAACAAGAAATTACTATTTATTTGTCAGCAAAAGTTTTGTGTCATTTTGACAGCTCCATGCAGGGCTTTCGCACTTCAGCTTTTTTGTATCCCCGCTCATGTACAGTTGGATTGACAGAGGGTTATTAACCAAACACTTACTGTAAGGGTATGTTTGTCACTGAAAATTGTCTCGTACTTTGTCTTCTCTTTAAACAGCATTATGGTCAAATTGGAACACTATGGCATGATAGGGAGCACCGGGATTTCCCGGAGAGCCGGTCGAGTAGTGGGCCAATTGGTGAAGTGAGGGAGACCCCCCCTCTCTATATTAGATTCTGTTTTTAAAATGCAGTGCATTGGTAACTACAAAAGGCAGAAGCGCAGCAAACGTTCTATCTGCTTTCGCATGCATGCATAGTTTATCACTCGCGCATGAACGTGCGCTGCACTTCTGTCTATCAAGTGATAAACTGCGCAAGTTGCTTGATCCACGATTTAATCGGATAGCATTTCCTTCAAATCCATTGACTCTTTGAATTTTGTGTTATACAGTCATGTGGTGAATCTACATACGACCATGTAGCTAAACTATGATGAGGTAAATTGTCAACCCAGCACCCTTATTATAAATTACCCTGCAGCTACGGACACTGTAGAAATATGGCAGAAATGTAATTGATTAAAATGTTGCTGTTTTTATATTATATATTGGGGAATATTAATCTCTTTCTTAGAGGTTGTTTTTGTAGTTTCTACAAACTTGTAGTTGTAGTTTTTTTAATCACAAATTCTATAGTTTATTATTATGTATTTATTTTAGAAACCATATCTATGGTAACACGGAGCATGGTTTTACCTGTGACTACCATGATCTTACTCATAGTTCAACTTTTTTATCGTTCTAATGAATTTTAGTTGAAGTAAATGTTAATTCAATTAGAGCTTGATAAAATATAAATATCACTGTCTTGTTATTATTAAATTAGATGTTAGCTCTTTACCAATGTTACTATTGTTAAAGGTATAGATGTGAAACACAAAATAATATATTTTGAAAAATGGTGGTAACCAAACCATTTAGGTTGACCTTGACATTTCTCAAATGATCTTCTTTTATGTTCTACAAAAAAAGTCATATAGGTTTGGAATGACATTTGGGTGAGCAGTAAAGTTGAGCTACTTTACAACATACTAGCTCAAAATCAGTGCTTTACTGTCAAGTGTATTTCTGTGACAAAAATGTAACATTAATGACATATTACTGTATTTGCAGTAAATTCAATAATATATATCATTATTTGGTTCTGTCTTATTTTATTTATTTATTAATATAGGTATTAATTTGTAGTTGTTCATCTTCTTCCAAATTAACAGAACGCCCCCTCCGCTTGAAGTAAAACATTGTATTCGAATTTCGTAGTCATGCAGTTTGAAATGTATGCTCTATATTTATGATCGTTTGCAGCCTTTATGCACTACCTACTATAATGCATTGAATTCTTGCACCCAGGAATAATACAAGTTAACATACAAGCCCCATTGTGAACCCGGAAATGTTGAGTACACCAAAGTTTTATTGCAGAAATGTGAAATATGGGTCCCCAGCATACAGAAACTGTTGGATGCTAATTTGCATATGTTGAGCAATTTTCATAATTAGCATAATTTGCATTATTAGCTTAATCGTCCGTTTTGACCACATATTTTGCACTGTATGCCCAATTTTTTTACAATAATTGGTTTTAGATGTTTTAGAGGATGCTGATTTAATTTAATTTCATTTTCAGACTTCAAAATGGTAATTCTATAAGAAACATGGATACATTTAGACTTTTATTAATTTCGGACATCATTTTTGGTTATTTTCATGGTTAACACAATAATCTCACATTTCAGAATCACAAGATTTTAAGATAAAAGGTGGACAGAGTTAGAATATATTGTTCAATACATTGTGATTTTCTAGTCACATCCATTTTGTGCATTCCATTAAAATTAGTTACCATTATTTAAAAATTTCGGATTCTTCTTTTTTAAAAATTCAGACTTCTTGTGGTTTGGATTAAAGGATTAAAAACAGTCGATATTCAGTGTTATTGCTACTTTCTGAAGTTGTGGTGGAGGATTATTTAACCATTAGACTCTAGGGTTAAGGATTTCAAAACAAAGAGAGATGGTTTGATCAGGTCGAAATGTCGGTAAAGAAGTGTCTGTTTGCACCATGCAGTGGCAAAGATGGAGACTTTAAAATATCTGGGAAAAAGAAATCGCTACTATGCTAATTAGGAGTGAGGAGCTCAGAGACACAACCATACATGAGACTTTGTCAAACATTATTGATGGTACTTTATCAGATTTTGTGCTATGTCACAAATCTTGCTACAGCTCATATACTTCTCATTCTAGAAATATGAGCAAACGCAAGTCAGACTCATGTCAGAGTCAGCCCGGAAAACGAATCATTCGCTCTCAACTCTCTGCCTTTCAAAACAGTGCTTGTTCTGTGGTCTTATTTGTGAAGAAAACGACTAAAAATCCTAACAGGTGGAATTGAGTTAAAAAATGTTAAGACATTAGATAGGCCAGGCCTTCCATCCTTCAAAGATGTTTTTTTGTCTAAATGTGATGAACGGCAGGATGATTGGGCAGATGTTGTGAAGCTACGGGTGAATGGCATCACTCCAAGTGTTACAATGCTTTCAGGAAGGTAACCAATTGTCAGCTGCCTAGCTTCGGTCATAGACCACATGAGTGCAAACAAGTCAGTGACTTGGACTGTCTTGAATTACATGATGTTTTTGTAAATAATTCTGGGAGTTTGTGTGATTATTAAGGTGATGCTGTTATTGTACTGAGAGTTGAAGGATGCCAGACGATTGTTGGCTTTAGGCAGTACATTGGTAAATCACTCAAATTAGTAGGACAAACTGGCCTCTCCAATGACGACGATGATGATGTCAACAAGGTTGCCAGAAAAGTGTGGGCAGAGGTCCAGAATATTCCATTGCCTTGTGAATACAACCTTGAGAGCTTTAGGCATGAAATGGTCATTCAAGATAAAACTCTCCTAAGACTTGTCTCCAGTCTTGTGTCAGGGAAGAAACGGTGACCAAACCAGCACTCACACTTGCTCAATGCATCCAGCAGCACATCAGTAAAATCTGGAATCAGACAACGTTGGGGCTAGCTGTAAAACTTCATCACAAGCATGGTAGTTCAGAACTGGTTCGGAACCTAAATGAGCATGGTCTTGTTGTAACATATGATTAGGTCCTCCGGTTCCGGAATGATAATTTTGATCTGTAGTCTTCAAGTCAAGTCTCCTTTATTTAAATAGCGCTTTTTACAATGCCAATTGTTTCAAAGCAGCTTCACAATCTTAAACAGGAAAATAATGCAACGGAATTTGATTCGGCTGTACAGCCGCTCTGGAGAAAACGGTGATGTCATCAGCTCATTTCTATTATCATATAGTGACAATGCGGGCAGATATGTAATTTAGTTGAATATTTAGTTGACAAATTTAGTTGACAAATTTAGTTTCCCCAACTGAGCAAGCCAAGCCAAAGGCGACAGTGGCAAGGAACCAAAACTCCATCAGGTGACATAATGGAGAAAAATAAACCTTGGGAGAAACCAGGCTCAGTTGGGGTGCCAGTTCTCCTCTGGCCATCATGCTGTGTCGTTGAGGCAATTATTAGATAGGGATATTCGAAAGATCGGAGTCATCACGCCGAGTCAACACTTCACACCCAATGGTTGCCGCGCAACACATGCCATGGCCACTCAGTTTGGAAGGCTGGTATCACAACTAACCTACAGATGGAAAAATGGAATGGCACTGTTCTCAGCATAAATGCAACTGCAGATAATCTGGTTAATGCAGATAATGTGGTTCCATTCTGGCCATGCATGCTCTTTCGGACAATCAGAGGAACTCTGTAACCTTGGATGCAGTCCGGTATGAAATTTACCGAAAGCGCAAAAGGCCCCCAACACTGAAGACACTACCGCATACAGAGCACAATATGTGCCTTCATGGAAGACGTGCCCACCTACAGGTGCTGCTATGGAAAGCAGCAGACCAGCCTGATCCAACGGCTGTGGATATCACCAAGAAGATGGGCCTAAAGGAAGGAGAGGAACTGATTATGCCCACCCAGGATTCAAATTCAGTTGCTCCTCCTGCTGTGTTAGATGTTGTCAGCTGCGGTTGCAAAGCTGGGTTGAAACCTTGCACATCAGCAAAGTGCAGCTGTGCAGCTGCAGGTCTGGCCTGTACCAGTTATTGTTCCTGCAAAGGCAATGATGGTATATGCTGCAACATTTACACAAAGATTCATCCAAAACAACTCACATATTGTATAAATTGGCCATACAGTGCAACATATGTGGTCAAAATGGACGATTACGCTAATAATGCTAATTGGAGTCCTGTGGAGGGTGCTGGGGGAATATGGGGTCCGGGGTCCTTTGCTGAGGGCTGTCCGGTCCCTGTATGACCGAAGCAGGAGTTTGGTCCGCATTGCCGGCAGTAAGTCAGACTTGTTCCCGGTGCATGTTGGACTCCGGCAGGGCTGCCCTTTGTCGCCGGTTCTGTTCATAATTTTTATGGACAGAATTTCTAGGCGCAGCCAAGGGCCGGAGGGTGTCAGGTTTGGGGACCACACGGTTTCGTCTCTGCCTTTTGCGGATGACGTTGTCGTGTTGGCCCCTTCTAACCAGGACCTTCAGCATGCACTGGGACGGTTTGCAGCCGAGTGTGAAGCGGCTGGGATGGGGATCAGCACCTCCAAATCCGAGGCCATGGTCCTCAGTCGGAAAAGGGTGGCTTGCCCACTTCAGGTTGGTGGAGAGTTCCTGCCCCAAGTGGAGGAGGTCAAGTATCTAGGGGTCTTGTTCACGAGTGAGGGGAGGATGGAACGGGAGATTGACAGACGGATCGGTGCAGCTTCTGCAGTAATGCGGTCGATGTACCGGTCTGTCGTGGTGAAGAAAGAGCTAAGCCGTAAGGCGAAGCTCTCGATTTACCGGTCAATCTACGTTCCTACTCTCACCTATGGTCATGAGCTTTGGGTAATGACCGAAAGGACAAGATCCCGGATACAGGCGGCCGAAATGAGCTTTCTCCGCAGGGTGGCTGGGCGCTCCCTTAGAGATAGGGTGAGAAGCTCAGTCACTCGGGAGGAACTCGGAGTAGAGCCGCTGCTCCTCCACATCGAGAGGGGACAGCTGAGGTGGCTCGGGCATCTGTTCCGGATGCCTCCTGAACGCCTTCCCGGGAAGGTGTTTCGGGCATGTCCAACCGGGAGGAGGCCCCGGGGAAGACCAAGGACACGCTGGAGGGACTATGTCTCCCGGCTGGCCTTGGAACGCCTCGGTGTCCCCCCGGAAGAGCTGGAGGAAGTGTCTAGGGAGAGGGAAGTCTGGGCATCTCTGCTTAGACTGCTGCCCCCGCGACCCGGCCCCGGATAAGCGGAAGAAGATGGATGGATGGATGGATATTCAAATTGCTCAACATATGCAAATTAGCATCTGGCAGTTTCTGTATGCTGAGGACCCATACTTCAAATTTTGTGCAATAAAACTTTGGTGTACTCAACATTTCCGAGTTCACCTAGTTGGCTACTAGACTGTGTTAAAGTTTTCCTACATATTTGGAAAATGGAAAGACAACAGCCCTTTTTCTCTGTTTACTCTAGTCAGGTAGCACCGATTTAAAAAAATTGTGTTTGTGAGTGTGTGGCCTTTCTACCAAATAGGCAGCCATGTTTAATTAAAAACCAATTTTTCCAGTGGTGAAGTTCCCTTTAATGTTTGCTTTCCACTGAATATATGTTGATGTGTAAATCTAATTATGTTTTTTTTTCACTCAATGCAGAACATACAGAGGAAGGATCTATTCCAAGCTGGGTCAGTTGGAGAAGTCTATCGAGGACTTTTCTCTGGCTGTGCACTGGGATCCCAGTAATTGGTTGGCGTTTTACCACAGAGGCTGTCTGCTGAGGAAGATAATGCCTGATATGGCCTTAAGGGATCTCAGCACATCTGGTACTGCACATGCTTGATATAACACATGAAAAGTTCTTTCACAGTTTCTCTATATGTGACCCGTTTTGGCAAAATTAGTCGGAATGCGCACAAGCTAATTTTGAGCTACAGGCAAAACAAGTGAAAAATTCAGGGATTGAATGTATATTTTTTTCCTATAATATGGGTTTTGACTTGGTGTGCTCAAATTTGGTGTTATTACCAGGGATTTTAAGGTATGGTTGCTAGGTGATTTTATTTTGGAATCTTCAGAAAACTTTAACTCGATTTTTCTCAAAACTGACTTTGCTGACTCTATCGACTTCAAACATGTGTAGCACAGTCCTTTTTGGTCAACAATAACATTTTTATAATAACTCAGTTTTGAAAATGTGCTCATTGTGACTCATTTTCCCTGCACAGGTCATATATAAAGATACCGTGGCAACATTTTGGGAGCCTTGATGAAAATTTATGCCCATGGGCATTTTTTAAGTAAAATGTTGAGGTTTGGCACTTTATGTTGAGAACACAGTTGGAAAGAAGATATTACAAATGGTTCAGTCATGCTTGATCAACAATTAATTCAAAAGTTACACATGGGTGTTTTTCACGATTTTCCCATAGGAAAGAAAAAGTCAGAAACAAGATCTCTTTAATATTTCTAAACAACGAGATTGCATCTGCTTCTCAGTTTCTTCTCAGTAATTTCCTGTGCTCAGATTTGGCAAGATCACTTAAATTATCTTAAAGGGATAGTTCACCCTGAAATGAAAATAAAGCCATCTTTTACTCACCCTGCTGATGTTCTAATGCCCTATGTCCTTCTATCTTTTTTGGACCTCAAAAGCAGAAATTTAAAAAAATAGTCCTGCACGCATTCCTTCCTAAAATGGCAGTGAATAGCGTCCAGGCTAAAACATTACAAAAATGATACAAAAGTAACACGTAATGATACAGTGAGACGCACACCATATATGGAAAGTGTTCAGGAGGCATACTATAAGGTTTTGCGAGAAAGAAAGTGTTATTCAGCCAAAACACAGAGCTCGGCCGTTACTCTTAGCACGCTCCTGTGATGAGAGCGAGCCGTCAGCGGCCGCCGGCGCTCATGCATACTATAACTCGCACTGTTGTCTTGGTACCCAGGATAAGCACACACATGCGCACACACAGTCACACACACCATTTTGAGAAATAAGGCCCAATAGAAACAAACGCGACTCTCGTCTTTTCTATAAGGTATATGATAAGAAATAATACAATAATACTAATAATAAAACCTCCTGAAGTGAATATTGTGTACCGTTGTCATGACAACATTGCGTGAGGGGCTGCTGAGTCAGTGCTGACCGCTCGCGCACACTCTCACAGGAGCGCGCTCAGAGTAACGGCCGAGCTCAGTATTTTGATTGAATAATACGGTTTATTTCTAGCAAAACCTATTTTAAAAATTGCTGCTTTTGAGGTCCAAAAAGATAGAAGGACATAGGGCATTAAAACAACAGCAGGGTGAGTAAAAGATGGCTTTATTTTCATTTCAGGGTGAACTATCCCTTTAACTTTGCCATCCAACTCTATTTTATATTGCTAAACTCATACTGTATATAAAACATTTGATTCTTAACAACTGAGAAAGTTGATGATGTCCAAATATGGGCAGTCAGATGTCCATAGTTGTGATGTCATATACACACAGATTTCTGAATGACCAATTTTTTTTATCTTAAATTTCATCAATAGTCTGGGGAGGGAAATCTTGTTTTCTATGATATGTCTTTGATCTAAATCTTTAAATGAAACAGTTCTACACACAATTAAATATGATCGATGGGACCATTCTTTCATCACAGACAGCTGCATCTGTTGAATCAGCTTATAATAGGATGTTAATATCACTACTCAGCCAAGAGCCATCCAGTCTTATCTTATATGATTTTGGCAACTGTAATCTGCTGCTTTGATCTCTGAAGATTTCAGGAATATTTTGTCAGTGTTGTCTCCTGCAAACGGCACAGCTTCATCAGTGAAGTGTTTCACACTGCCCACCTAAGCACCGTGGTGCAATGTAAGACAGGAGCGTAGGCGTGAGTAGAGTTTCGGCACTGAGGATTTTTTTGCAACACATTGCATGCATAGAAAATGCACTTTAAGCCAATGTATCAACACAAACTTTTGCAGTATATGAAGCAATATAAAACGTTGGAGCAAACCAGTAACCCAATGTCAGGCTTGATGCAAGTTCCACAAATTGACAAACTGGCAGCACTTCACAGGATTCCATTCCATGTGGATTAATAATCATTTTGAAGTTAATGTAAATTCAGTGTAATGTTGATCAAGCTCCCGATAATATTTAACATTACTATTTTATATTTTATTGCAGTTATTAAAAGAAAAACTCAAAGCAGCAATCCATAAATCACTTTATTTTGCATATAGAGCCATGCAGCACTCATTTCAGCACACTGAATATTGTATTCAAAACTACATGGCAGACACTTTGAAAGATAATGAAAGTGGTACATTTGAGATCCTAAGAGACCATGTGCCTCCAGGTATATATGCCAGAACTTTGTGCTGAGAAGTCAGAAAGAAGCCAGATCATCTCATTAGTCATGTTTTATCTGTATATGTGTGTGTCATAGTTCTCATCAATGACAGCACAGAAAACCTGAACGCGTTCCTGCACCGCGGTCTGGTCTACATGGCGCTCCGGCACTGGCGGCAGGCTATGGCTGACTTTGAAGTTGTGATCAAACTTGACAGGTGATGTCCCGGTCTCCTACACTCTGTGACGAAAAGACCTTCATTTTCTTTTGTTGAACGAGTGCAGCAAAGGCAGACCATAGTTGAGGATAAGTTTACAGAAGCTTTGAAACTCACTTTTCAAAATATTTTTTCTTTGTGAAAAGTGACAATCTCTGAGCAGCCGTGCGTTAAGCTAAAATCAATGAAATCTTATCTGAGTCATCATCTTTCCTTTCTGTGTGCACATCTCTAACGTCACAGCAGAACTGCGGCTGTTGCCCATGTCAATTTGGGACTGATCTGCATGCTGAGGAGGGACCAAAATTATAAGGCCATCAAAAGGTTCAGTGATGCATTGAAAGCAGACCCCACCTATGTAAAAGCCTACGAATGCCGGGCCAGAGCCTATTACAATGTAAGAGGATACATTGTGTGTGTATATATATATATATATATATATATATATATATATATATATATATATATATATATATATATATATATATATATAATCATATATATATAATCATATTATTTGGCTATAGCTTTTAATTGTCATTGCTTGTCTTTTGGTCATTTAGCCATATGAACTCATCAGAACTCATAACGATTCCTTCCTTTGATATTTGATGAATATTTTAATGTAGATTTTTCTTTACTAAATTCTACTATTGAACTTGTATTTTTCACAGGTGAATAATCTGAGTAGAGCGGTGAAGGATTTGACTCGGGCCATACATTTGAAGCCAGACACTTATGAACTGCACATTATGAGGTTATTTGGACATACAACTGTTTGGAAAACTTTGCATGTCCTTTATTCTTTTATTATTTCTTAGTTCTTGAGTTTGCTGCATGCTTCTTTGGAGATTAAAACCTAAAATGCTTCCTTTGTTGGCTAACTCTTATTCAGAGTTAAACACCTTATTTAATCTAATGCAAGGCTATGAATGATAGAAGTACACTTCATTAAAAAGGCCATACTGTTAATTGAGAACATGTCTTTCCAAAATTCCAGTTGAAAAAATAAAAAAGGAAACCATGGCTGTGGAAATTAGACATGACCTATGATGGCCTACAATGGAATGTACTTCTGTCCCTCAAAACAATGTTTTCATTTGTGTCCTTTAAAAATCTAACCTCGACTTCGGTCCATGGCAACAGGCCCTTATTATTTTTAATTGGTGAATATTGGTGATATAGAGAAAAGTCGTTTACATTTTTGTATCTTATTTTAGAGGGACGTACTTGTATGAAATGAAACAATTTGACCTGGCTAGCCTCGGCATAAGGTATGCTGCCGAAATGAAAACAGGTAATGATCATATAAAGTTAATTTCAATTTACAGCAAATTACAAGCATAATTTCAGTTCCTGAAAGATCTCAGCTCTTATCCATTTTTTAAAGGGGTCATGACATGAGAAATCAAATTAGCTTTTTTTTACCCGTAAAACATCATGCAAGTTTTATAGTTTAAAACGGCCTTCTCATTATAAACAAAGCATGTATTCAAAGGCCCCCTGAAATAAAAAATTAAAGTTTTTTAGCTTTTAGCATGACTATGTTAGCCTTAAGTTTAGGAATAAGTGTTCCAAAACAATGACAAAATTCGCATTTAGGAGATACGTATAAGCATTCAAAACTTACAGTCACTCACTTCCGTTAAAATGAATCACAGATTCCACTACACTATAAATAGACCCTGAAGCTGCGTCTGAAATCGGTCAGCGGTTCACACATTTACTATTTTCTACATGGCGAATGGCACATAGCGCACTATACATACAATAGGAAATGATTCAGACCGTGTAAATATGCTTTCAGTTGAGGCGAATGAAGTCTGGTTTCACGTTAGTTTCACGCGCACTGCCGCAGCGCACACACATATTCTAGACCAGAGCCGTTGATTAGAGACACGAGAGCGCAGCGCGGATCATATGCGCAAGTCGTGCATACAACAAAACATATCATACCCTTTTAAATTCTGCGCAGAATGCTGTATTTCAAAGCGATATGGAGGAGAGTATGATAATAAATGGTTAGAGATTAGGAGGAAACTCTGGCAAACTCTACCAAACAGAAAGGCTCTTGTCAAACTGTGGTATTAACGAAACGCTATTGGCTGTTTCAAAAAAGGAGAGGAACTGCTAACAGCTGGAGCCATTTCAGGGGAAATTACGTCAACACATTGAATAATGCTGCGTGTTTCAAGGCACTTCAGTGGGCCTTATTTAACCAAGCTCCAAAATTGGCTCATTTGGATATTGTCAGATTTGTGACCTCACATGGGCAAAAACATTTGCATATGACTGCCTCCATAGCAAGATATCAACAAATAGTTAAACATCATCACACAATAATCCCCGCCCACTGGCATTCAGTCGCTTAAAAGCTTAAGGATCGCAGCGCTGGGAACAAGTGGACGGTTTATTTTAATGGTGTCCCAGATCACGTTGGATGATTATATCTTTGTTCAGAGCATTTTTTGAGGCACAGTGTAATGCAAATTTTGATACTTTGGTCACACTATAGTTTGGAGAATACATATTCACTATTAAGACCTTTGCCTCAATAAACTCCTCTAATTTACTGCTTATTAATAATTAGTAATGTTGTAGTGGTTAAGTTTTGGTTTGGGGTAGGACTAAAGGATAGAGATTATGATCATGCAGAATAATGCATTAATATGCGCTTTATAAGTACTATTAAACAGCCAATATACTAGTAATATGCAAGCGAATAGGCAACTAGTTACTAATGAGAATTGGTTCCCAAACTTTTGTTGAAAGATGAAGCAGCCAACTGTACTGGATCTGACAGCAGCTGCATAACAAACCATAAGTAAATGATTTCATAATGTTTTGTCTGTAAATTAAGATTTTACATGGATAATGTTTTCAAAACACTCACGTGCAATAGTGAGGGGGCAGTGATACTGTTTCCGTTTTACTAACAAGCCTTAAAGGGATAGGTCACCCAAAAATTTAAATTCTGTCATCATTTACTCACCCTCAAGTTGTTCCAAACCTGTATGAGTTTCTTTGTTCTGCTGAACACAAAAGAAGATATTTTGAATAGTGTTTGTAACAAAGCAGATAGAGCAACCATTGACTACCATAGTATTTTTCCCCCTACTATGGTAGTCAATGGTTGCTCTATCTGCTTGGTTACAAACACTCTTCAAAATATCTTCTTTTGTGTTCAGCAGAACAAAGAAACTCATACAGGTTTGGAACAACTTAAGTGTGAGTAAATGAAGACAGAATTTTAATTTTTGGGTGAACTATCCCTTTAAAGGAGCTGCCCCTTTAAAACTGATAGTTTCAGAAAGAGGATCAGAACATATTAAAGTAATAAGAAATCCATGTCATGACCACTTTAATGAGCATCAGTAAATCTTGTTAGTCCACCTGGCTCAACTGAAGGTGAAGTAAACCTAGCAAGGAAATGTGGTTTATGTTGTCATTACAACAACTAGACCAAGCTGTAAACCTCTCCTCCTTTCTGTCTCAGCTCTGGGTTTATCACCAGTCCAGCAAGCTGCCATCCAATTGTTTCTGGGGAATGATGCCAATGCCATCGTCTGTCTCGAGGAAGCAGTCGATACATGCCCTTCTCCTCCACACCTCATTCTTCTCGGGAGGACGCTGATAAGAGAACAGAGGTTCACAGTGAGTCTGCTTGCTCTGTCTGGCAGAACAAAGCCAGCAAAACACCAAACAAACCTCTCCAAAGACACCAACACGCACAAGTGATTATCAGTAATACTTGTGTTCAACAGTTTTAGAAGTACAATAAGGTGATAAACTAGTGGATGTGCATTACAGTTATTTTTGCTGTTATATGCACCACTGTTCAAACTTTTTGTTTTTAAAAGAAATCTCTTACGCTCAACAAGGCTATATTTATTTTGATCAGAAATGCTATAAAACAGTAATATTGTGAAATATCATTACAATTGAAAGAGGCTGTATGTAGAATTCAGAAACCCTTGTTATTAGTGACACCGGTGACCGTTAAGTGAACTGCAGCCAAAGGACTGAACGCCACAATATACTCAGGCTGAAGTTCTTTTTCGTTCTTCGCTTAGTAGTAAAAAGAAGTTGCGGCAACACTTGAGTATGGGGAACACATTCACTATTAACTATGATTTTTGCCTCAATAAACTCCTAATTTATTGTGAATAAATAGTAAGGTAGTTTTTCTAGCATTTAAGTTTAGGTATTGGGTAGGATTAAGGGATGCAGAATACGGTCATACAGAATAAGGCATTAATATGTGCTTTATAAGTACTAATAAACAGTTAATATCCTAGTAATATGCATGCTAATAAGCAACTAGTTAATAGCGATAATTGAACCCTAAAATGAAGTGTTACCGAAGTTGCAAATATCTTTGCAGCGTTATACTTTTAACAAACATCCAGGCGCTGTCCACGCTGTTGGGAGTGATGTTTAGATGAATATGTAAATATGTCCTGGGAGCTTTCCTCTCAATTAAAGCAATAAGTCCCAAGAAGCCATGGTTTATAGTGAATTTAGAACAGCTAAGGGGTGTTGTTGTGCCTAAAACCCCCTAAGCTGTCAACAACAGCTTCACAGGGCTTGTTGATTTTATAAAACGGTTAGTCCATGAAATATTTATTTTAATGAGGTCACAGGTGTATGTTTGTAGAATAATTTACAATGGCTTTGAACATGGCTCAACCAGTCAGAATCAAGGACCGGAACTATCTGTTTTATAAAACAAAATAAACACACAACAAAAATGACAGAGGTGAGAAAACATTATATTTCGAGATATTTCAGCATTATGCTGAACATTGTTTAAGCATTCATTCATGTGTCATTGAACGGAAGAGAGGCTCTTGGGAGCGCATGTAAACGTCACGTCCTTTAGATTTAGAGGTCCAAAGTCATTCACATAAAAGTCAGACTACAGGCTTTTATAGACAACCAAGGAAGTCAGGGAATTACTTGTTTTGTAAGTTTTGTTACAAGCTGTTCACACATTAAAATTCTTCAATATAGAGGCAATATGCATTGATGTCCCTTTCCCACCATAACACACCCCCTTAGCCAGACTGAGTGGCAAAAGAGCTGCTGCGTGACTGGATTTAATAGGGGAAACTGCGAAAATACGAGTGAAACAAATGATTATCAGATTAAACTAAAGGTTGGACTCCATATAGTGTTCCTTACAACTTACCAAAGATCCAGTGATCCACGGATATAGACATGCAGCCAGGAATCGTGTTTCCTGACATTTATATGTGCCTGATTTCGACACCAGTGAAATACATAAAGCAAATTTGCCTGTGAACGCTTTATATAAATACAATATAGGTAGGTCTAAATCTGGGTGATCACTTAGAGTGATCAAAGTTATATATATAGTTATATATATATATTAAAGTTATATATATCGTTATATCGTTCAGCCCTAAAACTTGTATAGTTTATGTCAGTGTTTATTTAAAAACATCCAATTATGCAGAATATAAGATGGTAAATATGGTCAATACAATATATAAAAATACAATATATAGGGTATGATTTTACCCAAATTTCAACATATTGACGCAAAATGATAACTGAAACTGCACGTTTTGCTGCCTGGAGTCCAGTTGTTTCTGTGAATTGCAGCGATCCATTTGCTTCACTTTTCTGTAGCCTAGCATTTGGCAGTGTTTAAAAATAAATCTCAGATTAGACCTTGTCTAAGCTATTTGGACAATTTCAAAGCTTTTTCACGTTAGATGCGTTTTGTGTGTTTTTCGCGGCATTCACGCTGAAAAGCAATGCTGCCACTCAGTCTATTTGCCACTCAGAGGGCGTAACCGCAGTCACTCCAGCCAACAATGGCGTCACGTGCATACCCTCTATAGCCCATTTAAAATAGCTGTTTTCTATTTGAATATGTTGTAAATTGTAATTTATTCCTGTGATGGCAATGCCAAGGTCATTGGTTTGATTCCATTCGAATGCATGAAATTATCAAATGTATTCCTTGAATGCAATGTAAGTTGCTTTGTATAAAAGCATTTGCCAAATGCATAAATGTAAAAGCAAATGTCAGTATTGTCTTTCAGCATTTTATAACTTCCATTGCCCCTGATAAAGTGTATTTTTGTTTGTCTGTTAATCTATAAATGCTGTGAGTTTCCCAGGTTTTATATTCTGTTATACACAGGAAGCAGTGGAGAGTTTCAGAAAGGCCCTGTCACTTCTAGGTACCAATAAACTCAAAACTGCACAAGAGGCTGCAGAGGTCTTTTATCTTATCGGCGTATGCTACAAGACACAAATGCTTTCGTTACAGGTAATACATTGAACAGTAAAGTCAACATTAAACCAATTTACCCTATTCACTTTCTTAATACGCATTTTTGAGTATTATGCATGATTCACATCCAAAAATATTCTATTCAGATTGTAAAGATGTGATAATTAAAAAACCCAGATGGTAACACAACCGTGCCTGTCACTATTCTCCGTCACCTTTTTTTAATTTAGGAGAGTGAAGACTCTCTCCTCCTCCAGGCTTTGGATGCTTTTAACAGCGCTCTGAGCATGAACCCAGACCATGATGAGGCTCACCATCAGAGAGGCTTGTGCCGCGTGCGTCTACAAGACTCCACAGGTGTTCAGGACTTTAACAGAGCACTCCAAATCAACCCCAACCTCTATCGGGTACACCCTTGGTCTGTCTGAACTGGTATTATTCTGTGCATAATCATATGTTCAGATTTAAACCATGTTTTTCCTTTTTTCAAGGTGCATCTAAGCCGAGCTGCCCTTTATGGGGCTGAAGGACGATATGCAAAGGCTGTACTAGACTGTAATGAAGCTATCAGGATCCAGCCCAAGTGTGTCAGAGCATACTTGTATAAAGGAGCTCTTAAATTCTATTTGAAAGTTAGTAAAAATAGCACTGTTTTGAACATAATTATCTCTCACTTGAGGCCGATGCTCTCTGTGACATTTGAAACAAATGTGGTGAATTTATCATCATGTTCTAGGCATACAAGAGTGCAGTGGAGGATTTGTCAATGGCGATCCATATTGACAGCACCTGTTCATTTGCTTACTACAACCGTGCCATATGTTTTCAGGAACTGCGGGATTATGAGATGGTGACATTGTTTCTTTTCATATCCCTACTTTTCATCCAATTTTTTCAAATCAACAATGTGTGCAGGATCATATGTATACTGTATATATATATATATACAGTGAGGAAAATAAGTATTTGAACACCCTGCTATTTTGCCAGTTCTCCCACTTGGAAATCATGGAGGGGTCTGAAATTGTCATCGTAGGTGCATGTCCACTGTGAGAGACATAATCTAAAAAAAAAAATCCAGAAATCACAATATATGATTTTTTAACTATTTATTTGTATGATACAGCTGCAAATAAGTATTTGAACACCTGTCTATCAGCTAGAATTCTAACCCTCAAAGACCTGTTAGTCTGTCTTTAAAATGTCCACCTCCACTCCATTTATTATCCTAAATTAGATGCACCTGTTTGAGGTCGTTAGCTGCATAAAGACACCTGTCCACCCCATACAATCAGTAAGAATCCAACTACTAACATGGCCAAGACCAAAGAGCTGTCCAAAGACACTAGAGACAAAATTAAACACACCTCCACAAGGCTGGAAAGGGCTATGGGGAAATTGCCAAGCAGCTTGGTGAAAAAAGGTCCACTGTTATAGCAATCATTAGAAAATGGAAGAAGCTAAACATGACTGTCAATCTCCCTCGGACTGGGGCTCCATGCAAGATCTCACCTCGTGGTGTCTCAATGATCCTAAGAAAGGTGAGAAATCAGCCCAGAACTAACCGGGAGGAGCTGGTCAATGACCTGAAAAAAGCTGGGACCACCGTTTCCAAGGTTACTTTTGGTAATACACTAAGACGTCAAGGTTTGAAATCATGCATGGCACGGAAGGTTCCCCTGCTTAAACCAGCACATGTCAAGGCCCATCTTAAGTTTGCCAATGACCATTTGGATGATTCAGAGGAGTCATGGGAGAAAGTCATGTGGTCAGATGAGACCAAAATATAACTTTTTGGTCATAATTCCACTAAACGTGTTTGGAGGAAGAAGAATAATGAGTACCATCTCAAGTCATCTCACATCCCTACTGTGAAGCATGGCGGTGGTAGCATCATACTTTGGGGGTGTATTTCTTCACATGGGACAGGGCGACTGCACTGTATTAAGGAGAAGATGACCGGGGCCATGTATTTCAAGATTTTGGGGAACAACCTCCTTCCCTCAGTTAGAGCATTGAAGATGGGTCGAGGCTGGGTCTTCCAACATGACAATGACCCGAAGCACACAGCCAGGATAACCAAGAAGTGGCTCTGTAAGAAGCATTTCAAGGTTCTGGCGTGGCCTAGCTAGTCTCCAGACCTAAACCCAATAGAGAATCTTTGGAGGGAGCTCAAACTCTGTGTTTCTCAGCGACAGGCCAGAAACCTGACTGATCTAGAGAAGATCTGTGTGGAGGAGTGGGCCAAAATCCCTCCTGCAGTGTGTGCAACCCTGGTGAAAAACTACAGGAAACGTTTGACCTCTGTAATTGCAAACAAAGGCTACTAGTACCAAATATTAACAATGATTTTCTCAGATGTTCAAATACTTATTTGCAGCTGTTTCATACAAATAAATAGTTAAAAAATCATACATTGTGGTTTCTGGATTTTTTATTTATTTTTATTATGTCTCTCACAGTGGACATGCACCTACGATGACAATTTCAGACCCCTCCATGATTTCTAAGTGGGAGAACTTGCAAAATAGCAGGGTGTTCAAATACTTATTTTCCTCACTGTATATATATATATACACACTCACCTAAAGGATTATTAGGAACACCATACTAATACTGTGTTTGACCCCCTTTCCCCTTCAGAACTGCCTTAATTCTACGTGGCATTGATTCAACAAGGTGCTGAAAGCATTCTTTAGAAATGTTGGCCCATATTGATAGGATAGCATCTTGCAGTTTATGGAGATTTGTGGGATGCACATCCAGGGCACGAAGCTCCCGTTCCACCACATCCCAAAGATGCTCTATTGGGTTGAGATCTGGTGATTGTGGGGGCCATTTTAGTACAGTGAACTCATTGGCATGTTCAAGAAACCAATTTGAAATGATTTGAGCTTTGTGACATGGTGCATTATCCTGATGGAAGTAGCCATCAGAGGATGGGTACATGGTGGTCATAAAGGGATGGACATGGTCAGAAACAATGCTCAGGTAGGCCGTGGCATTTAAACAATGCCCAATTGGCACTAAGGGGCCTAAAGTGTGCCAAGAAAACACCCCCCACACCATTACACCACCACCACCAGCCTGCACAGTGGTAACAAGGCATGATGGATCCATGTTATCATTTTGTTTACGCCAAATTCTGACTCTACCATCTGAATGTCTCAACAGAAATCGAGACTCATCAGACCAGGCAACATTTTTCCAGTCTTCAACTGTCCAATTTTGGTGAGCTCGTGCAAATTGTAGCCTCTTTTTCCTATTTGTAGTGGAGATGAGTGGTACCCGGTGGGGTCTTCTGCTGTTGTAGCCCATCCGCCTCAAGGTTGTGCGTGTTGTGACTTCACAAATGCTTTGCTGCATACCTCGGTTGTAACGAGTGGTTATTTCATTCAAAGTTGCTCTTCTATCAGCTTGAATCTGTCGGCCCATTCTCCTCTGACCTCTAGCATCAACAAGGCATTTTCGCTCACAGGACTGCAGCATACGGGATGTTTTTCCATTTTCACACCATTCTTTGTAAACCCTAGAAATGGTTGTGTGTGAAAATCCCAGTAACTGAGCAGATTGTGAAATACTCAGACCGGCCCGTCTGGCACCAACAACCATGCCACGCTCAAAATTGCTTAAATCACCTTTCTTTCCCATTCTGACATTCAGTTTGGAGTTCAGGAGATTGTCTTGACCAGGACCACACCCCTAAATGCATTGAAGCAACTGCCATGTGATTGGTTGATTATATAATTGCATTAATGAGAAATTGAACAGGTGTTCCTAATAATCCTTTAAGTGAGTGTATATATATATATGTATATATGTATATGTGTATATGTATATATGTATATATATATGTATATATGTATATGTATATATATATATATACAGACACGTATACAAATGCAGGATGTCTTTTCAACACAATTGAACTTCTACATTTGCATTTTAATGCATATTTGTTCCCTTCCTCCGCATTATTTCTCTTTAATCTTCAAGGCTCTCAGAGACTACAGCATTACGCTGCTCTTGAACTGTAAGATGGAGCTTGAGCTCAGGGTGTTGATTAACCGTGGCCTTCTCTATGTGGAGCTGACCGATTATAGCAGTGCCCTTCAGGTAGGCTAGCGTTATAAAGAAAAAGTAAGAAGAATTAATCACATCAGGCCTCTGAATCTCAATAATCTGTTTGTCTCAAGGATTTTGAAAGCATCGTCAATGAATCATATGTGTGGTTTTTCTTATTTCTGTATTTCTTTTCAAAGCCAACATGAAATACACATTTTTATATCCATAATTAGACATATTTTCAACTGAAAAAGTAGGGTGAATCATGATTTTGTTATATTGACTTCATCATAGAAGCATTAGTAGTAATAATCTTATTAGTAGTATTATATTTTTGTGTGTGAAAAATGTTTTAGTAAAAAATATTGTGTTTTGTTGTAGGATTTTAAGGCAGCAGCACAGAACCGACCAGAAGATGTAATAATTCACCAAGCACTAGGAGTTATTCACCACAGGTGTGCATTTATTTTAAGTTATTGAGTTTGATTGATCTAAATTGTTCTAAATTGCCACGCTTAAGTTGAGAACCATTTTCACTCAGCAGTCAGAACGTAATATCTGCTCCACAGCATATTAAACTACTATTGTGTTTAAAATGAAACAATCAAGGCTTTACCCATCTGAGATGCCATCATGGCAGCTCATGTGGTTTTCTTCACTGAGAATTTCTGAGAACTAACAATGCATTTAATTTATATACGTCTTCATTCTGCTCTGGATAGTGAAATGTTGACTGCGCCACACTAAAGAGGTGTTATATATAGTATCTGTATGTGGTCATATTGTGGAAAATCTTTTGAAATTAAAGATTTTAAAATCATTATGGCTGCTTTTGACACAAGAAGCGTGGAATATTGTAGCAAATTAGCTCAAGGGAAATATTAACAAATAATTATAACTCGTTATAATTCATTATAAATATTTGGGTCGGTTAATAAAATAAACTTAAAATTAACAGAATTAATATTCAGTCAAATAACTTCGTCCAGCAAGCACTTAAAGGGATAGTTCACCCCAAAATTACATTTCTGTCATTAATTACTCATCCTCATGTCGTTCCAAAACCGTAAGAACTTTGTTCATCTTTGGAACACAAATTAAGATCTTTTTGATGAAATCTGAGAGTTTTCTGAACCACACATAGACAGCAACACAATGACCACTTTCAAGGTCAAGGTTTCAAAGGTTGAACCTTAATTTTATGAATGAACGAACGAATGAATTAATGAGGCATTTATATAGCGCTTTCATATGTACTACTGTACACCCAAAGCGCTTATGTCAGGGGTCTCTCCTCAACCACCACCAGTGTGCAGCATCCACTTGGATGATGTGACGGCAGCCACAGTACAACAGCGCCAGTGCGCTCATCACACACCAGCTATTGGTGGAGAGGAGAGAGGGTGATAGAGCCAATTTAATGGATGGGGATTATTAGGAGGCCATGATTGGTAAGGAGATGCAGGGAATTTGGCCAGGACACCGCTTTACGAGAAGTGGTCATTTTTAATGACCACAGAGTGTCAGGACCTCGGTTTAACGTCTCATCTGAAGGACGAGAATACTTTTCACGCACAAAAAAACAAATAACGACTTAATTCAACAATCTCTTCTCTTTCCTGTCACTCTCTTACGCTATTCACGTTGTTGGGCTATTCACACAGTGCAGCGCTTGCGAGTTCTGCAGAACGCCGGCTCACTATTGGCTGAGCACCACATGCATGCATTGAATGTTGTCGTTGTGTTGCTGTTAGGATTTACTAAAGACACGCAGTGAAAAATTGGCGCTTAAAAGGCATGGACACAGTTATTTTCGCAGCTGACCTCATTGCACATGCATTTGTAGGAGTTATTGGTCGTCAGTAGATCACATGCAGACCTTTCAACTCTCATCTGTGCTTTTTGGAATTGTGCACGCTAATTTGCCCTGCTTAGTAAATCTGGCCCTTAGTATCAAGTCTCAGAAAGGTTTTGTGGCCACAGAAAAATAATCCATCTTACTGGGTACAGAACTACAGAGTCTGTAGCTGTGTTGTTAAATGGACTTTGTTTTGCAAGCAGGGACCACAGAAAATTTTTATTTAACTAAATCACAAACACATGACTAGTCTAAACAGGCACATACACACACAAACATGGGTAAAATGGAGTGAAAGGGAATGAATGAAATCTGAAACAGAGACAGAGGAATGAAGCTATGGAAGCCTAAGAGTCAGTTAACCATCTGAACAGAACCATCAGCACCTTGCTAACAGGGTTATACAAGCTTATACTAAACCTCTGTTTAGTTAGTTAAATGTACAGTATACTTACAATGACTTAGCTGTTGAACTAGCGTTCAAACGCAGTGTCAGATGAAAGTCTTGATGGTTCAATAGTTCGATGGTGGTGAAGTTGTAATCATCCGGGTTGACTTGGTTTTGGTCGGTGGAAGTTATAACAGGGCGGGTTGTAACTTTGAGGCCCCTCCGGCTGTGCGGCTGTCCACCGGGTCAGAGATCCCGCGGCGTCACTGTCGGACCGGATGTCTCCCGTCTTTTCTACACAAAAAGCAACCAGAAGAAGAGAAAAGAGAAGAAGGGATGGTTACTGAGATTGTGCCCTTTTAACTTACGTGGAGGTCACACCTCTCGAGTTTGGCTTGACTAATGAATGATCAGAGTGGGCTGGCAGTTTTGTGTCCCTTTATACTCTGAATAATATAACAAGCACAGGGACATTAACGCTTGACCGGGACAAGTGGATTTTTTGAAGGGGCAAGTGAAAGAGAATTTTACTTGCCCGACCGGACAAGTAGCCTGATTAAAACGTCATTAACAAAAAATAACTAGAGACTCACCAAAATGCAAGAATTATTCTGCATTCATGTAATGTAATTGGCAATTGATAGTGGATAATAATATATAATGTAATGTATAATGAACTGACGGTAACATGGTTGCGCTGTTGAGGCTTGCGCAGCCTCTCAAGGAGAAATCATACCAAATAAGCACAGCTCATACAGAGAAACTCAGTAAACATACAATGTGGAGTTTTTATATTTATAATAACATATGATACAATTAAGCAACATCACACGACCAATAGTGCTGTTTTCCTGAATACCATCACGATTGGAAATGTGATACTGATTTCATATGACAGTTCCATAAAAAATGAATTAACATTAAGTCACTTACATTTTAGATGCAATATTGACTGTTTTTCTTCTATTTCAGCAGCGAAAATAGTTCCAAACAAAGATCACAGCAGAACCATAACGCATCTCACAGCAACAGCGTGTAACTGAATGATCCAGCGTTTTGAATGAATCGGTTTAATCAAAGATTCAATGACCTATTCGTAAACGACTGGCTGCGTCTGAAATTGCGTACTTTGTGAGTAGGTATACATTTGAATTTGCGACCGTTAAAAAAGTATGCTCTATATAGTATGAATGTGTGTAGTATGAATGTAATCCCGGACATACTACATCCGCCAGGTTGTCATTATCATTTGACCTACCGGCGTCAGTTGCGTCCATTCATAAATCCTCTCCCGTGGCCTCATGGGATAGTAAAGTGTCCATCCTATGCACACTTCAGATTCTCGCCAGAAGTAGTAGGTCATCTGGGTACTCTGCCTCATTCTTGAATGAATCAGCCATTTCCACAAATCGACTCACTCATTAAGACGGTCACCTGCCACCAACCACTGGCAGTTTAGTTTCATGTCTATACATTCTTTCCAACATTTCTTATTTGTATATTCAAAAAATGTCATGCAGTTGTAATTTTTCAGTGTAAATTATTTAATTTGATTGGTAACAGCCCTATAGTCAGTCCCTCCAGAAAAATGCGGCTTTTTTTTGTGATTGTTGCGGGCAAAAATCCTTGATTATGCGGCATGTTTTCTAAAAAAATTCGATGAAAAATGCGGGAAAATGCGAGATATTTATGCAATTTTATGCGATGAAAAATGATGAAAAAGAGAAAAAACAGCACTACATCACAGAAAGTGCTGGAATATTTAAATTCTCATCTTGTTTTATTGAAGACCTTAATAATGGCTCAAATTTACAAAACATTGAGTCAAACAAGTTCTGTAGCTTTACAAAAGGAATATGCTACAACTTCTGAAGAAATGAATAAATAACTTCCTGTTTTACAGACATTTGAGTGCTTCCAATGCACAAAGTGCAATCTCTTAAAGGGTTAGTTCATCAAAATTTTTTAATTCTGTCATGAATGACGTCCCCTCATGTTGTTGGACACAAATGAAGATATTTTAGTGTAAATCCAATGGCTCAGAAAGGCCTCCATTGGCACAATGTACACTCTCAAGACCCATAAAAGGTACTAAAGATGTCGTTACAAAATCCATCTCACTACAGTGGTTCTACAATAACTTTATGAAGCAACGATAATAGTTATTGTGTGCAAAAAAAACCTAAATAACGACTTATATAGTGATGACCGATTTCAAAACACACACAGCATCATGATGCTATGAATCAGTGAGTCGATTCTTAATTTGGATCGCGGGTCAAACTCCTGAAATACGTGACTTTGGCGATCCGAACCGCTGAATCCACTCATTGATTCATAACGCTTCAAACCGCTGAATCGACTCATTGATTTAAACGCTTCAAACCGCTGAATCGACTCATTGATTTAAACGCTTCAAACCGCTGAATCGACTCATTGATTCATAACGCTTCGAAGCTTCATGATGATGTGTGTTCTGAAATCGGTCATCACAGCGGGAAACTGCTTTGCGCGTCTTTTGCTGTTATTTTTGTTGGCAAATGGGAGTTTGCACTTCATCATGGTTTCACCGATATCCATGTTTCTCCACGGGGTTTGCAGCTTTTCGATGACTTTCACGTCAGGTAATTACGTCACTTCAAAGCGTTCCCATGGCAATAGGGGGAAATGGCGGCTCTTGTGTGAAGTAAACAAACATTTTTTAACTTTCTGCTAATATATATATGACTTTTTTTGCAATGAAAATGCGGGGATTATGGAATCATGCTAGCCCCGCATATTTTGCACGCGGAAATAGGCAATTTATGCTGCGAAAGTGCGGCATATTTGAAAAAATGCGGCCCCCGCATGAATATGCGGACTTTGGCTGATTATGCGTTAAATCACGCGATCGCATAATCGCGTTTTTCTGGAGGGACTGTATAGTGTCTTACTCTTATTTAATTTATTGATCAAATTTAAGAATATAAAATGAAAGCTGAAGCATCGCCTATATTTAATAAGGGGAATTTAATTTAATTTAATTGAATTAGGGGGGAAATGCCCTTTATAAAAGTAATAGAAAAGTATTATAAAAGTCACAAATATGTAGATTTAAAATATGTCAAAGCAGATTGAACACTGGTGAAAATATTGCTTCAGAATAAATTATATTTACAACACACAAAAAAATCCGGACAAGCTAAAGTTTTACTCGGACAAGTGAATGACAGATTTGCACATGAACAGGCTTAATGTCGAGCCCGGATTAAATGCATGTTATTAGCCAATGTGGAAGGCGTTAAACAAGGATTATTTTGATAGGAAGCGAAAGCAATAAGGTTATGTCATCTAATTGTTCTATCAGAAGGCATGCATAAAACAGTATACTATACAAAAAGACAATATACAAAACCATATTAAGGGAGAGAAGTCCATTTTATGGGCCTGTGTCTATCCTTCCTATATGGCCTGTGCTGTTGCATGTGGCCACCTTCCCCCAATTGGAATGTCTCTTGAGGTTTACTAGTTAGCATTAGCAGGGGAATAAAAGTTGATAATGATAAGTGGAAAGCATATAATATACACACTAGCATTCAAAAGTTTTGAGTAAAATGTGAAAAAAGTCTCTTCTGCTCAACAAGGCTGCATTTATTTAATCAAAAAATCAGTGAAAACAGTGATATTGTGAAATGTTACTCAAAGTATAAATATGTTAGTTCTATTTAAATATTTTTAAAATGTAATTTATTACTGTGATGCAAAGTAAAAATTTCAGTATCATTACTCCAGTCTTCAGTGTCACATGATCCTTCAGAAATCCTTCTAATATGATGATTTGCTGCTCACACAACATTTCTTTTTATTATCAATGTTGAAAACAGTTGTGCTGCTTTTTAAATTTCTTCAAAGAAAATCTTATGGACCCAAACTGTTAAACTGTTGAATATAACTCTTTTATCATTCATAGTTTGAGTGGAAGAACACTCTAGGGTATTGTTGTATGAATAGTTATTGATGCTCTCTGTGAAGTGTTCCAGTTATCATGCAGATCTGCTTTCAAATTGTGAATTCAGAGCATATCTATTATTTTTATTGATCAACAGTCAAATGTTGATGTGCTTCCCAAATGCATTTAGACCTAGATTAACAGCCTATTACAGACCTCTTATCTCTGTACAGGGACTATAAAATATAAAATATATTAGTAGCTCACTGACAAGACAAAGCATTGCTCTCTGAACGGTCATTTACAAGAAAGAAAAAACATTTGACATTTGCACATTTTCATTGATTTAAAGGAGCACTCTCTAATAAATGTCTTCACAAGATCACTACAGAAAAGTGGCAATTGCAGGCTGTGATTTAAAAATTTTTTTTTTTTTAAATCTATTTAAGCTGTGATTTCTGGGTGAATTCAATGCTTACACTGGGAATGTTGCACATCTCATTTCAAAAGCCGATATGACAGCTTTTAAAGTAATTAGAGAGGTCGTTTTTACAGACTGATCAAGGCAAAGTTCATAATTAAACAGACAACTAATATTCATGTTTTCTTTCTGTTTTCAAGGCTCGGCCAGTTACAAGAAGCTGTAGATGCTTACAGCGAAGCTATAAGACTTGATCCCTTCTTGCAGGATTCTCATGTGGGCAGAGGCAACGTTTTCATGGATTATGGGCACAATCACGCCAGGAAAAAAGCCCAGAGGGACTTCCTCTCAGCCCTGCATCTCAATCCACTCTGCTTGAGTGCCCGCATTAGCCTGGCATACAACTTGCAGGTAGTGTAAAAATAATTGCCTTGCTGCTTTTTATTTCTCTCAGGTTGATCTTTCGTAGCTTAACTGACTTAGAGAAGTTCCCAAATGTTACATTAAAGTATCTAGTTTTATCCATGCCTTTCCCAAACTTCCTTAGGCGAAATTAAAAAGTAAAATAAAATAAAAACTATAAAATGTACTGAATTTTGACTGCAGACTTTTTATATCCTGGCAAATCTGAGCACACATATAAGATTACTGTTTTTCCCATCTGGAGAAACATCTAAGAATCTGGAGATTTAAGCAGTCTCCTTTTAACCTCATTGATGTCTATATTTGACACAACTGGGAGATTTTATGTGTGATTCATGTTTACTAAAAGCAACATAAAACATTTGCATGGTACTGCTAATGCATTATAAATTGTGTATGTTGCAGTTGAAATGAGTTGTGCGCAAAGATCAGGCATTAATATTTGTATCTTCTCAGATGCAGCAATATCCTCGACTCATTGATTATTATGCTGGTTAACATGGGCAGGTCATGTTATCCCATGTTTTTGAAACTGAAATCTTGTTCTGTCCTGTCTGTTGCCTATTGTGATTTTATGTCATTCATAAATCATTTTATTATAAAATGTTGGCTCGTAATACACATAATAATCTCAGCGGGCAACCAGCAGGCCAAAAATTTGCCTATTATGAGAAGAAAACTGAATCGCAAGAAAGTAATTATAACTGACAATAAATGTACTTTAAAATGTAGCAGTTACAGAACTATTGAAATAGTCATTCGTGTTGGTCTACTTAAAAGCTTCAAATCTAAATAACAAACAATTCTATATTATAAACATCATCTTATGCATCTATGCTTAATAAATCTTAACAACTGTAACCTTGGAAATCTTAATCTCTACAAGTCTCCCGAGGCATGGCTTCTCCTCCAGACACAAACCACAGAACAGTAGTTTCTCAGTAGGAAATAAACAAGGATAAATCCGATTCCTTTTGCTATTCATCCTGGTCCTTATTATTCGTGTCTCTTCACCCCCCGAGAGCGAGCGGTATCTTGCAGACAGCCTGTTGCCTCTTGAGTCTATCGATTTCCACTAAGCCATGTCAATATCTTGTCCTCTGTGGCAGGTTTTGGGATTCTTCCAGAGAGCCTGGAATCAGTTCACTGTGGCTGTAGAGATGAACCATAAAAACTGGGCTGCGTATGAAGGCAGAGCTATCACCAGTCTACAGATGGACAACATGTTTGCAGCCCTGCAGGATATAAACTGTGCTATAAAGGTTGTTTTGGAGAATTGTTTCTTCCTGTATGTGTTTTTTGTTTTAGCTCTTTTATAGAGTCTATGTATTTCATACATATACATATATACATATACATACATATATATACACTCACCTAAAGGATTATTAGGAACCATACTAATACTGTGTTTGACCCCCTTTCGCCTTCAGAAATGCCTTAATTCTAAGTGGCATTAATTCAACAAGGTGCTGAAAGCATTCTTTAGAAATGTTGGCCTATATTGATAGGATAGCATCTTGCAGTTGATGGAGATTTGTGGGATGCACATCCAGGGCACGAAGCTCCCGTTCCACCACATCCCAAAGATGCTCTATTGGGTTGAGATCTGGTGACTGTGGGGGCCATTTTAGTACAGTGAACTCATTGTCATGTTCAAGAAACCAATTTGAAATGATTCAAGCTTTGTGACATGCGCCGTAGTGGCGATGAGTGGTACCCGGTGGGGTCTTCTGCTGTTGTAGCCCATCCGCCTCAAGGTTGTGCGTGTTGTGGCTTCACAAATGCTTTGCTGCATACCTCGGTTGTAACGAGTGGTTATTTCAGTCAAAGTTGCTCTTCTATCAGCTTGAATCAGTCGGCCCATTCTCCTCTGACCTCTAGCATCAACAAGGCATTTTCGCCCACAGGACTGCCATATACTGGATGTTTTTCCCTTTTCACACCATTCTTTGTAAACCCTAGAAATGGTTGTGTGTGAAAATCCCAGTAACTGAGCAGATTGTGAAATACTCAGACCGGCCCGTCTGGCACCAACAACCATGCCACGCTCAAAATTGCTTAAATCACCTTTCTTTCCCATTCTGACATTCATTTTGGAGTTCAGGAGATTGTCTTGACCAGGACCACACCCCTAAATGCATTGAAGCAACTGCCATGTGATTGGTTGATTAGATAATTGCATATTATATATATATATACACCAACCAGCCATAGTATTATGACCACCTTCATAATATTGTGTTGGTCCCCCTTTTGCTGCCAAAACAGCCCTGGCCCATCGATGCATGGACTCCACTAGACCCCCGAAGGTGTGCTGTGGTATCTGGCACCAAGATGTTAGCAGCAGATCCTTTAAGTCCTGTAAGTTGAGTTGAGTTGGGGCCTCCATGGATCGGACTTGTTTGTTCAGCACATCCACAGACTCTCGATTGGATTGAGATCTGGAGAATTTGGAGGCCAAGTCAACACCTCAAACTCATTGTTGTGCTCCTCAAACCCTTCCTGAACCTTTTTTGCTTTGTGTCAGGGTGCATTATCCTGCTGAAAGAGGCCACAGCCACTAGGGAATACCGTTTCCATGAATTCCATCACACTGCCTCCGCCGGCTTGCCTCTTTCCCATAGTGCATTCTGGTGCTGTGTGTTCTCCAGGTAAGCGACGCACTTGCACCCGGCCATTCACGTGATGTAAAAGAAAACGTGATTCATCAGACCAGGCCACCTTTCTTCCATTGATCCATGGTCCAGTTCTGATGCTCACGTGCCCAATGTTGGCGCTTTCGGCGGTGGACAGGGGTCAGCATGGGCACCCTGACTATTTTCTTTGCAGCTATGCAACCCCATACGCAACAAACTGCGATGCACTTTGTAGACTGACACCTTTCTATCAGAACCATATTAAATTCTTGAGCAATTTGAGCTACAGTAGCTCGCCTGTTTGATCGGACCACACAGGCCAACCTTGGCTCCCCATGTGCATCAATGAGCCTTGGCCGCCCATGACCCTGTTGCCGGTTCACCACTGTTCCTTTTGGACCACTTTTGATAGATACTGATTACTGCAGACCAGGAACACCCCACAAGAGCTGCAGTTTTGGAGATGCTCTGACCCAATCGTCTAGCCATCACAATTTGGCCCTTGTCAAACTCGCTCAAATCCTTACACTTGCCCATTTTTCCTGCTTCTAACACATCAACTTTGAGGACAAAATGTTCACTTGCTGGCTAATATATCCCACCCACTAACAGGTGTCATGATGAAGATGTGTGTATATATATATATATATATATATATATATATATATATATATATATATATATATATATATATATATATATATATATATATATATATATATATATATATATATATATATATATATATATATATATATATATATACTTATTTATTTATATATATACTTATTTATTTATTTTTTACAAAAATGTCTTTGCCATTCACTCTAAAAAAAAAAAAGTTCTATATGGCACTAAAAGTGGTTCTTCGTCATAGTCATAGAGGAACCACTTTTGGTGCTATATAGCACCATATCTTAACATGTTCTGTATATGGTAGCGGTGCTATACAGCACCTTAGTCAATGGTGCTATATAGCACCTTAGCAAAAGAACCACTGAAGAACCACTGAAGCACCAAAATTGGTGCTATACAGCACTTAAAAAGTTTCCCCTATGATTACGAGCCAAGAACCAATTTTAGTGCCATATAAAACCTTTTTTTTTAGAGTGTTCTTATTCAATCAATGACAGTAAATTTTTCATTTTTGAGTGAATTGTTTCTTTAATTCCTCTTTTTTAAAAACCTTTTAGTATAACCCTCTCGCAGAACAGCTCTTCACAAACCGAGGTCTGATCCAACAGTTCATGGGGGATAAATCTAGTGCAATGAAGGACTACCAGACCGCTATCAGCCTCAACCCGGGATATGCCCTCGCTTACTTCAACGCTGCCAACCTCTTCTTTTACAATGGACAGTTTGAGCAGGTAAAACCGAAGGCAGTTCACTACTGACATACTATTCTCATGAGACTCTCTAGGTGAGAGCCACTGAGATATTTAGTGTGACAGATTTTTTTTCTGGGACACAGGCATGTGAGTTCTACAGCAGAGCTTTTGAGCTGGACCCCTCAGATGAGTCTGCCATCCTGAACCGAGCCATCACTCACGCTCTGCTGCGGAAGGTTCAGGAATCCCTGCAGGATTTCAATGAGGCTCTCTGCCTAAACCCGCTGTCTGCACATGCCTTCTTTAACAGAGCCAACCTGTACTGCTCTCTCAGACAGTTCCAATCAGCCGAGAAGGACCTTACGCAAGGTGAGCTGTAGGAGGTTGAGTTCACTGACACTTTTTATTAAAGGGGCCATATTCTACAATCGTACATCATTATGTCCCCTGCAGTCCACTTAATTCCCTGATATACTTCAAGCTAAATTGAAGAACGGACTGGTGTGACATAGCTTCGAAAACAAAATCAGGGCGAAACTTAGTTAGAAACTGCTTGCCAGAGTGAACTTTCAGGAAAAGTTTACTTCGGCTGGTAAACACCTTCAAACCAATGATTCATGGCGATTATGTAATGGGTACCTTCGCCTTTTTTAACATGGAAATCTTCTCTGGTTCATTTCCTCTGTTAAGTCAATCAAGGTCAGATGCAAGTAAAAACATGAACACACCAGAGGGCCGCTCTTTAGTACAAATTTAAGTCATACAAATTGAAAGCGACACTGACACCTCTTTCATTTTTAATACTGTAAAGCTGCTTGCTTTAAAGCAATCTATTATATAAATAAATGTGACTTGAATGAAGTGCTGAATTTGAATTGCAGAGCTTGTGCAAACATATCAACATGTTTATGATCAGATTCTTTCTTAATTGCTGTCATTTTTGTTTTGATTTGTTTTTTGTTACTGAGAAGAAAGCATGAAGCACATATTTACATATTCATCTAAACGCCGCTCTCAGGAGTGTGGGCGATGTCAAGATGTTCTAAGAGTATACTGTTACTCAGGTATTCTAAACCTCTTTTTACCCCTAAGCGAAGAATGAAAAAGAACTTTGTTCATTGAACTTTTTTTACTCACATGTAAAATATCAGGGCCTTTATAATGTCAGTCAAAGGATTCTTGCACCAAAAACTAGTTTCACATTACCATTTTCCATGCATTTATGTTCAATAGTATGAAACAGACTATGTTTGGTAATTATTATTCATTGCAGAGACAAAAACTAATCCAACTTATACAATTGATTTAGGCTTATTTGTATTTCAAGCTGATTGGAAATGGTAACCTTATACCAACTAATTTGCTAGTACGCAGATATCACTAATCCTCTGTTCTGGGTGTTTCTCATCGCCCCTATTAATATTGAAGGTCACATTAATGTTGTAGCATGTCGAGAGAGCAAGTCTGAAAGCTGAACTACAGCATGTATTGTGTTTCTTGATTTCATGGATGTATATACAGTAATGACCAAAAGTGATGTCCGAAGGGGATATTTGCACATTATTTGTTTTTAATGACACTTCAGGTTCTATTAAACAATCAAAAATATAAGGAGTATGTTATTGGGAAGAATTCACTACACTTGGTTGTAGTGAATTAGCTCTGAGGGGAAATATTAATAATTATTCATAACTCATTATGATTATTCATTATGATTAATTATGAATATTTGAATCAGTTAACTATAGATTAACCCATTTAAGCCCACCGGCAACTATAGTTGCAGCAGTGTATAGTTGTCATTTTCCTTTTGTTAGTATTTTTCTAGATAGTATTCATGTATTCATACAAAAAAGGTATTAAATTCCTTCCTGTCACATGAGACTGCCAACTTCCTACCCCTACTTCCAGGAAGCATAATGAAGGCAAACCCTCCCAAACAAAGATTATTTTCATGTTACTAATAAGTATTTTTGTATTTTGTTTTGTTGATATATATATACATAATCGTGAATGTCTCTAGAATCATCCAAACAAAACAATTCTTACAACAGATCTATCGTTTTTTGTACACTTAGTCAAAAGTCCAAGCGGCAACTATAGTTGTCGGTGGGCAAATGCCTTGTAAGTACATATAATGGGGAATGCTTTTTGCTTTCATAATATCCCACCTAAAACATAACTTAACCCTTTAACTGATATCTCTACTGTACAGTAGACCCTAATTCGATAGGGAAAAATATAATATTTTATGATATTATGTCTTGTAAGGGCCAAATTATTGGATGAAAGAATGGATGCGTTTCATTCTAATCGGTCAAGGACCCTAATTCTTTTGATGACTAGTAGCTTACGATTCCATTATAATGTGGAAATTCAGACAAGTAATGACTTTACATTTACATTATTATTTGAAATCACCTACTACAGTCAGCCATTGAATACTATGGGACTATTTGTTTATTTATTCATTTATTTTTGTTATATAGATGTAATTTTTTTCGTCATTATATTAATTTATTTTCATTTAACTTTTTGATACACAATGCCCTGTTAGGGCAACCTAATGGCTACACTTTATTCTGCACTATGTTCTGCCATTTTAAGACAAATGTATTTGTTGTTTGTTGTATTTTCATATTCAACAGATTATAAGATAGATGCAGTTTTTTTGAGTCGAATGTTCTTCGACTTTTATACACAATAAATTTGTTTATGAATAAAGATTGATCTGTTGAAAGCAGTTATTTTGAGTTAGATGCCAAATGTTCACCTCCTAGTCAAATTTGACATTGAAGGGGTGCATACCACTGGCAACTATAGTTGCCGCACATTCAAATACGATTTTCAAGAAAGAAAAAAAAAAACCTGGGGAAAATAAATGCAGAACATGTTCACATAGGACACTATTAACATGACTATATGCTTGAAACAATTCAGAAAAATTTGGGCACAAATGGGTTAACTTGATGTAGCTACATTTACATTACAATCATTCAATCAGTTCATCCTAAGGATGTTCAGTATTGATTATTAATTAAATTCTTAGAAAGGATATTTTTCATGGCCACAGAAAAATAATTATTTCTTTAAATGTACCTACGCGCTTAGAGCGCATTAGCAAGATCAATCATTTAGGGGACAATTTGTTTGCAGACAGGAAGTCAGGACCAAACATATATTGTGCACAGACTTTAACAACTAAATCACAGAACAAGACTAAAACTAACATTAAACATACGGATACAATAGATACATAACACGATACATACATGATAAGATGTAAGGTTAAAGTGGTTGGAGGGAAAAGGGTCAGAACAGACGGATGAAGTTATGCAGAAAGTCTAGAACCTTTTTGAAGAACCACCATTAATAAACTTCTTTGTCTGAACAAAGAGTTTACAGTTTTACTAACTACACAGCGATTTCTGTTTCGTACTGTACTTGCATTTAGCCTGAGCTGTAGAAGACCGTCCGAGGTGAAATCGCAGGAGACAGTTTGTTGGTTCCGTCCGATGGCATTGAAGTGGCAGTCTAATTCTTCTGCATCGATTGAAGAAGAAATTATGAGCTTGTGTGGTTGCTTCGACTCAGTGGAGGAAGTTGCACATGGCATGCAGAGTTTGGGCCTTCTGGTCCATGGCCTTGTGAGGCCTTTGGCTCGGTGTGGGTAGAGGCCTGCCATGTGGGCGGCCTGCTGGCGGGAGCCCACAGACACAGCGTGTCGTTTCCGTGGAGCAGGAGAAGAGAGAGAGGGAGGGACGAGTGCATTGCTCCTTTAGAAGTCTGCAGGAGGTCACCACCTCCTGCAGTAGACTTGACCAATGAGATTGTTGGGATTTCCAAGCGGGAAGTTCCTTTGGAGCTTTTATGGCTCTTTGTTTTAAATATGAAATCAAAAGGGTCTGTGCCCATTTATACTCTAATTAATGCAACAAACACATATTGCCTCCTACGAGAACGTGACATTCATGAAAGTGTAAGTCGTGAAGCGAGCATTAATTTGATAGGAGACACAACATATATGACGTTACCTGAAATACAGTCAGTGATGGTTTGGGGTGCCATGTCATCTGCTGGTGTTGGGCCACTGTGTTTTCTGAGGTCCAAGGTCAACGCAGCCGTATACCAGGAAGTTTTAGAGCACTTCATGCTTCCTGCTGCTGACCAACTTTATGGAGATGCAGATTTCATTTTCCAACAGGACTTGGCACCTGCACACAGTGCCAAAGCAACCAGTATCTGGTTTAAGGACCATGGTATCCCTGTTCTTAATTGGCCAGCAAACTCGCCTGACCTTAACCCTATTGTGGTATTGTGAAGAGGAAGGTGCGATATGCCAGACCCAACAATGCAGAAGAGCTGAAGGCCACTATCAGAGCAACCTGGGCTCTCATAACACCTGAGCAGTGCCACAGACTGATCGACTCCATGCCACGCCGCATTGCTGCAGTAATTCAGGCAAAAGGAGCCCCAACTAAGTATTGAGTGCTGTACATGCTCATACTTTTCATGCTCATACTTTTCAGTTGGCCAAGAGTTCTAAAAATCCTTTCTTTGTATTGGTCTTAAGTAATATTCTAATTTTCTGAGATACTGAATTTGGGATTTTCCTTAGTTGTCAGTTATCATCTAAATTAAAAGAAATAAACATTTGAAATATATCAGTCTGTGTGTAGTGAATGAATATAATATACAAGTTTCACTTTTTGAATTGAATGAGGGAAATAAATCAACTTTTTGATGATATTCTAATTATATGACCAGCACCTGTGTATATATATATTGGGTAAAGCCAGCCGATCAGACTACAGCTGACGATGTCAGGCAGTGTGTGTGCGTGTGTGCGTATTGTTATGATTTCCCCACGGTAAATCTATGGGTTGAGGGAAAATGTAAAAAAAAAAAAAACACTGCCAACCAAAGGTCAAACTGAAGCATAATTTATTGAAACAGCACAAAATCTTCAGGAGGGAGAAGGGACAAAATAATAAACAAAAAGGTTCTAACAACCGCAAATTTCAATCTTTTAAATTATCGATAGAAAAAAAAGAAAATTAAAAAAAGACTTCCCTGTCTCGCCTCACCCAGAAAAACAGGAGAAAAAGATGAATTACAAAGAAAATGGAGCCAGCCTCCCTAAAGGCTTTCAAATAACAGGTAATATTTAACAAACTGAACTGTCAGCAAAAAGGCACATTCTTGGCAGAAAAAATCCAATACTTTTAGTTCAACAAACACTAACCAGCAAATGGTGTGCAGGTGTATATAATCCGCACCTGTCAGAGCAGCAGCACAGAGGGAAAACAAGAGGAAAATACATTTGCCCACAGATCACCAAATAAAAACATGTCACAAGACGTAACAGTATACACACTACTGTTCAAAAGTCTAGGGAACATCTCTTATTCTCTTCAAGACTGCATTTATTTGATCAAAAATACAGTACAATTTTAATATTGTCAAATGTTGCTACAATGTAAAATAACTTTTTTCTATATTAATATTTTAAAATGTAATTTATTCCTGAATTACTCCAGTCTTCAGTGTCACATGATCCTTCAGAAATCATTCCAATAATTTTAATATGGTGATTGGCTGCAGAAACATTAACAATATTAGTTAAAGGCATTATTTGAAATATTTTTGTAACAAAGTCTTACTTTGTTCTTATTTAATGCTTCCTTGCTGAATAAATGTATTTTAAAAAATTGTTTAAAAATCATTCTGACCGCAAACTTTTGAACTGTATTTTCTCTACAATCATTCGCAGGATTATATATTTTTTTATTATTATTTGAATTAATATCATTCCTCATCATCAGTCATTGTGGTATAATTTCAGTTACAACCACCCATAAATGGCACACAAAAACAAAGCAAGTCAGACCAGGCAGTTCTTGGCCTAAACAAGCTGTAGTGTAGAACAGACTTTATACTGAAAGTCCAAAGATTGACTACATGACACTATATTTGTTCAATCATTACTCACTCTGAGAGAGAGAGAGAGAGAGAGAGAGAGAGAGAGTTTGTGTGTGTGTGTGTGTGTGTGTGTGTGCGTGTGTGTGTGTGTGTGTGTGTGTGTGTGTGTGTGTGTGTGTGTGTGTGTGTGTGTGTGTGTGTGTGTGTGTGTGTGTGTGTGTGTGTGTGTGTGTGTGCAGATGGATGCTTTCAGTGCACACCTTCATGGGTTTGACAACATGGCTGCCTGAGGCAAAGAAAGAACAAACAAAAAACAATGAAAACAAATGCAGTCCCTTTACTTCTATATAACAAAAGACAGGTGGTTACTATGGTTACAGTCTAAACCAATTATAGATTTCCTCTTGGCAGGCTGCATATTTATGATGTTGAGCACAAGGATGTGCAAACATTTCTGATATGAAAAACCAGAGTTTCTTAGAGTCCATTTGTAATTCCTTCTGCCTGCGGCTGAAACAGGTGGGATATTAGGAAACAGATGGCCCTCTGTATCTAATGAGTATGTTCTCCATGAATGGAGTAATCACTTGCTATTTCAGCGTGCCGATTCAAACAATATCATATAGTTAGCTGTAAATAGACACATTGAACACTTATCACGTAAGCCCTAAAAATGAGCTTTTATACATTATCTCACTCAAGTCAAGGCCTTTGAAGCAGAAGAACATCTGTGAAGGTACCAGCCGAGTGATGGTAATTTATGCAAATGAAGATGGCAAATTGCTTGCAAATTGTCCCTCTTGTGTGAACTAAAAAGTAGATGTCCTCTTATTCGCTCTCTTTTGCTCGCACAGCCTGATGTTTCAGTCTGGAATAAGCACTGTGTTGTGTGCGGCAGCCTAATATTAATGTCAGTCTCTGCGAAGAATAAATAAAGCTGAGAGACTGTGAACAAAGCTGCTCGGATGAAGACGACACAAATAATGGTACACCTCAGTGTAAAGAGAGACAGAACGATAAATGCCGGGGAAGGATTTTGCTCTAACACATCTCTCTCTGTGTGTGTGTGTTTGTGTGTGTGTGTGTGTGTTTCTTGAAGCTCTAATGCTGCAGCCTGGAGATGCTCTTCTCTATAAACTTAGGGCTGATGTCCGGGGTCATCTGGGGTGGACAGAGCAGGCGCTGGAGGACTACAGGACCGCAGTGGAACTTCAGGACTCGTAAGGAGTCGCAAATTCTTAGTTTATTCAAATGAGCTAATGCAACAAATTTTTTGTCTTAACTTAATTTCATTGCATGGAATCAGTTTAAATTTGTAGAATGAGAGACGACATTAAAAAATATTGGCCATAACTGAATGTGTGGAAATCCATCATCCAGCCATATATTATAATACTCTACTAAACTAAAACATAATTATTACTTTTTTTGTTGTACTCCAGAGAAATATCAATAGTAAATGTTCAAATAGTAAAAAGCCAAAATAATTGTAACGTTTTAATATTGTTTTTGTTATTAATTAATTAATTTTAATAGTTTATTTTGTAACTAAATTCAAGTACAATAAGACATCTTTTTGTTGAATGGGCTTAATTTCATTGCATTAAAAATATTACTCAGGTTAATTCATATTTAACATGTATTTTTGAGTGAATAAGGCATTTACATTTATTGCTGCAGCTAATAGAACTTTAACCTCAGTTTAATGCAGTGATGGACAGTAAAAAAATGAGAAGAGTATTTCTATTTTGGGAAACTTTTACTTCACTACATTCCAAAGCATAATATTGTGCTTTTTACTCCACTACATAAAAAAAATGTCAAAATGTCTGAAATCGACCCCTATACCCTTAAATAGGGCATTATTTGAAGGGACAGCCATTTGTAGTGGTGTCCAAAACCATAGTGGACGTTATTGACTTCACTATTTCAATCCCACAATGCACAATAACGAGTGTACAACTGATGTACGCTCAACGGATAAAGGGTTAGTTCACCCAAAAATGAAAATGATCCATGATTTACTCACCATCAAGTCATGATATACTTCTTTCAGACGAATACAATCAAATGTATGTTAAAAATGTCCTGGCTCTTCCAAGCTTTATAATGAGAGTGATAAAGTAATAAAGGCCTTCTGAAGCGAAGTGGCGCGTTTGTGTGAGAAAATGATCATCCCATATCTATTTTACCAATTCTATCCAAAGTTATTGAGAAAGTTGTAGCAGCACAATTGGTCGATCATTTAGAAGCCAATCAGCTCCTCCACCCACAGCAGTTTGGCTTTAGATCGGGTTATTCAACAGAAATTGCAAACTGCTGTTTTATTGAAAATGTGAGAAAATCTCTGGATAGGGGTGATGTGGTGGGAGCTGTATTTCTTGACCTTAAAAAGGCTTTCGATACAATCAACCATAGCTTGCTTTTAACTAAAATGTCATATTTTATTTTCTCTAACAAGGCAGTATATTGTTTTGCATCCTATTTTGAAGCTAGAGTACAGTGTGTTAAAGTTGCCTAGGAAAAATAAATTTGAACATCAAAATGGGCATAGCACAGGGTTCTATATTTGGTCCTTTGCTATTCAGCCTTTTTATAAATTACTTACCAGTAAATTGTTCAGGTGCCAGCTCTCTGCAGATGATGCCGTTTTTTATGCACCTGCCAAGTCACCAGAGCTGGCTGCTGATGTACTGTCTACATGTATGGCTGATGTCAGACAGTGGCTCAATCAAAACCACTTGGTGCTAAATCTTACAAAGACAGTCTCCATGTGTTTTCTATTAAGAAACTTGATCTAAACATAAGATTTAAAATTAACTTGCAAAATGAAAAAATTCACTCTGGCATAGAATTTAAATATCTTGGATTGGTCTTAGATCCTCAACTTAAATTTGCATAAACATATAAAGAAAATCTCTAAAATAATACAAACCAGTCTTAACTGTTTTAAACTAAGCAGAAACTAAACCAGGCAGCCCTGCTGTACATGCATGCTATGTCTTTTTCACATATTTCATACTGCATGACAGTTTGGGCGCAAGCAGCTCCGTCTGCAACAAAACACATTGGTTCACTCTATAATCAAGCAATAAAAATTATGGATAAAAAGCCAATCTGCCATCATCACTGTCATATCCTTAAGAACTATAATTTACTAAGCTTTGAAAGCTTAAGTGATTCATGTTTTCTAAAATTGTTTTTCAAAAGTATTCATAATTTAGCACCTGAGCCACTTAGTAAATTCTTTCAAATACAGAACAGCAAAAGAGTTACTAGAAGCACTTCAAATTATAACTGCATAATACCATACTGCAGGACAAGCCTTTCGCTCAGACAGCCTTTTCTGCCAAGAGCTGTAAGCTATAGAATTCATTACCGTCTGACATTAAGACTATATCTGATGTAAAAAAAGTTCACTTCTAAGCTTATGCTGTGGCTAAAGACAAACCAAAACTGTAACCATTTTTAAATATTATTCCTTTTTTTTCTTTCTTTTTTTGCGTGAGTGAGTGTGTGTGAGTGAATGTGTGAGTGAGTGTATGTTTGAAGAAATGTCAATGTTTTATACTTGCATGTATATGTTTTATAATGTAAAGCCCAACCAGGGACAAGAGTTGAAAATTAGCATTAGCACAAAACTCTATATTACGGTAACACATTGCTGCCACATACATATTATTTTTTTCACTCAATTATGTCGTAATAACGAGATATGTTGTTTTAACGACATCTTTTCTCGTAATAACGAGATCTTATGTCGTTTTAACATCTTTTCTCGTAATAACGAGATCTTATGTCGTTAAAATTACATATTTTTCTCGTTAAAACGACATATACTTTTTCCTAATAAGGACATGTGTTGTATAGTGATGTGTGTATGTCTGTATCCACATTAGAGAATTTATATAGCCCATGTGCATTAGTCACACTTCCATGTCTGAAAAGCAGCAGCAAGCTCAGCGTAAAATAGGCTCTTCCACTGCCTGTATCAGTGGCAATGCCCATAGCACGAAAGTATTGTAATTTATTGATGTAGCCTGCAGTTCATAACAGCCATGGGTAACAGGTGCCATGGACCATTCATGTTCGCATCAGTGACATAACTTTAACCTAGAAATTACGGACCCCGGTGCACAAATAGGCTATCATAACTATCTATAATAGGCCTACTGTAATATATTGTATGTTATACTGTAATACATATATTCTAGAAATGTATTAAAAAGAAAGACACTTTCAGCCTTACTCAAAGGCCGCGGAAACATGGCCAGTGGGTTCGTTACGCACGTCAATCCATTCCCGGCATTCTTATTTTGCTTCTTATGTATTAAATGGCCATTAGTTTATGAAACCTAACCTACAGTTTATAGAAAACGAAATTCACTTTAAAGAAATTATTTCTGCAAAACAACACTCAATAAAAATCATGTCTGACCCCACTCCATGTCTCCAGACTATTGCGCGTTTTATAGCCTATAGCCTACTCATGCCGATGAAAGCACCCGCAAATTCTTTAATATTTTTTCATTTTTGCAGTTTTTTTTTTACCACTTCGTTATTTTGGCTTGGAATTTCATTTGTTGGAAATATGAACTGAATTTAGAAAGTAAATTTGAAGTTAAAAACTTTGCGTTTAATAAACTATACATTTTTGAAGCGTTTGGAGTGGAGTAGGCTACAGTAGCCTATTTAGATTCATAGTTAGGCTATATGTTAAAAATTATATTATTGTTTTAATTTCATATGTTGATGATGAAAAAGTGAGCAGCATTAGTAAGATAGGCTATAAGATGCGCAATATGTCTGGAGACATGGAGTGGGGTCAGACATGATTTTTATTGAGTGTTGTTTTGCAGAAATAATTTCTTTAAAGTGAATTTCGTTTTCTATAAATTGTATTTGAATTTTGATCAAGGTTTCATAAACTAATTGCCTGTATATTTAATACATAAGAAACAAAATAAGAGCGCGGTGAATGGATTGACGTGCGTAACGAACCCACTGGCCATGTTTCTGTGGCCTTTGAGTAAGGCTGAAAGCGTCTTTCTTTTTAATACATTTCTTGAATGTCTTAATTACAGTAGGTCTATAGATAGTTATGATATTTGTGGCTGCACCGGGGTCCATCATTACTACGTTAAAGCTACGCGCTAATCATTAGTGATCCATGGCACCTGCTACCCATGGCTGTTAAGAACTGTAGGCTAAATCACTAAATTACAACAATTTCGTGCTATGGGCACTGCCACTGATACAGGCAGCGAATGAGCCTATTTTTCTGCTTTTCAAACAAGTGTGACAAAGGGATGGGCTAAATAAATTCTCTAATGTGGATACAGACATATATACACACATCATTATACAACACATGTCCTTATTAGGAGAAAATATATGTCGTTTTAACGAGAAAAATATGTTGTTTTAATGACATAAGATCTTGTTATTACGAGAAAAGATGTTGTTAAAACGACATAAGATCTCGTTATTATGACATAATTGAGTGAAAAAAATAATATGTATGTGGCAGCAATGCGTCACTGTACTATATGCCTCTCATCAGTTGCAGTAATTGTATTGTAACTATGTTTGACTGCATTGTCCCTGTTAAAGGACAACTCCAGTGAAAAATGAACCTAGGGGTAACTAACACATGGTTATCGAGTAGATCGTTCTCTGGGATGCGTTTTCATGAAAATCAAAAGTAAAGAGTTTTATCTCTAAAAACAGATTAGCTTATAAAGCTAGTATAAGTGGCATATAATAAGTAAAATTAAATCGCTAGTTAATACCACTAACAAGGCTCAAAATAGCCTCACACTAACACGGTAGCATAATGAGGGTCCCTACATGCAAACCGAAGCATTGAGAACTTTGTAAGTGTACAAACAGTTTAATAAGAAGATACTTTATAAAGACAGTACATTACGTATATACAGACAGGAGCCATCTTGGAAAACAGTCTCGACAAGTTGAGCCACGGTTGAATAATCCGCCATGTCTTTAATGTGTATCCTTTGGAAGCACTAGTCTCTGTTGCATTCAGTTTTTTTTTTATTTTATTTTTTTTTATTTATTTATTTTCTCTGTTGCGTTCAGTGCTTTCTTCCGGAAACAACGGACCATATGAGATTCCAAGTCACAGTTCATCACTTAGCACAGCGTTTGTGGCTCGACTTGTCGAGACTGTTTTCCACGATGGCTCCTGTCTGTATGCGCGTAATGTACTGTAATACCCTTATTATGCTACCGTGTTGGTGTGAGTCTATTTTGAGCCTTGTTAGTGGTATTAACTAGCGATTTAATTCTACTTATTGTATGCCCCATATACTAGCGTTATAAGCTAATCTGTTTTTAGAGATAAAACTCTTTACATTCGATTTTCATTAAAAAAGCATCCCAGAGAATGATCTACTAGATAACCATGTGGTAATTACCCCTAGGTTAATTTTTCACCAGAGTTGTCCTTTAAAGGTGCACTATGTAAAAGATTTTCAGTAAAATATCTAAAAACCACTAAGCCAGTGTTATATATTTTGTTCAGTTGAGCACTTACAATATCCCAAATTTTTCCAACTATTTGTAAATCGTGAGAAAATGCCATTTTAACCACCCGGGACATGTGAGGGAGTCGCCTGTCAATGCCGTCCTATCTGCGTTACCCTTGGTTTCCAGTTTTAATTTGCAGAAACGGTTTACTCTTACTGCAGTGTGCAACAAGTGTCATAGCAGCTGCCGAGCGAACGCACAGATTAACGTCATAACATCGTCAACACACTCAGATGCATCTAATATGATAAAAAGAGCTGCGTTACCTCATACTCATGATCGGAAAAGCGGAAGTGGCACCAGCGACTGTATCATAATAAAAGTCTTGATGCTCGCGAGGCATGTGTTGCCTTCATCTTATTAACAATCGCTCCAGCGGCATTGCTCAGCTCCACAACACTCAACCCTGCTCTGCTTCATGCTACAGTAATGTTAAAGGTCCCGTTCTTCGTGATCTCATTGTTCAAACTTTAGTTAGTGTGTAATGTTGCTGTTAGAGCATAAATAATACCTGTAAAATTATAAAGCTCAAAGTTCAATGCCAAGCGAGATATTTTATTTAACAGAAGTTCCCTTTCAAAGCCTACAGCGAACGGCCGGCTTGGACTACATCCTGGTACTTCCTTCATAAATTACGTCAGTAGAACAGTAGAACAGACTAACCTCCGCCCACAAGAATACGTGAAAAAAGGGGGCGTGGCCTTGTTGCTGTCCCACGTGGAGAAGAGGACGGTCGCGTGGAGAAAAGGAAGTGCTGCGTTTGAGTGTGTTTGTCGCCATGTCGTCGAGACGCTGTTATTTTCATCCCGGAATCAAATCACCTTTGTTTGGCTTTCCCAGGGACGCTGTAGAGATCATTAAGCGCATAGCTGCATACATCTCCCGTTAAGAGGCGTGACCTTTCCGTACAACGTGCGCTAAGCTGCTGTCGAATCACAACACGGGAGCTGCTGGCACAATCAGAACTCGTTACATATTTCTGAAGGAGGGACTTCATAGAACAAGGAACTCGTCAGCCCGTTTTTAGGAGAGTGAAATCAGCGGTATACAGAAAAGTAAATTGTGTGAAAAATACTGTGTTTTTTTACACGCGAAACATGAACACATGTTATATTGCACACTGTTAACACAATCAAAGCTTCAAAAACACACGAATAATGGGACCTTTAATAATCGCATCCATGAACATGATTTCTGCCCGGGTCCTATCCCGATTCTTTTCCACCGGCTGTGATGTAAAGACCACATGTCCCAAGATTCTGCACTCAAACGTGGCGTCATCAAACTACGCCTTTGCTTTGAATAGGCAACCTCTAGCGGATGGAAAAGTTACATAAATAAATAAGAAAAATATCCATATTTAAAACTTTATTTACTAAAATAACTAACTTCCGGCAGATTGCCGTACGCATCGGTTTATGGCGAAAGAGTACTCCTTGACCCTTGAACCCTTGATGCATGCGTATTGACGAATGCAGAAGCGCAGAGGATAGAGCAAATCAAAACACCAGTCATCAATTAGAAGTCTAAAACGAGAAAGAGAAATGGCGGAGGATTTCAATATAAGAGAAGAGGGGCTTGAGTTTGTTGCCCAGCCCTATCCGCGAGAGGCTTCAAAGTGTGCAATGCCGTAAGTCGACTTGCGTACGGCTATATGTGTAAAGTTTTAAATATGGATATTTTTCTTACCCAAAGCAACTTCGCTTCAGAAGACCTTTATTAAACCCCCGGAGCCGTGTGGAGCTAGCCTAGAAATCTAGACACATCCTAGCGGCAGCAAATATAATTTGCAGCCAGGGCGTCTAGCAACTCTCCGTTGGCGTGCAAGCTTGAAAAACTAAACTCTAGTCAGGCCAATCGCATCGTGTATATCCGCTGGTGGGAAAATGCATGGGACTCAGCCACAACCCGCTTGTGATTGCTGATAGAGCTCTGGTTGGTTGTAGAGCTATCCAATTGCGTGCAGAGGGAATTTGAAAGACAACCGTTTATCCCGCCCCTCGGATTGAGCCCTGCCAATGGTGTGTTCCCAGACCCAACATCTTGATGTGGGTCTGGCTTGTCAGGCTAGTGTGGAGCAGTTATAACCTGCCATTATAAAGCTTGGAAGAGTTTAATATAACAGATTTTATCCGTCTGAAAGAAGAATGTCATATACACCTAGGAGGACTTGAGGGTGAGTAAATCATGGGCTAATTTTCATTTTTAGGTGAACTAACCCTTTAATGCACTGTGAGAGTCGCGTGCTGAAACAATTCCTGCATCTAGCCAGGAGATGGCTCCCGCAGCTGAATCAATCATACATTTTATTGCGCTGGTCCAGCGTAATAATATCATACAGGTATAACAGACCGATTGGTGTATGACATCAAAATACCATGAAAGCGATTCAAAAACACACAGGGCCGTCTGTTCTCCAATTGTTCTCGTGGTACTTTGATGTCATACACCGTCTGTGCAAGCTCCGCCGCTTCGAGTCGAACAAGCTAATTAATTGAATTCACAAGTTTGACTCAAAATGAGCCAAGAACGGGAGATCTTCGGAGCTTGAGTGATGGCGCTGTTGGAAACTATTTTTCTCATTGAAGCAGAGACCAGGAGACATGGGGATATCTTTCAAGCAGACGTTACTCTTTATTGAGACACGCGCTGTTCTTCGCTGTCATCCAAACAGGGGCGGATCTACAGGGGGGCAAGGGGGGGCAGGTGCCCCCCCACACTAGAGCCTTGCCCCCCCAGCTGCCCCCCTAACTTTGATAATCCAAAAACTGTACTTGTAAAAACAACCCGCCAGTATGTCCAATACATTTACCAAAAGTAAACCATTTAATTTATTTTTTTAAATGTATTAAAATTAAAATGCATAAAATACCCCTCCCCCCGCACCTCTAATACTTAGCTACGTCCCTGATTCAAAGGTGCAGAGCGGCCGCAGCGGCGTTCGCTCAGTCTGGCTCACTCGCTGTGTGCGAGTCTGCTGCGGTGCGGTCGCCCTACAAATCGACTGGAGAGACTGAGCTGCCCCAGAGCCCCTGAAGGTGAAGTGAGTTTCCCCAGGTGTAGTTTAAACACACGTTTAACTTGAAATTACATTATTTGAATGCATTGTATGCTAAAGACGATTCAGCATCAGCAAAAACAGCGAGTCTATTACGTTAGCCAAAATCAGCGGTTGTGAATCGTAAGAGCACTCTTCCCTTTGATTAGCCTAATTTTGATTTTAGTAAAGACAAGAACATATAAAAATATTGTATCCATAACTGCCAAATCTCACGCATTCACCGTGAGACACATGCAATTGACACTTTTCACGCTCTCACGCCACATACATTTTCTCACGCACAGAAAAATCGCGAAGCAAAGAGGACACGGAGACCGACAGACTAGACAGAGCAGGTTACTTATGATATAAAAAAAAATCTCAGCTCTCAGATTCTGTCACTTTTATTACGAAATTCAAACAATAAATGCCGTTTTGGCGCTTGTAAATGTTATGTGACAGATCCCTAGCTGCACGTGGACCGATCATCTCTAGCTAGGCTAAATAAACACGAATGAACAATGTTGAAAGAAACAGTAGCCTACAACTTACCTAAATGTATATTCCTCATACAAAATATCGACCAATCAATCTAACAAAGGGGTCAATAAAACAACTGGAGAACAATTATGTCACATAACATTTTCCTCAATAGACTATAGCACATTAGTTGGCTAGAAAAAAAGAGCTATAGAGAGTATTTTGCTAAATATGTGTAATGTACCATATTACATATTTATTATATTTTTATTTATATCATTAAATAAAATTGTTAATATAATAAAAAAACGCATTGTATGTAATTCGAGTTATTTTTAACCTTAAATAACACTGCCAGCTGATAGGGCTCTCTCTATGTTTACAGCATTAGGTGAGTTGTTTTTTCTTGAGATTAGGTACATCTTGTGTGCCTAATATTTATCCAAATGAGTCAATATTAAATCAAATCACGATAATTTAATTGAATTGAAATAACAAAAAAACGTAGCTTACCAGAAATTGTACCATGTAAACACTGTAACATGTTGTCACTAAACCTAATATAATTCAGTTGTTACTAAAATGTTAGTGACAATCACAATACACTTATTGTGATGCAATTATTATAATTTTTTTTACATTTGATTTAGCTAAGCAGTCCTATTAAATCCAATTCCTCTCAGATATCACAGCAATGAAACCAACTGGGGAAATAACAAATACAATAGGATTAAGTAGTCTAAACATAACTGGTGTGTGCATGTGATTAAATCTTTCTGATTTTATATTTGTTATATAGGCTACTTATTAGCTACATGGCCCTACAGTGTAATGTAATACAAGGATAACCAGAGGTTTTCACATATTGATTTCCGTGTACCGTCTACCCCTGCCACCCTGCCAAGACCTCTTGCCACCCCTTTGCCCCCCCATGTAAAATTTTCTAGATCCGCCACTGCATCCAAAGAGTCTGACAAAAGATAAAAGACTGTCTCAAACACCTAAGATGCCTGACTTAATCTCCTTAGAATGTCAAGTTTACCTCAAAATGTAAAACACAATGTACTTCCCTTAGTTTAAAACAGATTCTTACATTTGTAATCCCACTGCACAAAAACCAAGTTACAAATGCCAAATTTTAGGATTTATTATTGTAAATAAATATCATATTTAGGCCAAGACTGTGAGTTGTTTGTGAACTAAATCTGATGAAAAAAGGCGAGCTGTTTAAGCCCATTGTATGAAATGCTTGAATGTGGACATTTCCACATTTATGTAGGCTATTATTACCTTCTGAACGGGGTAGGTTTTAGGTAAAAACTAAACAAAACATTAAAATAAGGCACATTAATGGCAATGCATCTTCCCTGCTGCCGTAGGAGTTTCAAATGATATAAAACTAGTAGTGTATAGCGTTCTTCTTAAAATGTTAACACATTTTTTTTTATTTTCAGTTGTTTGCATACTTGAATTAAGTGTATGATAAGTTATAAAATATAAAAAGGTCAATATTAAGTGTCTGCCGAATTCACAATAATTCATAATGATGTCAGACTGAGTTGTAACCTGTAAGCTGTAAAAATAAATTGACTCAACTGCTGTAAATGTGTCATTTATATTTTAAAAGGTTTGAAACTTTGAAATGGTCAAGAATTTGTTGACCTACCTTTGAATTGTAGATGAAATATTTCAACATTAACAACATTAACTATTATGTTGACATTACATTTCAGTTGTATTTTCAATGTTTCAACAAAGGTGACTTAGAATCAATGTCACATTCTTTCAACATTAATTGCAGGTGCAAAAGGGAAATTTGTTACACTCAAAAAAAAAAAAAAGGTTCTATATGGCACCAAAAATGGTTCTTTGTCGTAATCATAGAGGAACCGCTTTCGGTGCTATATAGCACCATATCTTAACATGTTCCGTATATGGTAGCGTTGCCATATAGAACCTTAGTCAAAGAACCGGTGAAGAACCTCTGAAGAACCAAAACCAAAATTGGTGCTATATAGCATTTAAAAAGGTTCCCCTATGATTATGAGCCAATAACCAATTTTGGTGCCATATAGAACCTTTTTTTTAAGATTGCAGGGTTCTGTTTGTGTTTTGGACTTTTAGTTTGTGTTTTGATTTCATTCCTGTGTTCCTTTGTTCATTTTCCCACCTACGATTACCCTTGTTAGTTCACGGTCACCAGCTACTCCAGGGGTGTCCAAACTCAGGCCCCATCCACACGAAGCCAGAGCTTTCCCTTTCCAATCTTTTTACACACGAGAGCAATGAAAACAATGTAGTATACATGCCAGGCCAGTATGTGGATCTGTAATTCTGCCACAGAAAAACACTAAAAACGGAGAAGAGTTGTGGCTAGAAGGGGTACAGCAATGGTACGAAGTGAGGCATAATCTCACAATAAAATAACAATAAATACATTTGCTACACCCTAAACCTACCCTTACAATAATGCAAATACAGTAATTAAATGATGCTTTCCCGTGCGGGATGTGGTGTGATGACATCACCGTTTCACAAAATATACGGATTGGCTGTACACATGAAAACGCAAGGGTGTCGTTTTCAGATTTATCCACTCTGGGACCCGGTTTCAAAAAATATCGGTTTCATGGTCCCAAAACAGCGGATCCGTGTGAACGCAACGCTGATACGGTACAACATTTTTACGTATACAGCTAAACTCTGTGTCTCCGTCTGGACGGGGCCTCAGTCCTGGAGGGCCACTGTCCTGCAGAGTTTAGCTCCAACTTGCCTCAACACACCTGCCTGGGATTTTATAGTATGCCTAATAAGACCTTGATTAGCGGGTTTGTAAGACCCGCTGGGTCTGTCAGTCTTGAAAAGAAACCAAATGGCTCCAACAGCCACACCCACCATCATAAGTATATAATACTGTATAGTGAGAATTGTCATTAAATCCAGTAGATTTTGGGTATATTTCGGTGATCTCCCAGCATGAAATGGAATAGGATGGGGGAAATTCAGGGAAAGGGAAATACATATAAATTAGAGCCATTCTCACTCAGTGTGACGCTGTCTCAGATGAGAGTGATAATTGTATGAGTGGATTCTCCTCCACCAGACAATCTGTTTTCACAGTCTTTCAGGTTCATGTGTGTTTAATTGGGGTTGGAGCTAAACTCTGCAGGACAGTGGCCCTCCAGGAGCAGGATTGGACACCCCTGAGCTAGTCACTACCTCATCGCTACATTTCTCATCATCCTCTCTGGCCCTCACCTGCATGCAATTCACAATCACACACACCTGCACCTCATCTGCACCCTCATCAAGCTGTTATACAAGCACACACCTCACACAGTCACATTGTCTGGTCTCGTTCATGAGTAAGGACTCACTCACCTGTTGTTACCGACATGGTTTCTACAAAGATTACCTACCTCCTGAGTATCTCCTGTTCCTCGTCTCCTTCTCCATTCCCGGACTCCCTTCTTGTCATTGAGGTGTGTGCACTGGGTTCCATCATTACTGTCACCCACGACCTCCTCTTTCTACAACAAGTCGGTGTTCCCATTCATCTACCATTCATCATCTATGAAATGCTTACCTTATCATCTCCATACCCTTCTGCTGTCAATTAAACTCTTTTATATTCAGATTATTCCTGGTTGTGAGTCTCTGTTCCATAACAATATTGAACCAACATTGCTTCGTAATGTTTATTCAATGACATTATCATTGATTTTGTTTTGTTTTTTATCTCCGCATTGTTTCTACATTAATTACAGGTACAAAACTGATATTGAGCCAGCATCATTTTGTAATGTTAATTCAATGCAATTAGCGTTGATGCATCAACACTGACTTTCAAACATATTTATTTATTTTTATTTTTTTCAGTGATTGCTCGCCATCTGGGCTGTGTACTTCGTCCACCTCTGGTTTTATGCAGAAACTTGTTAGACTTAATAGATGCACTTCTGTTCAAGTTTGTGGTCTGTAAGATTTGTTTAATGTTTCTGAAAGAAGTCTCTTACACTCACCAAGGTTGCATTTTATTTGATCAAATACAGTAAAAATGTTAATATTTTGAAAGTTAATTTTTTATTTGTATCTCCCTGCAGCCATAACTTCAGTTTTGATGGTCTTTCAGAAAGCATTCTGATTTAGTGCTTTAATAAGCTTTGGTGCTTATTTATTAAAAGTATGAAATACTTTTCTCCATTACGCACTGGCCACAACAAAATGCCTGATGAGTTTGGAGAACACCTGACAAGAGATCAGAGACCATTCCTTCATACAGAATCTCTCCAGATCCTTCAGATTCCCAGCTCTTCTCTTCAGCTCACCCCACTCATTTTCTAGGGGTCAGGGACTGGGATGGTCAGAGTCTCAGTGACACATTTGTGTGTTTATTTTGATGTTTGTTTTGGATCATTGTCCTGATGGAAGATCCAAACATTGCCCATTATAAGATTTCTAGCAGAGGCTGTCAGGTTTTTTAATTTTTATTTTTATTTTATCTGTTGGTATTTGCTAGAATCCATGAGACCATGTATCTGAACAAGATGTCTAGGATCTCCAGCAAAAAAAATAGACCCACGTTAAAGATCCAGCAATATATTTAACTGTCTGCATGTCACCAAACCCATCTTGTGGTTTTGCTGCCCAAAAGCTCTTTTTATAGTTTCATCTGACCACAGAATCAGCTCCCGTTTATGCTGGAGTTTGTTTTTGGATGAGCGAGGAGGATTTTTCTTGAAACCCTCCCAAACGTGGTGATGTAGGTGCTGTTTGATATATATCATTTTTTTTTAGGCTTTCTGGCCCCAAGACTCAACTAATCTCTGCAATTCTCCATCTGTGTTCCTTGGAGAGTCTTTGTCCACTCAAACTCTCCTCTTCACCGTGCAGCATTAGGACAATATAGACACACATCCTCTTCCAGGCAGATTCGTAACATCTTTAGTTGACTGGAACTTCTTAATTATTGCCCCGATGGTGGAAAGAGGGATTTTTCGATGCTTTTTTAGCTATTTTTTTTACAGCCACTTTCTATTTTGTGAAACTCAACAATGTTTTGCTGCACATCAGAACGATATTCTTTGGGTTTACTCATTGTGATGGATGATTAAACGAATTTGTCCTTTGTGTTTCCTCATATTTATACCTGTACCTCCTTTATAGTCGTGGTTGGGCAATTACATGTTCCTAATTACCATAGTGTGAATGTAAATATGAATGGGAATATACTTTAGGGATATTTTCATTTCTAGGGGTGCCCATAATTGTGGCCAACATGTTTTGGAGAAAAACATTCCCCTCCCAATTTCAATCGTTTTACCTCAATGAAACTTTAGACTTTTGCCTTTTTTTTTTTTTTTTTTTTAAATGTATGATCGAAGGAATAAACCATGCAGATTTATTTTTACAGCCACCTTTGATCATATTTACCAAAGGTGCCAATAATTCTGACCATGACGGTATGCAAGCTTAGTTTTTAGACTGAATAAGAATAAGAGCTGTTTTTCATTTTGTTTTCGTCAACCAAGGACTAAAGTACCTGCAGATTGTCATTCATCTCAGGAGCAGATGGTCAGCTGGTTCATGCAGCTCAGAAGTATACAACCTTTAGACTGCATGCAGTCCCGGTCACTGGTGAAACATCTATAATATAGAGTTTGAGTCTGTACATTCAAAAGTTTGACTAAATTAATAGCAGAAGTTTAATACTTAGGGCTTAAAACAAACTCTATCTAGAGTTCTACATATTAAGCGACAAACAATGTGAAACACTGAATAATCAGTTGATTAAATTCCCTGACTATAGTTGAATCAAAGTTCTAACTCATTAACGTCCGAACAGCTGGATCTACTTGATGTCTGAAATCCTATTTGAACTATTCAGGTCACCTTATATGACACTGGGCAAAAAAACACTTCTCTTAACTAGATGGAAAGAAGGAAACACCTGCTGAATGATCTGGCTCGTCTCCAGTTCAGAGAGAGAGAGAGAGATGGAGAGAGGCTCAGAGAGAAGAGTGTGAAGACGGCCATCTGCTCCTCACATGTTGTGCTCAGACTGGTCTCATTACATTTCAAGGACAACACAAGTCTCCATCTGTGAGGAAAAAAATAAGGCATCACTCAAATTCTGACAAAAGTGTTTCAGATTTTTGCTATTCTCATGCCCTATTCTCAATTGGTGAGCATTTTGAAATGGAGTGTCTTGGGGGGTGAAGAGGGTGAAATTGTTTCAGCGTGAAATAGATATTTAGTTCTGACATGTCTTGCTACAGGTGTCTTGCTTTACAAATAGAATCTAGCCAACCATTCATTTTGCTTTCAAGCGACATCTATGTTTTCTTACAGATCAGACAGATGACAAATTGTTTATGTTCCTCATTTGTAAGTCGCTTTGGATAAAAGCATCTGCTAAATTAATAAACATAAATGTTTGCTTGCAGCTGATGATTAAATATCCAAAAATGTAATTGACTACCTTAGGAAAAATTGACTGTATTTCCTCTTAAGGTTACGTCCACCAAATTAATTAGCAATTAATGAAACATTTGTTTTCAAGGACTAAAATGAATTTGTTGTTCATTCATTTATTTTAAATTATATTCAGATTAAAAATATAATTGTTCAACATGTCGTTAACGCAGTCATCAGCCATTCACTTTAGGCATGTAGACATGGTCAAGATGATCGGTTGAAGTTAAAATTGTTTAAAAGTTTAAATTGAGCATCCGAATGGGATAGAAGGGTGATTTTTTTAAAGGAGTAGTTCACTTTAAAATGAAAATTACCCCACGATTTACTCACCCTCAAGCCATCTTATGTGTACAGTATATTACTTTTTTCTTTCTTTTGTTGTGCTCCTCAAACCATTCCTGAACCATTTTTGCTTTGTGGCAGGGAGCATTATCCTGCTGAAAGAGACCACAGCTACCAGGGAATACCGTTTCCATGAAAGGGTGTTCATGGTCTGCAACAATGCTTAGGTAGGTGGTACGTGTCAAGGTAACATCCACATGGATGGCAGGACCCAAGGTTTCCCAGCAGAACATTGCTCAAAGCATCACACTGCCCCCGCCGGCTTGCCTTTTTCCCATAGTGCATCCTGGTGCCATGTGTTCCCCAGGTACGCGTCTATCCACACACACTGATGTAAAAGAAAATGTGATTTATCAGACCAAGCCACCTTTTTCCACTGTTGGCACTTTCAGCAGTGGACAGGGGTCAGCATGGGCACTCTGCGGCTATGCAGCCCCATATCATCTTTCTATCAGAACCAGCATTAACTTCTTCAGCAATTTGAGCTACAGTAGCTCGTCTGTTTGTTCAGACCACACGGGCCAGCCTTTGCTTCCCACGTTCATTAGTCGCCCATGACCCTGTCGTCAGTTCACCACTGTTCCTTCCTTGGACCACTTTTGATAGATACTGACCACTGCAGACCGGGAACACCCCAAAAGAGCTGCAGTTTTGGAGATGCTCTGACCCAGTCGTCTAGCCATCACAATATGGCCCTTGTCAAACTCGCTCAAATCCTTACACTTGCCCATTTTTCCTGCTTCTAACACATCAACTTTGAGGACAAAATGTTCACTTGCTGGCTAATATATCCCACCCACTAACAGGTGCTGTGAAGAAAAGATAATCAGTGTTATTCACTTCACCTGTCGGTGTCACTTCATGGTGTGTGTGTGTGTATAGTACTGCAAACTTAGAAGTGAAATGACGTGTTATATATGGATGTTTATTTCTGAAACCTTTATCTGTATCAAATGAATTATAGAGTGCATGGAGAAAGTTTAGCTGTTTTAACCAAAGTTATGTTTGGAATGTTCAATAAAAGTTTCATATACAGACATTCAGAGTTGCTTCTAAATGTAATATGGATCTGAATCCTGTTTTCCCCACTATAGTCCCTAGATAAGCATTCCATTTCGCTGCAGCTGGATTATTTTCTTGAGATTTGGATCCATCACTAGGTGGTGCCAGAAATAAACACCGATAAGCTTCCTCTTCACACTCACGCTTGCTTTGTTGTTATTTTAAGGCATTGTGCAGTATAAGAAGAGTATATAAATAAACCTGCCTTGCCTATAAAGACTATGGCAACAATCACAAAATATGCCCAAATCAGGGTTCACTTGAATAACTCCAGATGAAAAATACTGAGCCTTTCATTTGTTCAGTGGACCTTTTGTAATACCTCTTGCTTTGTCACAGGATGAACATGTTTTATTATATTTTTGGAGGGGAAATGCATGAAGACGAGCTATGAATTTTAAACAACTGTGGGAACTAAGCCACCTGTTTTCTTCACACTGTAAACAGAGCATTTACTTTTTTTTACAAATGTCACTCTGAAATTGCTGGTATATCTCACTAATAATTACAAAGCATTGCCTTCTTCCCACAGTGCACCCTGGTGCCATGTGTTCCCCAGGTGTGTGTCTGTAACACAATTAAGCTTGCAATTTTCTTGTAAGACATACTCCAGTAAATTTGTTGTTGTTTTTTTACAACTACAACTGAAAAAATACAGTGTGTGTGTGACTGCATGGGTTGGGTTGCGTAGGTTGGGTTTCTAATAAATATTATACTAATCATAAATATACACAATTAATTTCCAGGGTGCTCTGAACAGTTACAGAGTTGAGAACATGACAGGTCAGGAAATCAAAGCAATTTACCGATTTCAAAACACTGATTCATGAAGATTCGAACCGTTATGAATCAGCGAGTCGAATCATGATTCGGATCGCGTGCCAAACTGCTGAAATCACGGGACTGAAAATAAATATTATTTTCATTTTTGGGTGAACAAACCCTTTAATAATAAACGAACAAAAGTTTGTCCCAAATATAAACATTCAAACAATCAGTGTGCTCTTTTGTCAACTTAGAATTGCTTTATTTGATAGATAAGCTGAAAGTGGCTGTTTTCTTAATCATTTTGTATTTATATGGCCATTGAAAAGAGGTCAAAATCAGTCGTCAGAAAACTATTTCTTTCTCAGACACGCTCTCAATCACATTAGGACCCGATGGCGTCATGCTTCACGTGTGACGTCTGTGAATGTGATGCATGTGGAGTATCTGTCCATGGTGCTGAATCCGCCGCAGCGTCGGGATGCGCGTTCCGGAGTCGCGAAGCATCAATGCGCGCATCTTTTGAGCTCGTATTTCTATACTTTATACCCAGAGCAGCCTCAAAACAGTGTCGGAATGCTGCCCAACGACACCTTCAAGAACCTGGAGGATGGTTTGTATCTGTTAAACTCCTCCAGCAACGAGACGCATAACGGGGATTCTCACGGCAGCAGCGCGATCTTCATCTCCTTCATCTATTCCGTGGTGTGTCTGGTGGGACTCTGTGGGAACTCGATGGTGATCTATGTGATCTTCAGGTATGCAAAGATGAAAACTGCGACGAACATCTACATTTTGAACTTGGCGATCGCGGATGAGTTACTCATGTTGAGTGTGCCCTTCTTAGTCACCTCTTCTTTACTTCACCACTGGCCCTTTGGCTCGCTCCTGTGTCGTTTGGTTTTAAGTGTCGATGCCATTAACATGTTCACCAGCATCTATTGTCTCACCGTGTTGAGTATCGATCGCTACATCTCCGTGGTGCATCCCATCAAAGCCGCCCGGTACCGGAGACCCACCATCGCCAAAATGGTCAACTTAGGGGTCTGGATGTTCTCCATCCTGGTCATCCTACCCATCATCGTCTTCTCCACCACTGCACCCAACTCTGACGGATCGGTGGCTTGCAACATGCAGATGCCCGAGCCCGAGCGTCAGTGGATGGCTGTGTTTGTGATCTACGCCTTTCTGATGGGCTTTCTCTTCCCTGTCATTGCCATATGCATGTGCTACATCCTCATCATAGTGAAGATGCGGGTGGTCGCGTTGAAAGCGGGCTGGCAGCAGCGCAAAAAGTCCGAGAGGAAGATCACGCTGATGGTGATGATGGTGGTGACAGTGTTTGTGATCTGCTGGATGCCTTTTCACATCGTGCAGCTGGTGAGCGTGTTCGTCCAGCAGCACAATGCCACTCTCAGTCAGCTGGCTGTGATTTTGGGATATGCCAACAGCTGTGCCAACCCGATCCTGTACGGGTTCCTGTCTGACAACTTCAGACGCTCCTTCCAGAGGATTTTATGCCTCCGATGGTGGGATAACGCCACGGAGGAGCCCATAGATTACTATGCCACGGCTCTGAAGAGTCGAGGATACAGTGTGGATGACTTTCAGCCGGACAATCTGGAATCGGACAGCACGTACAGGAATGGCACCTGCACATCCAGAACTACAACTATGTAGGGACTCTGTATTGCAGCATAAAACTTTTGTTATGTGTTGTCATCGCGGTACGTGTTTTTTTGTTGGGATGTATTGGTAAGACTTTATAATATATCTTTGATTGTTGACATTATTAGATCATAATGCTTAATTGGAAGTTAATGCGCGTTCAACTAGTTTGCCTATGAAAGCGCATGGAAATTCTCTTAAACATTATATGCTGACTTGATAAAGAAAGCCATTAGAAAGTGTGTCGATATGAAAAGAACGTGTGGCGTTCGGATTAAAAGAAGAAAAAAAAAAAGAAATATCCACAGCCAAATATTTAAATGTTATTGGAATAAAACGGGGGAAAGACTTGCACTCTCAGTGTATTATGTGAAAGCCTGTTTTGTGTTTTATGCAGAAGGATACAGGAACAAAACAACGCTACAGTTTCAGGTTTTTCTGTTTTAGTTCTGAGCAATGAAATGTCAAATGTCATGACGCTCAGCCAAATTAAGTATGCAAATGTATGAAAGAAAGAAGACCAATCAAAATGCAGTATGCAAATATGTTCTGTCAGTGTTGATCAGTTGACGTTTTTCCACTATTTAACGTGTTATTTTTTTGCTGTTGTTAAATAAGTGTTAAGTTTACCCCAAAAAAGGAGTCTGCACTTTTTATATGCCAGGTACATTGTAGAATTTCAATATTTCAAGTGAAAGCATTGCGAGAAGGTTCTGAAGGTTCACTAAACCTACATGTTATGTGTTTGTCTCACTAGATGAGTGAGATATCGAACCTGATCTGAAGCCTGTGAGAAACGTTTCCATTGACTGCTGTGCTTCTATGTTTGTGCCGCTGAAGGGAATATGTCTAATACAAGGCTGGTCTATGGCTAATCCTTAGTGTAATTCTTTTCACCCACAATGTGTAGGCTATATTGATGCTTTTGAACAACTCGCCGTCTATGACATGATCATATTTTACACAAAAATGTGATATACTTAGACCTGTTTCACCTTTTCAAAAATCTGAATATAGCCTATTTTTGTTAAAGATGCACTCAATATTTTTTCCTCATTAAAGCAGCACTAGGTAACTTTTCAACCTTCATAATATATTTTCAAGACTCTTGTGATGATACATCGACTTACAATAGGTTGAATGGCACGTCTGCCATAGCCTGACGGGGTCTGTATCGTTTTTAATCGTACTTTTAAACTTCGGGTTTCGGGTAGTAACCCGAGAAAAAAAAAAAACTACAAAATTCGACTGCTTTACGGCATATACGTCACTTCCTTAAATTCGGACGTGCGAGGGTTAGGGTTAGCCTATGTCTAAACGGCGTGTGCAAGTTTGGTAGGGGCTACATTCTTGCAAGTAAATACATAAGACGTTCAAAATCATATTTTAGGATACTGTAACGCGTGTGTCCGGTTTTTTTTTTTTCATTAAGGACGATTTGGTGTCATTTTATTTTATATGTTTTAGATTATTTTAAAGAACAACTTTTAACGCATCAAAATACAGTTGTGTTGATTTGTTGATTATTGATAGATTAGACAAGAGTGAATATCTGCACTACCAGGGCACACTGGTGATATATCACTGCTGTTAAACTCAGAGTGGGGTTCAATGGCAGCTAATTGTAAAATGGCTGCCATCTTGAAATTTCAAGTAGCTGTGGGTGGCTTATTGTCTAGTGACCATCAGAGACTGCTCATGCCAATTTTCATGCTTGTATCACCAAATAAACCACTATATCACAACTGCTCCCCTAAGGTGTCAGCCATCTTGAAAAATGGCCGCCATCTTGAAATTTCAAGTGGCTTGGACAATTTTCTTGTCAAGTGACCCATGGAGACTGCTCATGCCAATTTTCACGCTTGTATCATAAACGATTATATCACTTAGCCGCTCCACTATTACCCAACAAAACAAAAATAAATGAATGTTTGCAACAGAAGACAGAAAATAATCCGCACACATGGGAGCTCGAGGCGCACACACACACACACACACACACACACACACACACACACACACACACACACACACACACACACACACAGAACGCAGGCGCTCCAACCAGGGGTGAACGCTCTTAAAGGGGCCACACTATTTTCCTACTCGTTACAATACCTAACATGTCTGTGATATTTGTTTATTTGTCTTGCCTCAAGCTATAATGCAAATCGATTTTTCAAATTTGAAGATTCATCTATGGTAGCTTGATATTATATTGACGATATATGGTTATTACCTAGCACTCAAACATTGAATTGAAGTATCATATAGATTCTGTAAAACGGTAACCAATAGACTAGACTACTATAATGACGCTGGCTTGTAAACGTGAGCATCGCGATCATTTGGCGTTTGAAAAAAATAAATAAAACCCATGAAAATATATTCATATGTCATGCTGAAACATATGCCACTGTACCTGGGATTAATTTTTTTTTTTTTTTTTTTTTTTTTTTATGATTAAAAAAATATTTTTGCGTGATGCAGCAATGGGCCACTGAATTGCCTTGAAACCTTAATTTCCACTGAAACAGGAAGACAGGGCAGGACATATCGAACAGCTCCTCCCCTTTTTTAAATAGCCAATAGCGTTTAGTTTTTATCAGAGTTTGGAGAGAACAGTTGAGCTAAGTTTCCTAATCGCTAACCGTTTCTCTTCCTAATCTCCATATTGCTTTAAAACACAGCATGCTGTGCAGAATTTGATACGTTTTGCGGTCTGGGCCTACTTGCGCAAATGATCCGCTGTGCTATTGTGTCTCTGGACCGGAGCAGACTGTGTGTGCGCTATGCGCTGCGGCGGTTTGCTTCATTCGACTTCATTCGCCCCAATGGAAAGCATATTTACCATACCATAGGTTTCTGAAGAGCACTTTTTGAAGCCTAAAGTCGGCCTTGCCATCTTAGCACTGCGTCACTCCCAGATAACAGAAAATGGGCAAAGGTTGGACGTGGGTGGAGCTGAGGTGACGTGAAGACTAACAGACAGCAGACAAACGCTAGTAGTGACAACACCTGTCACTCAAATTGGCCACGCCCTTAACTTTAAGGTTGAAAGGGATAGTTCACCCAAAAATTTAAATTCTGTCATTAATTCCTCACCCTCATGTCGTTCCAAACCCTTAAGACCTTCATTCATCTTCTGAACGCAAATGAAGATTTTTTTTAATGAAATCCGAGAGCTCTCTGACCTCTCCATAGACAGCAATGTAATTAACACTTTCAATGTCCAGAAAGGTACACTCTAAAAAATACTAGGTTAAAAATAACCCAAGTTGGGTTAAATATAGACTAACTCAGCAATTGGGTTGTTTTAACCCAGTGAATGGGTTGTTTTAACCCAGCGGTTGGGTTGAATGTTTGCTTAAAACAACCCAATTGCTGGGTTAAAACAACCCAACCGCTGGGTTAGTCTATATTCAACCCAACTTGGGTTGTTTTAACCCAGCATTTTTTAGAGTGTAGTAAAAAATTGTTAAAATAGTCCATGTGACTCCAGTGGTTCAACCTTAATATAATGAAGTGACGAGAATACTTTTGTGTGCAAAAAACAAACAAAAATAATGACTTTATTCAACAATTTCATTCTGGCCTGTTCCAGTCTCCTACGCAGTTTATGTTGCAGCTTCAAAATTAGCTGTATAGACCAAACAATTTGTACCAGGCTGAAAACATGTTTTTTTTTGTCTGCTGTAAAGTAGGGCATTTTAACATTAATGAGATTCCTGTCCCTAGCGGCCAGTCGATGAATTGCAGTTTAAGTCACTTCCGTATTGGCTTCAAGAGAAACTGCGGGAGGTTGCAGCTTAATATTTACACTGTCTGAATCGTTCCCTATCCCCTATATAGTGCACTATGTGCCTTTTACCATGTAGAAAATCACAAATGTGTGAACAAGTGACCGATTGTAGGTGCAGCTTCACTGTTTATTTATAATATAGGGGGCGGGGCTTCAGATTCTAGAGAGCATTTGATTGGACAGAAAATCCGATGAGAAGCTGAAGTGTTGAGTGATGCCATCAAAATCATTGATCCATAAAAAAAATATTGTCAGAAATGAGAGACTGCAAGTTTGAATGCTTATATCTTTTAAATGTGTCGTTGATTTGGAGCACACTAGCTTATAGGCTAACATATTCATACTAAAAGCCTATTTTTATATCAAGGGGGCTTTAAAGCTGCTGAAAGTGATTTCAGCGCTCCTAGTGGCACTAAACGGAATTGGAAAATAGTAACCTGACTGAACTGAACTCACATCAGAGCCACACCAGTGTGAGTGTTTTTGCTGTTTACAGGCACAGAAACAAATGTGATCTCTCAGGACGTATATTTCAGCGGTATCTGTCAGGTAATAGAGACATTTACGTGTGGTATTAAAAAAATGACACCCGCTTACAGCCCCTTAACATCTGTTTATTTATGTAACTCTTCAGGTAAAAAGGCACATGTAAAACTTTCATGTTATGAAACATAACCAGAAATATTTAATTAGAAAACAGATCCAATGACATTTTTATTTCACATTTATTTTTTCACGAGTTTATCACAATTTCTTTGGCAACACTTTACAATAAGGTTCCATTTGTTAACATGAAAAATTCTTGGTTCATCTTGGTTATTGTTTAATTTCAACATTTACTAATATACTATTGAAATCAAAAGTTGTATTTGTTCATATTTTTCAATGGACCTGAGCTGACATGAATGACAATGATTTTTTTCCCTTTATTAACCAACATAAACAACCATTAACAAATGCATTGCTCATCTTTAGTTAATGTTAGTTAATGCATTAACTAATGTTAACCAATGGGGCCTTATTGTAAGGTGTTACCACATCTTCTACAGTTCTAACATCTCCATTTAAATATCAGCTATGAAAGAGTAAACAAAGACAGTCCACTTATCATAAACTAATTACAGACGATGTGGCCGAGATAGGATTTTCAAATCCACATCAGCATAAAGACCCTGATTTCAACCATGCGAGTAAAACAGACAGAATGGCAAATGAAATTCAAAGGCGAAAATTACACAGCTCTCTCGTGACACCCAAAGGTTCTGAGAGAGGACTATCTCTGGATATGTAGTCTGGATGTGTCACATTGAATGATCTCTCACATTTGCAAAGCCTCTCCCAGTTAGGTTTCCTCTTTTTCATTCACCTTCTCCATGGAGCTGGATCCATTCAGAGCCACAACCTCCGTCTTCCTCCGGGCCAGTTTTACAGACCTCCTCCTGAGGCAGCCTTTCACGATGGCCACTATGATCACCAGCAGCACGATGAAAATCAGCAGCGCTATAATCACAGGTACTATGATATTTGAAATGTCTCCAGCTCTCTCCTCAATGTGTACGTCTGTCTCATTCGTTCTGGCATCATCAGGTAGAGACGTAGGTTGATTTAGCAGAGATTTGCCTTTGTTAACGTTTGAATAATCATCAGTGGTGGGCGGCTTTGATCCATCACAATCATCCTGGACATTGTCCGAACATGCACATTTGTAGGAGCCTTCTGTGTTCAAGCATGTGTGCGTGCATGGTCTGGATTCTTCGCATTCGTTTACATCCGCACAGTTTCCGGACGCATCCCTCCTGTAGCCTTTTTCGCACTCCAGGCAGAGTTGCAATATATCCATGTTTTCATTGCCGACCACGGTCCAAACTAGATCTTCTGAGCATGTCAAATTGAAACTGGCACCAGAACTGCAACCAATCTTACATGTGTACGGATCATTTGAGTAGTCGATTATGTCATGTGTGCCAAGTATTTGTGGTCGAGGGCACACCATCTTGACGTCTCGTTTACATATGAAAGTATGTTCCTGTTTGCAGGTGGCATCCACAAACCCACTGCTTGTTACACCAGATTCACCGTATTCCACTGAAAGCAGCACACAACGAGCATCTGTGCAAGTATCTGAAGGGTTTGTCTTCCACATATTAACAGACTGAGTGCTATTGTCTACCGTCCAGTAGAATCCTTTAAGAGGCAATTGTTTTTTAACACAGACACCTTTATCCTTCTTTAGTCCAATCCAGAAAGACGTGGCAGTTTTGTCATTCTTGTCCCAGATTGTTTTCAGAATCTTTGCCTTTTCCTTTTCATTCAGAATGTTGGTCAGGAAACCTCCAGGTTGGCAATCTTTCTGAGCATTTTTGAACGGGAGTTTGTTCAAATGAACAGTGTAGGATGATTCGGGCAAGCAACATGCCACGTTGAGAAAGCTCATAAAATATAATCCCGTCCAGAATTCCATGTCTAGGTCTCCCTGCCCGAACGCTCGCTGGCTGGAACTAAATGACAATGTCTGCTTATTTCCCTGGCTTTCTTAGCTGGCCCTGTGAGGTCCTCCCAAGACAACAAGCACAGGAAGTCTGTTCAGCCTTGATACAGCCTTTCACTTCCTTTTGGGTGGTGGTGCTCCCGAAGCAAAACAATCACAAACTATGAACAAAATCGGCTACTGGTGAAACTAAAGCTTCCATAATACACAATCCCACTGCTAAACTCCCACAGCAGAGTGATAGATGAGCTCAGGCCAAGAGGAAATATATATGTTCTTTGGCAGAGGTCTGATAATCCGTTCATTCGTCCACACCCATCACCTCCTTGAGTGCTTTATGTTTCAGTACCTTGAGGTCATCACAACTGTCTTTGTGCCGCATAAAGATAAGTGTAACATGGACTTTTCCCATTTATTTTACTTGCTTATTGTGTTCGTAACAAGATCCTTTGACAAAACAACTCTGGGAAAAAATTCCCGGAAGCATTGCTCATTGCATTAGGGAATGCTCTTTACAGTAGTACTATACCTTTGTTTACATGTCACACTCAACACTGTCAGATTCAGATGTGTGTTGATTGACCTCAGCGTGTGTTTTCAAGGGCTCACATGGGACTAATGCCGTATTGAATGTCCCATGACTAACACGGTATTATTCTGTCCTTCTAACAGGCCGCTTCACGAGAGACCAGCAGATGCTTCCTGGAGGAAATGTCAATGAATGGCAGGAAGTGAGGTTGCAGGAGCACTTGATTTTCTGTTCTACAATCTAGAGAGGGAGTGGGGAATAAGGACAGAAAAAGGAATTATGGGTAACAGGAAAATTCCAAGAAGTTGAAATATAGGTGATACAGGTGTTTTGAGAAAGCTCTGCTGTTTTTTGAGCCAACAATTAACAATCAAACCAACTTAAGGAGAATTATGGTGATGCTTTTTTAAGTGAACAATTTTACTAGTTATTCTACCAACCAACCACCCATAGAAACACCCTAGTAACGCCTTAACAACAGCATAGCAATGTGCTGAAATCTCAATGTGCAAAAACGAGTAAAGACATTTGGACATGTTTTAAGCAAAATCATTGAAAGCCCATAAATACAATCACCTGTAATGTGACATAATTGCTGATTACTTTTGACCAATACATCTATCGACACTAAATCCATAATTATTTTCCACTATGAGCAGAAGATGATCTATTATAATCAGTTTCATTATAATAGGCATGCTGCATTGAATCTAAAGAGACCAGTCATGTGATTTTTGGTCAAAACTGCTCAAAAGTTATGAGCAAAAAAAGTATCTTGTGATCACTAGGCAGCATTGTGTTGAAACTGTGCAGGTACACTCAGGCCATGGTTGTCATAACAAACAAGTGCTGCGTCCTAATTCGCTTACTTATACTACGCCCTAAAAGTAAAGAAAAAGTACATACTTTTGAGTGTGTAGCAGAAGAGTATGCAAACGTACTACTTCGTCATCATTAATGGGCAGGTCTGTCGCTTAATTGCATCCTGTCATCCTCGTCACAGTTAAAACCATCCACATTCAATTAAATTGAATTTCCTACCATGTCGGAGAGAAATATAGTCGCACATTGATCTGCAAGTCGTGGGTCTTTCATGCAGAGACTCTCCTCATGTGTTTGCAGTTTGAATATAATGATGTATTTCAATTTGAATGGCCAAACGTATCTTTATAAAAGTTCACAATGCTGTTGCAGATTAAATATAATGTGGATAACATTGAATAATTATCTTCAAACCTTCAAAATAATCACTCAAACCCCTTTATCTAAACTCTACTTAACCGTCGGACTCGCACGTCCGGCATGTTTGTAGTTTTAATCAAATCCTCGCAGTGGGTTGTGGGAAATATTAGCCATTAGAGTGCACGGATCTGCACTTCAGATTCTAACCGGAAATAGTAGACCATCTTATAGTAGATACAATTACATTTTGGTGGAAAATTAAGAAACAGTTTTGGAGGAATTCCAAAAAGTAGTTTTTAAAGAAAAACTAAATGGCGGACAGGAAGTACCTTCAGGGCATTGTGCCGAAGACACATACCGAGTTCTGTAACAATACGCCAATGCGCTCTTAAAATATAGCATTTTAAGGCTAAACGGCACGACCCGGCGCCCAAAAAGGCCAACTAGGGAAAATGTCATCCCGAATCGAAAGAGACCCGTCTTTTGATAATCTGTAAAACTGGTCAGACGTTATAAGCAAAAATGTAAATGTTTCATTTCTCCAGATCGCTAGGTGGCACAGTGGCGAAACACTGACGTACCTTCAAGATTGGTCTGAATACGCTAAAGCATTGCAGAGATACAGCCTCACGCATTTGGTGTACTCTACGTCAAATTCGTTCACACATTATTTTTTTGTCGCCATATTCTGAAAATGACCTGATTCAATTTCGTGAAAATAAGACGAATGGTCAAGGGGAAGTTAGGAAAATTTAAAATGCCGGAAAATTTTCATGACGGTAAATGACATCATGGGTCATGGGCTATTGAATCGGATTGAGCCAAGGAATAAAAGGGAAAAAAAATTATTCTAACCCTTTGGTTCAAAAATTATTAACATAAATGTGTGCGCAAATTTGGACAGTTGGTGGCGCTAGAGGGATTGAGTTAGAGACTCCAGATTTGCAGTGGTTAATGTTGGGACTGTCCTCTATCTGTGTGCCAAATGTCAGCAGAAATGAGAGCAGAAGAAGAAGGAAGAATAATAATAAGAACACTAACAGACTTTTAGTGCTTGACCCATAATAATAATAATAGTTAAATACTATATATATGAACTATTTTTGATACCTTTTTTTTTTTTTTGTCTCGGCCTAACAGTGTTCTCACAGAAAATATGTGCAATAGAGCACTGTTCTTTAGTAGGTGTTTATTAATAAAAACATACATTTCACATGCTCTACTGAATTCCTCCTACAGCAAATCTTGAAGGAAGACAGCTAGTGAGTCATGATTTAATTAAAAGCGGGTTTGAAAGAGACAGCCCATGGCAGTATTGAATGCCAAGAAATGCTAAACTGTTAACTCAAAAAAAGCTGCTTGAACTTCATCAGCTCCAGACAGCTTGCATCACAACAACCCTGCAGACATCAACAACTTAGTGACATTGCTGGTTACCACTGGTCCATTTGGTGGATCGGCACTGCCATGCTGTGCAACAGCTGGTGAGGTTAGTCAATCTGCTATTTAAATCCAGCACTTTTGAGAAACTGCCTCCTACATCAGCTAATAGAAGCACCTGGCTTGATGGCCTTGACAGGTGTGTAGATTCACTTTATCTCGCAGAAGCACACATGTAATCAAGCATATGAATATGCCTTGTAGAAATATGTCAGTATGACATATTGTATGGACAAAATAGCTGGTTTAGTCATTGCACATTTTAGATACAGACTGTCTGTAATGTCAGGCAATACTCAGTGGTGTAGCAAGTCAGCCTTGTGCCCATATGCAAACAGCAGGTGCAAAGAACATATAGCATCAGGAAAGTACCACAGCAAACACATTGCTTCAAAAAGGACATTTATATCTCATTATTTTCATCCGAGTAGCCTGATAAATACATATTCAGTGTAAAGTAACAGGCCAACACAAGAGCGGTTATTAGTAATATGTCAAAAATTGTCTATTGAGCAAGTTCATTAATAAAATAAATAAACCAATGAGCGCTGCATAAAACGCAACATTGAGTGGCATACATTGCTCTCTAGGAGAAAAAATATATCAAAGTATTTTTTTTTTCCAGAACACAAATTTAGTCTGGGAACAGTATAGGTTTTTTTCCCAGTCTAAATTGCAATTTTTTATGCATGTCACGTTGAAGGCTGGCCTTCAGCGTAGTACTTTTTTTAGTACTTTTATAATAGTACTTTTTTTCACAATCCAAAAGGACTCAAACATTGGAATCCATAGGAGAAATAATACTTGACTATAAACAAGAACCAACAACAATGAACTGAAACAGGGAGAAAACAAAGGGAACTAGATGAACACAGAACAAACAGAGTGAAAATGAAACCAAAACAGAATGTACCGTTACACATTATAGTATATGTAGGGGAGAGCCTAACACTTTTTGTCACCTGATGGAGTTTTGGTTCCTTGCCACTGTTGCCTCTGGCTTTGGCTTGCTCAGATGTGGACACTAAATATTCAACTATATTACTGATCAGCTCATTTAAATGATCATAAAGTCATAATTAAGAGATAAAATGTTGAAAATGTTTTTTTTTAAAGTCCTCATTATTAGATAAAATGTCAAACATATGACATGCTAAGTCATTGTGAGATGAAGTTGAAATTAGGACTTTAAAAATTCTGAGATAAAAATTCTAAATTTTGGATCTAAAGTCAAAATTATTTTGAGATAAAAAGCTGAAATTAGATTTTTAAAAGTCTAAATTATTATCAAAAGACATTTAAGAGATTAAATCATGTGTAACGCAGAGTGTGGAATGAGCAGGCAAGGAAGCAAATCTAAGTGCAGCAACATTTAATGACAAAACTAGATAGAAAAACAAGAAACTCACAATACCGCATCATTACATTTGAACAACGACTGATAACACACAGGTGGAACACAAGCACTATAAATACAAGGAAGAGTAGCTAAACAAGGTAACAAGGGGGCAAGACAGATAGGAAACACCTGGAGAACTAAATCAGCATGAAAAACGTCTCGGTTACGTATGTAACCCTCGTTCCCTGAGGAGGGAACGGAGACGTACGTTAGTGACTAACGAATGGGTGTTTCGCCTAGAAGCCTATCATCTTCGAGCATAGAGAAAACGCCCAATGGCGTGCCAATGCCATGGGGCATGCGGAATTTGCATACGTAACTCCGCCTCACCGCGTGAGTATATAAGGAAGTACGTGGCAATACAGCATTATGTTACCTGCTTGAGGAGCCAAGACTGAACTCCTGCGTTCCAGGTAGCACAGCTGAAGTGGCAACGGAACGTACGTCTCCGTTCCCTCCTCAGGGAACGAGGGTTACATCCGTAACCGAGACGTTCCCTTTCGTTCAGTCACTACGACGTACGTTAGTGACTAACGAATGGGGGTTCAATATAATCTCGCCACTCAGCTGTCTACCAGTGCCCTGCGTAAGTGTGAGTTCCCTGTCGTAAGACTAATACGGACGAAGGACTCACGCTTAACACAGGAATACCAAGGTACACTGGGAAGCATATCCCAGTGAGGGAATGCAAAGATGCCTGCCCGTAGGGAGGATTTAAGAGTACACATATGACCCACTAAGGGCTCCATATGGAAAACTCTAGGGTACCAGCCGCAGGTGGAATTTTTAACCCTAGGGTGGCAGGGGCTTGCCAAGGGAAAGACACCTGCTCGCAAGGGAGGCTAACGGTGGAAATACTCGTGTGGGGGTCGCCGGAGGGGAACCATGCACACGGGGCACCTGGCCGGACACGAGGGTCTGGGCTCGAGAGAGGGCAGACACACAGGTATTGGCGTAAGCAGTGCTGGAGGAACTCAGGGCTCTCGGGGAAGCTCACCTGAGGGAAAATATCGCACGTATCCAGTCCGTGGAGTGGAATGGCGAGCAAGCGAAGACACCTGAGCCTGGCCCATTACCGGCCCCTCAGGGGGGCGAGTACAAGTCGGACACTGGCTCCACTCGGAGATTGTAGAATCTGGCGAATGTGTTCGGTGTCGCCCAGCCTGCAGCTCTGCAGATGTCTGTTAGCAAGGCACCATGCGCTAAAGCCCAAGAGGAGGCCACACTCCGAGTGGAGTGTGCCCTAACCCCAAGGGGACATGGTCGACCTTGCTGCTGGTAAGCCAAAACAATGGTGTCCACTATCCAGTGAGACAGCCTTTGCTTTGAGAGAGCTCTTCCCTTCCGCTCTCCACCATAACAGACAAAGAGCTGGTCTGAGGTCCTGAAACACTGCGTGCTGTCTACATAGGCACGAAGGGCTCGTACTGGACAGAGCAATGCCAAGGCTGGGTCTGCCTCCTCCAAAGGCAGCACTTGCAGGTTCACCACCTGGTCTTTGAACGGAGTGGTGGGAACCTTGGGCACACATCCAGGCCGGGGTCTCAGGATCACGTGAGAGTAGCCGGCCCGAATTCCAGGCACGCTTCGTCAACCGAAAATGCCTGCAGGTCCCCGACCCTCTTAAGAGAGGCCAATGCGGTCAGCAGAGCCGTCTACATCGACAGAACTTAATATCAACCGACCGCAAAGGCTCAAAGGGAGGCCTCTGCAGAGCACTTAGGACTACTGCGAGGTCCCAAGAAGGAACGAGAGGAGAGCGAGGAGGATTCAGTCTCCTCGCCCCCGTCAGGAACCTGATGATCAGGTCGTGCTGACATACCTTTTTGTCCCCCAAGAGATCTTGTAGGCAGATATTGCGGCCACATAAACTTTAAGGTGGAGGGAGACAGCCTTCGCTCCAACCCCCTCTTGGAGGAACGATAGCACAGACCCGATCGGGCATTTCCAGGGGACTTCTTGGCGGGAAGAGCACCAGGTGACGAAGAGGTTCCACCTCAATGCATAGGCAAGCCGAGAGGACTCTGCCCTAGCGGAAGTGATGGTGGCGACCACCGGAGGTGGCAGGCCACTCAAACCTGCCAAGGCTCCAAGATCTGGACGCGGGTGCCATAGGGTGCCCCGTCTCTGAGTGTCTCAGAGGTCAAACCAGGGAGGGCTGTCGCAAGGAGTAAGAGTTCGGGGAACCAGGTCCGGCCGTGCCAGTATGGGGCGACCAAAAGGACCTGCTCCTTGTCCTCCCTGATCCTGCACAGGAGCTGTGCGAGTAGGCTCACTGGGGGGAACGCATACATGCCAGACTGCCATGCCCACCTCGGGACTCGATCGCGAAGCCAATGCTGAAGCGGTCTCATATGAAGCAATCCGAGCGGCGTCACCGCGGCTGCAGATGCCATATGCCCCAGGAGCCTCTGAAAAAGTTCAGTGGAACCGCACTCTTGCCCTCGATTTGACGGAGGCAAGTCAGCAGAGACTGCGTGCGCGCTCGCTGGTAAGCAGCACGCACCTGGCGACCGAGTCGGAAACCATACTGAGAAAAGAGATCCTCTGCGTTGGCGTTGGCCACCAGCCAAAGTACCACCTCTCTCAGAGACAGTAGATTGGGGTGTGGCAGAGGGGACTCTCTCTCCTCGCGGAGATCACTGAGTCTCGACCGCGACATCGCGATGGTCACGTTCCCACAGTGGGAACATAACACATCCACAATCACTGCCCGAACGTGCTGAAGCCCAAAAACGTCGAGCAGTGAATGTGCCCATAGACAGCAATGGAGATCGATCGCACCCGGAAGTGCACGGGCGAACCGTCTTGAAAAAGACGTGCCACGCGCAAGCTCTTTTTGTGAGAGGAAACCTCGCAGTCGATGCCGAAGCGCCCAGGGAAACACACACCAGCTGTATAGCAGACCACTGCGCAGATCAGCAGGCAGGAAGTATGCGATCACTGGAACGCGCCGTCACACAAACACCGACTGGAAAGCTGCTCGTCTCAAAGAAGCTGACAGCGTCTCAGAAGGCTTGTGAGGAGTGAAGAGGTAGGTACTCTTGGCTCCGAAAGCAGAAACATAATGCTGTATTGCCACGTACTTCCTTATATACTCACGCGGTGAGGCGGAGTTACGTATGCAAATTCCGCATGCCCCATGGCATTGGCACGCCATTGGGCGTTTTCTCTATGCTCGAAGATGATAGGCTTCTAGGCGAAACCCCCATTCGTTAGTCACTAACGTACGTCGTAGTGACTGAACGAAAGGGAACTACAAATGACTACAAAGCAAAACACACAACAGGAAATAATGTAAAAGTCCACAAACACACAGGGAATGTGACATGCTTGTTATTTTATTTATTTATTTTTAACTGCGCTTTTAATTTTTTGATTCACACTTATAATAATAATATTTAAATTACTGTTTTCATTTTGTGCAATATATTTTATAGCATTTATTTTTTTACACATGCGTTTTTACATTTTGAAATCAGTTTTTACAACAGAAATGAATCAATCCAAAACTTACTTTAGCTTTTCATCTAAAATAAAATGAATTTCCTATCATCAATGTAAATCTGTGTTGTGAAAAGTGCTATAGAAATAAACTTTTTTTACTTAACTTTTTGACTTTCTCAGTTTGTGTAAATCTGCTTGGGGTTCAAAATATTTCTTTTTTCCCCACATTAATTTCACACATGTCTAGTACAATTATGTGGTTTTGTTTCATTAGTACAGTGTATACTTTTTTCTTGATTTACCCCGAAAGAATGGAAGTGAAATGTAACATGACCATATGACAGCGTGAAATGTTATCTGATCTAATCAAAAATATATAAGACAAACTAAAACAAATTAATAATTTTTATAATTAAAAATAAACACACTTATACAGCATAGTTTAAAACATAATAATTATGAATAATTTCTGAACATTGACTCTCAGTCTTTATTTACCTTTTTATCATGGTTTCTCAATAGAATTCATAAAAGTGTAGAATATAATAGCATATTTCTAATAGGGGCACATTGTAACGCAGAGGCACAACTGGGTTTTAGCCCCGGCTCGTGTCTTCTGCTGTTAGATCAGCATTAAAGAACTATCTCAACTCTTAAATAACAGATATAAGATTACAATGTCATATTTGTCTAGTTTTAAATAAACATGAAAAACTGAGATGAAAAATGTAATGCAATTAAAGAAATGTACTTTTGCTATGGTTAAATTAATGCTCAGTCATATTGCAATTGATGGCGCAATTCTTTCTATAGTGCTGATATGGCAACTACTAAATACACATAAGCTGCGTTTCCACCGCAAGAACTTTCCCTAGGAACTAGGAACTTTGGGGTGGGACTTGGTGTGTTTCGACCGCAGGAACCAGGGTCTAAATGAAGTTCTGAGTAAATATTTCCCCTCAAAACAGCCCTGCTCGCAAAGTAGTACTTTTTCAAAGTTCAGGAACTTTCGGGGGTGGGACTGGGCGCTGAACATTCTGATTGGTTGAGCTCACGCAGCATTTTAATAATATGATATATCAATGTCCATAATAGCTGATAACACGTTGTCTTATTTTACGAGCTTTCAGAATACGCTTTAGTTTCAGTGCTCATCTCTTTTCCGCCGTTTTGTTAATGACCTCTTTAATAAACCAACCAACAAAAGCAGCACAGCTTGAATCTCCTCCATTCTTGTTATTGTTGCAGTATCGCGCAACAATTATGACTGTCCGTCGCTGACTGGGAGGAGCAGTCGTGCGCAGTCCTACTTTACCGGACTATAAGTTGCCTAATCTTCACGGTACTTTAGACCGCAGTGGAAACGCAGACAGTAGCAGGACTGGGGGAAACAAGTTCCTGGTACAAATAGTTCTGGGTAATTTCGGTGGAAACAGGGCTTCAAGTTTTTGTGATGGATACTAAGAGACAGGATTCAATAGCAAGTAAAACACAGTCTTTATTGACCAGAAGATCACAGGTAAAGACAGAGTCTGGAAGTCTCAGAACGTGAGATCGCAGGCAAAGATAGAGTCTGGATGTCTCAGAACGTGAGGACCCTTGGCAGCACGGGCAGGCTGTGGACAGCCTGGACTCGGGAGAACAGCGTGGAAGGTCCGGAAAGGGATCCACGAAAAACCAAGGACTCAGGCACACAGCAGACGACGGGGAGACACATGAGGGAACATCCAACAACACTAGACAAGGGAGAAACAGAGAAACTAAATAAAGTGAAGATGATGAACTGCAGCTGGTGTGCTAATGACCAGCCACAGGTGCGTGATGAGCCACCAATCCTAGGCTCCGCCCATGACAACACACAACGCACACACAAGAGTGAGACAGAGAATCCATGAACCGTGACAGTTTCAAGTTTCGTCATGCTGGAATGTGTGGAAAGTTTAAAACCATGTGTTATAACTAGCTTCGCGTTAGTTTATGCCCTGCTCACCCATATGTATGTAGGCCTATGATGTAAACTATTGCCAAAAGTATAGGGACACTCATCCAAATCAGTGAATTCAGGTGTTCCAATCACTTCCATAGCCACAGGTGAATAAAATCAAGAACCTAGGCATGCAGATGCTTCTACAAACATTCGTGAAGGAAAGGGTTGCTCTCAGGAGCTCAGTGAATTCAAGCATGGTACAGTGATAGGTTGCCACCTGTGCAATAAGTCCATTCGTGAAATTTCCTCACTGCTAAATATTCCACGGTCAACTGTTAGCAATTCAGCCACAAAGTTGTAGGCCACGTAAAAAATGAGCGGGGTCAGCGCATACTGAGGCACACAGTGCGCAGAAGTCGCCAACTTTCTGCAGAGTCAATAGCTACAGACCTCCAAAACTTTGTGTGGCCTTAAGCTCAAGAACAGTGCGTAGAGAGCTTCATGGAATGGGTGTAAAGCACGCTGCCACTGGACGAGGCTAGGAATAACACAGGGAGGAATAACATAAAGACATGGATGAGTGAGTTTGTTGTGGAGGAACTTGATTGGCCTGCAAAGAGTCCTGACCTCAACCCGATAGAACACCTTTGGGATGAATTAGAGCCGAGACTGTGAGCCAGACCTTCAGGCATCAGTGCCTGACCTCACAAATGTGCTTCTAGAAGAATGGTCAGAAATTCCCATAAACACACTCCTAAACCTTGTGGAAAGCCTTCCCAGAAGAGTTGGTAGGCCAACTCCGTATTAAACTTTACGGATTAAGAATGGGATGTCATTAAAGTTAATGTGCATAAAGGAAGGTGTCCCAAAACTTTTGGCAATATAGTATATATTATAATGTCATGATGATGACCTATATGCCTATGATGTTCAAAGCGTTTCTAAGGATGCTGATTTTCAGAAGGCAGCTGTCTGACTCTGAGTGTCAGGACTCCTGGGTGATCATGTGTGTGTGTATGTTGTCTTACCTGTTGGTGGTGGTTCCTCACGGGTTCACTGGCTCCTTCCGCTCGTTTCAGTAATTGTTCACCTGTCGTGTCTCATCAGCTGTTCCCTTTTTATAGTACTCTGTCCTGTCTCTCGTCGCGTGCTCATTGTTTTTGGTTGGTCTCAGTCTCTGTCCTGTCCAGTTGGAGGTCCTGGTTTCTGTCTCTCTTCAGTTTCTCGCAGGTTCGGTCGCAGGCATCCGGAGGCTTGTCTTCGCCCGGAATTCACACGCTTGCGGTATTGTGAACTTGTCCTTGAGAGAACTCTACCCTGCTTTGTCAGTGTGACTGGTACGCTTCGTTTTTAGGCGAGATCCAGTCTGATCCTGAGTTCGACGAGCTGTCTTTCTACCAGACGCTTCCTCGTCTTCTGTCCAGTGCATGGAGTATTTCGTCAGTCATTCAAAGTGAGGATTTCTCTCCGGTTATCCGCCAGAGTGGATTACGTCGTGGGACACCGCGTGTGGACTCAATTCTGTGGAGTGTGATTTGCCTTGCCTAGACTTCTCATTGTTCTCCTAATAAACATTGAACTTGCATTTGACTCCGAGACTCTCTTCCTGACACTGAGATGGCGAACAGGAACATGGTTTGTGTAACATAAGCAACACATTATTAGCTGTTTGATATCTTGGTCAAGCAAAAAGCTAATCATATTAATTACTGTTATGTGCCCGACGTTGTAAAGAGTGATACCATTGTGCAGCATTTACTACATGAGCGATTGGATCTCTGACCTGGTGTGAGTGGAGGCGGGGATAATTTGCATATTCATGGTTCCGCATACTAAATGAGGCAAGGGTGTAGAGTTAAATTAAAGCTATTTTAAGGCATGAATAATTTTTTCTTCAGAGGAAAAAACATTTACATTTTTTTAAACTCTATCTATTATTACCTTTTATATGTTCATGTTTGGTCATTTCTATAGCTTCTAGCCTATAGAAAAACGTGGTAAAAAATTGTAAAGTATGAGCCTGTAGCTTCATGAGCATAATTCTGAAATGCTCTTGATTTTTAAGGCTGTTTAAGACTCATCATGTTTATTGTCTCAGTATCAGCTCTGTGTGAAAATTAGATCAGTGTTCTCACAGAAAATCTGTTACACTATAAAGCACTGTTCAGTAGGAGGGAAAAGAGCCAGTTTAGTCACTGCACAATTACACAAGCTGTCTGCCTCAATGTCAGGCCAAGACTTTGAATAGGGCCAGAAACTCTAAGTACTTGCATGCAAATGCTCAGCCAACGCTTTGCAAGCATCTAGTCCTGTTGTACATACTTGACGTATAATCTGTTGGTTTTGAGAGTGGTAACAAACCTAAGCAGTCAACTGACTACTGAACACAGTTTGCGTTCATGCCATGTCTAGTGCCCCGTATGGCAGGACTGAGAATGCAGTGCATTATTAATTCAGACACATTTTAAAGGGACGCCCTGGTGTTAAGACTTGTATGGCTTAATATAACTGAAATTATGTATCTTACTGAAATATGTAGTAAAAAACACATGAAAGATCTACGTTATTTAAAAAAATCTATTATATATTTGGACAAAGGGCGGCGCCCGTAGCAAACTGGCGCTACCCGTAGCTATTTTTACCATAACACACAACTCGAAAATTGTTTCAGAGTTAAACAAAACCAATTAATTGTTTTGTAATTGCATTTAAAACACACGTGCATGCGCGCGAGCACACACACACGCTCAATCAGCTGTAATGTTACATGAGGGTTGAATTGCCTAACTTGTCACCTGGTTCCGATTTGGCAGGCCAGAGCTCTCCCTGGCTGAATCCGAAATCGCCCCCTAAACCCTCATTCACTATTTCCTATAGTCCACTAATACAGCTCACTTGAAGGAGTGAATGAAAACGAGTGCATGAAGTCGGACAGCCGCTATGTGTACATCGGCTGTAGGCTACACTCGTTATTGCGGTGCAATTGAATGAGTGCACTCGAACATGTCTACTATGGTTTCGGACACCACTACAAATGGCTGTCCCCTCAAAGAGTGCCCTATTTAAGGGTATAGGGGGGGCGATTTCGGATTCAGCCCCTGTCGTGGAGACTGACGAGGGCAGCCCATAACACATCTCGATTGAGACAGAGCAGTATGTCCGATGTGTGTGTGCGTGCATGTGTGCGCTCGTGCTCTGATCTGTTTGTGTGTGTGTGTGAGTTTGTGTGCACATGTGTGTTTGAGTGTGTTTTAAATGCAATTACAATCAATTAATTGGTTTTCTTTAACTCTGAAACAATTTTCGAGTTGTGTTACGGTAAAAATAGCTACGGGTAGCGCCAGTTGATTGCAGAGTGCAATCATTCTATGTCATCGACCTAGAACGCAAACAAAATGGCGCCGCCCATTGTCCAAATATATAATGGATTTTTTAAATAACTTAGATCTTTCATGTGTTTTTTACTACATATTTCCGTAAGAGACATAATTTATGTTATAAATGTGAGATGGTGGTCCAGTGGGTTAAACCATGAAACTGACACGCAGAAGGTTGCTGGTTCGATCCCAGCGGTCACCACCAGTGTGTCCTTGAGCAAGGCACTTTACTCCATGTTGCTCCAGGGGGATTGTCCCTGTAATAAGGGCACTGTAAGTCGCTTTGGATAAAAGCATCTGCCAAATGCATAAATGTAAATGTAATGTTAAATTAACAAGTCTTAACAGGGGATCCCTTAAAAGGGAATTAAATAGAGTAGCTATGACACGTCACGTGTTCACTAAAATGTGAGGCACTGATGTGAGAGTCTAGCAATTCCCTTTCATTTGAGCAATTAAACAATAGCAGCACTCCTAATGGACTGACTAATAACTTTTCTTTAAAACTCATTCAACCACTTTGAGTTTAATGTCAAAAGCTTTTTTACAAGCAGCTTTACAAGTTAGATGGGGGCATCTTAGAAAGCCAGTACAGCGCAGCACTAATCATTGGGCAATTTAGAGCTGTCACTCAAACTTGTTTTTTTCATGATTCAATAACAGCCATTTCACATTCACAAAATGGCTGAATATAACTACATAAAACATCCCTACAGGATTATAATTCCCTCTGGACAAACAAAGCTAGTTTAAAGGGGTCGATGTGAAAGAGTCTAAACAAGTAGATGCAGACCAAGATAAAGACATGCTTTAGCTTCTTTGAAATTGGAAAATAAAAGCAAGCCATCTAAATTTGTGTTTCACAATACACCTTGATCCTTCACTTGATAGATGTTGAAGAGTCAAAGCAAATCCCTGTGGTCTCATTATATGTCCACTAAAAGCCTCTCCCAGACTTGATGTTTGATTAGTTGCATGGCCTTTGACTGTTTTCTAGTTAGGCTGGGGGGGGGAGGGAACTAATGTTCGCGAGACAGAATTTGAGTTCTGAGCTTCCCAACAGGATTCAGGCACCTGTAGGTATAAAGAAAAAATCACAAATAAGATGCTTTTCCTTAATAGCACTGAATTACACGAAAAGGAAATTAATATAGAGCCTATAATCTCACATAGTCTTCTCTAGAGTTTCATAACATCTTAAACGGTTCTCAGATTTGCTGTGATAACGGAGTCTGCGATCAATAGTCAGAGATCTCAATATATGGACTCATCTAATTCTCTCAAGAACATCTGACCTATAATTTCCATTTAAAGCTGCAGTCCGTAAGTTTTGCCTGTGTGTCGCCGTCTCTGTTTAAAACCTGCAATTGCAGTTATTTTCGGAGTTATCATCTGTACGCGAGTTGTGCATCGTGCGGCTCCTCAGTACGGATGAATCTAATGTTTTGAGGAATATGTGCGGCTTGCTGTCAGTTACCGCACCGGTGTGGAAACTGTACTTCAGAATCACAGATTCTACGCCTTGGAGTATAACCTAAATAAGAATTTCCACCGGAAAATGTAATCTGAACAAATAAGTAACATGTCTGCCACTTTTGGGAACAAAACATTTCAATAAATTGCGCTACCAATAGTGATTTAATCTAACGATCGCACATATATCATCAAAATGATTTAATTATTTGAAATTGTATTTAATTTACCCCTCCACGAACAACTCTATGATATTTTTAATTATGTGTAAAAACATTTAAAACAACCCAAACACTCATTAAACATTACACAATTTCAGAAAGGAAAACAACAAATAAATTAACTCCATAGTGGATTGATCAAGGGCTTAGGACAGTTCAGTCCATTGCAAAGGTTCCACCAGTAGTGGGCACTCATGCAATGACACACATCCGAGTGAACGAGATGGAAGGAAGTTAGCAAGTGAAGGGCATAATAAAAAAGAACTGGAACGCAGCACCGTACTCTTTCTTTATGTATACCATAGACCATAAAAAAATATGGACGACACATCTTCATGTGCTTCCGCTGAAGTAAGTGAAGCCTCCGGAGGTCGGAATATGGCACTGACATCTTGCACAGATTTGGGACCGAGTCTGTGCAGTAGTGACCTCAGGACCGGAATCTGCGCAGTAGAGAGCAGGAAGTAGAGGCTCAATATCAAAAGCCCGCAAACACTCTCACAGATGCAGAACAATTCATTATGTTGGTGTGAAATAAACAGTTATGGAAATGTAGAAATTAAAGCTAAAGCTCCAATCTCCTCCCGAAAATCCAGAAAAAAGTCAGTTGGTGCCTCAGTGACAACTTCACTGAGAGAAGCCGTCAATCTCAGCTGTCCATTTTGACGTCTCACCACCCGTTTTTAAAGCATCAAATAATGAACTAAAACTAAACTTATTTAAAAAACGAACACTTGAAATGAAATCATTGTGATAAAAACTGCCTAAAAAGACAGAAACCAACTTTGGGAAAAAATTATATGAAGTGTTATTTAATTGTTTAGTTTATCTCTCGTCCATTAGAATCCACAGAGGGGTGGGGTTTATGACCTGTACTGGGACCAACCACCTGGGGGCGATCGAGGTGCGTACAGTGTTGCTAGATTGGGCGGGCTCCCGTTGGGCGGTTTTCAAAATTTGGGCTGCACCATTTTAGTCATGCACGACTGTATTTGAATGTACTGTATTTGCCCTGTTTGATCCGTTTTCCTGGGAAATGTATTTATTTTTATTTTATTTAGCCATCAATATTTTGTTTTAAAGGTCCTGTTCTTCGTGATCCCATTGTTCAAACTTTAGTTAGTGTGTAATGTTGCTGTTAGAGCATAAATAATACCTGTAAAATTATAAAGCTCAAAGTTCAATGCCAAGCGAGATATTTTATTTAACAGAAGTTCCCTTTCAAAGCCTACAGCGAACGGCTGGCTTGAACTACATCCTGGTACTGCCTTCTTTAATTACGTCAGTAGAACAGTAGAACAGACTAACCTCCGCCCACAAGAATACGCGCAAAAAGGGGGCGTGGTCTTGTTGCTGTCCCACGTGGAGAAGAGGACGTGTCGCGTGGAGAAAAGGAATTGTTGCGTTTGAGTGTGTTTGTCGCCATGTCGTCGAGACGCTGTTATTTTCATCCCGGAGTCAAATCACCTTTGTTTGGCTTTCCCAGGGACGCTGTAGTGATCATTAAGCGCATATATCTCCCGTTAAGAGGCGTGACCTTTCCATGTGCGCTAAGCTGATGTCGAATCACAACACAGGAACCGTGACACGTTCGCTAAGCTGCGGTCAAATCACAACACGGGAACCGCTGGCACAATCAGAACTCGTTACGTATTTCTGAAGGAGGGACTTCATAGAATAAAGGAAGTCATCAGCCGTTTTTAGGACAGTGAAAACAGCGGTGTACAGATAAGTAAATTGTGTTAAAAATACTTCTTTTTTTTTACACGCGAAACATGAACACATGTTATATTGCACACTGTAAACACAATCAAAGCTTCAAAAAAACACGAAGAACGGGACCTTTAAGGAGATACAATGGTGCTAATCAACCCTGATTGACACGGCAATAAAATTATATCATTATTTTGGCAGTTACATTTTTGGGCGTTTTTTTTATTGGATTGGTCGGATTTTAGGGAGCTTTTGGGCTGGAAATCGTCAACCTAATCTGGCAACACTGGGTGCGTAGGCTTCAGTTATTTACAGCAGAGTACGTGACGTAATGGCGCAAAGACATTTCCTGCAGAAATCCACCATACCATTCTAATTATAACACATTATTACAAGCTTACAGTTGTGAATCGGGTAAGTGGTACGGAGATAGTTTTAAATAATGGCTTGCTCAAATTTACTTTGGATCATTTTTAACCCAAAAAAGTTACGGACTGCAGCTTTAAAGGAACACTCCGCTATTTTTGAAAATAGGCTCATTTTTCAACTCCCCTCGAGTTAAACAGTTGAGTTTTACCATTTTTGAATCCATTCAGCCGATCTCCGGGTCTGGCCGTAGCACTTTTAGCATAGCTTAGCATAGATCATTGAATCTGATTAGACTCAAAAAAATGACCAAAGACTTTTGATATTTTTCCCATTTAAAACTTGACTCTTCTGTAGTTACATTGTGTACAGACCGACAGAAAATGAAAAGTTGCGTTTTATAGGCTGATATGGCTAGGAACTAGGCTACACTCTCATTCTTGTGTAATAATCAAGAAACTTTGCTGCCATACCATGGGTGCAGCGGCACAATGATATTACACAGCGCCTGAAAATAGTCCCCAGCTAGGTAACTTCCAAGTTTGTGTAGTTGCACAGTTGCAGGTATTCCGGTTCAAATAGATACGGTTCAGGATCTACACCAAAGTAAATATATACTGAATCGTCTCTCACAAATTAGATTAGATTAGATTAGATTCAACTTTATTGTCATTACACAAGTACAAGTACAAGGCAACGAAATGCAGTTTAGGTCTAACCAGAAGTGCAATAGCAGCAAGTGCAGGATATATACAATGGTTGCGTAAGTGCTGGGCATAAAAATGTACTGAATATATATAAATATGTATAAGTAGAGAGATGGTTATTACTATAAACAGAACTGAATTTACAGGTGAATATGTACAGTGAATAAATATAAATATACAGATGGCTATTACTATAAACAGAATGTAAACAGAATGTACAGGTGAATATGTACTATGAATATAATATACAGATGGCTATTACTTTGAACAGAATTTTACAGATAGAGGTATACAATAATATGTTAGGCTAATATGAGGAATATAGCAGTGGATTAAGGTAGTGCAATAAATTATGGACAGAGCTATCCGAAAGAAAGTGTAAAAGTGCAGTGGAAAGTGATTGCATATTGCAGTTAGAAGTACGGTGCAAAATGCAAATGTAAACATGGTTACTGTAAATACAGTCGGCAGTGCAAATGAGCATAATCCAGTTAAGATATGGTGGTGCAAAATGCATAAGTAAACAGTTGTTATTGTAATAAACAGTCGGTAGTGCAAATAACAAAGTGAATGTAGGTGTGAGGTAGGAGAGTTTGCAGTTTATGAGGGAAGTGGATCAACGGTGGTTTGAGTTCAGTAAAGAGACAGCTCTGGGGAAAAAACTGTTCTTTAGTCTGCTGGTCCTGGTCCGGAGGATCCTGAAACGCCTGCCGGAGGGCAGGAGAGAAAACTGTCTGTGGGCTGGGTGAGAGGAGTCCTTGAGGATGCTGCGAGCTCGATGCAGACAGCGTTTCCTCTGGATGTCAAGTCAAGTCAAGTCAACTTTATTTATATAGCGCTTTTAACAATGTAGATTGTTTCAAAGCAGCTTTACAGTATTAAACAGCAAAACATTGCAGCCTAATTCTACTCAGCTGTACAGCCATTTGATGCCATCAGCTCATTCCAATTTCCATACGGTGACAGTGTGGGCTTTAGATCAATAATTAGATCAGTAATCTAGTTTACCTGGTCAAACCAGTTTATTAATTAGATTTATTTCGATGTTTAGTTGAAAAATATAGTGTCCCCAACTGAGCACGCCAAGCCAGAGGCAACAGTGGCAAACCAAAACCCCATTAGGTGACCTAATGGAGAAAAATAAACCTTGGGAGAAACCAGGCTCAGTCAGGGTGCCAGTTCTCCTCTGGCCAATTTACAAACAACGTATTATAATTATTATTATTATTATTATTATTCTGGCTGCTTTACAGGTCGGAGGTCATAATAGATCGGAATATTCAAAGGACCGGAGGCAACACGCTGGAGACGGGTTTATTGAGGATGATGTTGATTAAATAATTATTAAAGTGCAATATTCGAATGATCGGAGGCAACACGCTGGAGACGGGTTTATTGCGGATGACATATCGATTTAAGTATTATTTAATGTTAATATTCGAACAATCGGAGTCATCAAACTGGTGACGGGTTTATTTAGATGCCGTGTCGATGAGGCAGTTGCAGGGGGAGGATAATTGACACGGTCTCTGCAGACACTTCGGGGTCCTGTGTTGGTCTTCTCTGGTCCACCATCTGATTAGGATACGGCCCGGATCTGGCTGACTGCAGTAAACCTCGGGATAAAACAGAGAGAATATCATTAGCGTAGATGCCATTCTTCTGATGATGTAACGAGTACATCAGGTGTTATGGGAAGTGTTCCCGGTTCCGGCTGACCTAGTTAATGCAGCCTAACAATCAATTAATTGATAAAGTGTTTTATGTGTATGCCACAGTAAAGAGATGTGTTTTTAGTCTAGATTTAAACTGACAGAGTGTGTCTGCTTCCCGAACAGTGCTAGGAAGACTGTTCCAGAGTTTAGGAGCTAAATAGGAAAAGGATCGACCGCCTGCAGTTGATTTGGATATTCTCGGTATTAACAACTGGCCAGAATTTAGAGATCGCAGTAGACGTGATGGAGTATAATATGTTAAGAGCTCGCTCAAGTATTGGGGAGCTAAACCATTTAGTGCTTTGTAAGTTATAAGCAAGATTTTAAAATGTATGCGATGTTTAATAGGTAGCCAGTGCAATGTTGACAGAACTGGGCTAATATGGTCATACTTCCTGGTTCTAGTAAGTACTCGAGCTGCTGCGTTTTGGACCAGCTGGAGTTTATTTATTAAGCGAGCAGGGCAACCACCCAATAGAGCATTACAATAATCTAGCCTTGAGGTCATGAACGCATGAACTAACTGTTCAGCATTTTGCATTGAGAGCATGTGCCGTAATTTTGATATATTTTTAAGATGGTAGAAAGCAGTTTTACAGATGCTAGAAACGTGGCTTTCAAACGAAAGATTGGTATCAAAGAGCACACCCAGGTTCCTCACTGACGACGAAGACTTGACAGAGCAGCCATCAAGTGTTAGACAGTATTCTAGGTTACTACTTGTGGAGCTTTTTTGTCCAATAATTAAAAATTCAGTTTTTTCTGAATTGAGTTGCAGGAAATTACCAGTCATCCAATGTTTTATGGCGGCTATGCATTCCGTCAATCTTGTGAATTGGTAAATTTCTTCAGGGCGTGAAGAAATATAGAGCTGAGTATCGTCAGCATAACAATGAAAACTAATGCCATGCTTCCTAATAATATCTCCCAGTGGTAGCATGTACAGGGTGAAGAGTAGCGGTCCTAGCACTGAGCCTTGTGGTACTCCATACTGAACTTGCGATCGGTGTGACATCTCATCATTTACTGCTACAAACTGATAACGGTCGCATAGGTATGATTTAAACCATGATAAAGCAATTCCACTAATACCTACATAATTTTCGAGTCTATTCAAAAGAATGTTGTGGTCGATGGTATCAAATGCAGCACTAAGATCGAGTAACACTAATAGAGAGATACAGCCACGATCGGATGATAAGAGTAAATCATTTGTAACTCTGATGAGAGCAGTCTCAGTACTATGATACGGTCTAAATCCTGACTGGAAATCCTCACAGATACCATTTCTTTCTAAAAAGGAACATAATTGTGAAGACACTGCCTTTTCAAGTATTTTTGACAGAAAGGGTAGATTTGAGATTGGTCTATAATTGACTAATTCTGTAGGATCAAGTTGCGGTTTTTTAATAAGTGGTTTAATAATAGCCAACTTAAAAGTTTTCGGTACATATCCTAATGACAAAGATGAATTAATGATATTAAGAAGAGGATCTATGACCTCTGGTAGCATCTCTTTTAATAGCCTAGTCGGTACAGGGTCAAGCATACATGTTGTTGATTTTGATGATTTAACGAGTTTAGCCAATTCTTCTTCTCCTATAGCAGTGAATGATTGTAATTTTCCCTCAGTGACACTACAATGCTCTGTCTGATGTGATACTGTAGTAGACGGCTGCATGGTTAAAATTTTCTTCCTAATATTATCAATTTTACATGTGAAGAAGTTCATAAAGTCATTACTGCTGTGCTGTTTACAATCATCAGAAGTTGAAGCTTTATTTTTGGTTAATTTAGCCACTGTATCGAATAAATACCTTGGGTTGTGTTTGTTTTCTTCCAAGAGAGTTGAGAAATAAGCGGATCTAGCAGTTTTTACAGCCTTTCTGTATGCGATCATGTGCTCTTTCCACGAATTTCGAAAGACCTCTAGTTTTGTTTTCTTCCAGCTGCGCTCCATTTTTCTGGCTGCTGTTTTAAGGGCCCGGGTGTGCTCGTTGTACCACGGCGTTGGACTATTTTCTTTAATCTTCTTTAAGCGCAGAGGAGCAACTGTGTCTAAAGTACTGGAAAAGAGAGAGTCAATAGTTTCTGTTGCAACATCGAGTTCTTCTATGCTATCTGGGTTGCTGAGGAGATGATACTGATGAGGAAGAGTATTTAAAAAGCAATCTTTAGTAGCGGCAGTGATTGTCCAGGATGTGCTCGATGGCAGGTAGTGGAGTCCCTGTGATGCGCTGGGCAGTTTTCACCACCCGCTGCAGTGCCTTGCGCTCCGCAACAGAGCAGCTCCCATACCATACTGCCACACATTTGGTCAGGATGCTTTCTATTGCGCAGCGGTAGAAGTTCACCAGGATAGCCGAGGAGAGCTGATTCTTCCTCAGTGTCCTCAGGAAGAAGAGGCGCTGGTGAGCCTTCTTGACCAGGCTGGAGGTGTTGGTCGTCCACGACATGTCCGCCGAGATGTGGATCCCCAGGAACTTGAAACTAGAGACACGCTCAACAGCCATTCCATTGATGTGGATGGTGTCGTGTGTGCCTTTTGACTCCTTCCTGAAGTCCACGATGAGCTCCTTCGTTTTGGTGGTGTTGAGGAGCAGGTTATTATCAGTGCACCATGTGACCAGGTGCTGGATCTCCTCCCTGTAGGCAGTCTCATCGTTGTTGCTGATGAGACCAATCACCGTAGTGTCGTCCGCAAACTTGACGATGGAATTAGTTCCATACACAGGCTTGCAGTCGGAGGTGAAGAGGGAGTAGAGAAACGGACTTAGCACACAGCCCTGTGGTACACCAGTGTTGAGTGTGATGGACGTGGAGCAGGTGGATCCTGATCGAACATTCTGTGGTCTGTCAGTTAGGAAGTCCAAAATCCAGTTACACATTGAAGTGTTTGAAAAGTGTTTACACATTGAAAATGTCTCCATGGTTACAAGGCGCTCCTTGTGCAAGCAGGTTGTCACGTTGGTTATGATGACGGAAGTTAGCCTATTTTCAGGCGCTGCACCCAAGGAGCAAAGTTCCTTTATTCTCCTTGATGAGTGTTTCTTTAATGTATGTTATCAATTGACACATTTGAGTCAAATTTCCATATCTCATAAGGGTTTTCTCCAGTCTTAAAGGAACACGCCAACTTTTTGGGACTTTGGCTTATTAACTGTATTCCCTAGAGTTAGATAAGTCCATACATACCATTCTCATCTCCGTGCATGCCATAACACTGTCTGACGCACCCCCCTGCTAGCCTAGCTTAGCACAAAGACCAGAGGTATATGGCTCCAGCTAGCCTACTGCTCAATAAGTGACAAAATAACGCCAACATTTTCCTATTTACATGTTGTGATGTGTATAGTCACAGCGTGTACAAATAACAAGGTTACATGAGACAGCCATCTTATAAACGTATACATACTGGGACTATATTCTCAGAAGGTGCAGCACTGCTCTACATCTGCGGAGTGCGGAGTGATTTGCTCGCAGCACCTGAGAAGCCCTGCGGCGAAGAGGAGAGAGTTTGCTCAGAGTTGGAGTAATAGAGTCAGCAATTACTAGATAGTTTACAACCATGGGTGTTCGCTGTATTGTAAAGAACTGTGACAATAAACAGGGGAGACCAGGTAATACAATGATATTTCATAGAATTCCAATCCAAAACGCTGACCTGATGAATCAATGGCTACTTGCTCTGGATAGATCCAAACACACCTGTAACCAAACACCCATCATCAAGCACCATCGCGTTTGCCCTGAACATTTCACAGAGGACGACTATTTTGAAAAAATGGAAATTTGCCACACGTACCATGAAATGTGTGCTGTAGGATACGGCCATCCCATCGATAGTACAGACGCGGATCACATCACGGCTGCGATAAGTGTTCCATTATGTTTTTAGATGACTAGCCTACTGTAATAGTACCATTAGCTAGATCTAATGTAACGTTTGTGACACTGTTACATGAATAGGGTGCTCACTACTGTATTGCAATTGTTCCCGTGCTCTATGTATCCCCTGTAATGTTAGTATTGTGTTGTCACGAACGCGCTCTGTCACAGTAACAAATGAGTGGTGCTAGAGGTAATTCTCTGGACTGTAGCATTTACCTTGCTAATGAATTGGAGGGGAGATGGGAAGTTTTAATTTTTGTCTGTGGGTTCATTGTGCAAAAACAGCTACCTAGTCACGCTGGTTTTGTTGACGAAAGTAACAACGCTGCTTCTCAGGTGCTGCGAGCAAATCACTCCGCAGAAGTAGAGCAGTGCTGCGCCTTCTGAGAATATAGTCCCCAGTATGTATACGTTTATAAGATGGCTGTCTCATGTAACCTTGTTATTTGTACACACTGTGACTATACAATAGGAAAATATAGAAATAGGAAAATGTTGGCGTTATTTTGTCACTTATTGAGCAGTAGGCTAGCTGGAGCCATATACTTCCAGTCTTTGTGCTAAGCTAGGCTAGAGGGGGGTGCGTCAAACAGAGTTATGACACGCACGGAGATGAGAATGGTATGTATGGACTTATCTAACTCTGGGGAATACAGTTAATAAGCCAAAGTCCCAAAAAGCCAAAGTCTTGTCATGTAGTGTGTTGCCGAGAGCTACCAGATCCCACCTCCAAACTACTGCTCTGAAAGATCAGATCTAACATTTTCTATATTATGCAAATTACACAATAAAGAAATAATTTAAAACAGACAATGGCTTGCTATTATCCTTATCAAACATTTACAAGTTAAACAAATGTTGGTATTACTCCACCACCCAGGTTCATCATCACAGTTCTGTTCTTTTCTTTGTAATTCTTATTTATTTGTTTATATATATTTTTGATTTTCTATTCTATTATTTATGTATTATGCATTTGGTAACATATACATATACAATATAAAATATTTTATTTTACCCCTTCTATTATTTTTTCTTTTAATAAGTTAATGTATGGTGTGTAGATGTCACATCTGACCGCTCCAGATACGACGGTGTGCCCGCCATCTTGCAACGGTCAGCATGTCGTCACTCATAAGACGAATCAATGATGCCAACATTGTGCAGCTTCTCGTTGTCAAACTGCCAAGATTTCAATTCCTGAAAAAATGGAATATCTTTTCACAGTTCATAATGTGTTGGTTTTTATATGCATTAACTCAATTTTACAGATGACACCTTTGTCTTGTAGTATTAGTGTTAGTTTAGCAAAATCATATGTTAAAGGATATTTCATATTTATGGCAAGCATGCGTTTAAGTATGGTTGCAGACGCTCAGTCAACTTGCTCTGGAATGTTCCAATATGGTGGACAGCTTACATATCGTGGCCTATTGAGCGCCTGCTAATGAGGCATCTATGTATAGAGTGTATGCATGTCACGTCACCGCATGTCACGTCACCGCTGTCCATAGCGACTGTTTTATGCCCACTGAGTGGCAGCATTATTTTCAGCGTGAATGCCGCAAAAAACACACAAAACACATCTAAAATGGGAAACAAATTTGAGAGAGGCTGTACAAATAGATTTGACAAGAAATCAGAGGTATATTTTTATAAAATGCCGAAAGCTACCAAAAAGAGAAGCAAATGGATCCCTGCAATTCACAGAAACAACAGCTGGACAAGAGCTGGACGAAATCACAATATAATTATATAATATTAATATAAATGATCACCCGGATCACCCTATATTGTATTTATATAAAGCGGTCACATGCAAATTTGCTTTGTATTTCCCAGTCATTTTCAAAATCAGGCACATGTATTTTCAAAATCAGGCACATATAAATGTCAGGAAACACGAATCCTGGCTGCATGTCAATATCCATGGATCGCTGGATCTTTGGTAAGTTGTAAGGAACACTATATCGAGTCCAACCTTTAGTTTAATCTGATAATTGTTTGTTTTACTCATGTTTTTGCAGTTTCCCCTATTAAATCCAGTCATGCAGCAGCTCTTTTGCCACTCAGTCTGGCTGAGGTGGTGTGTTCTGGCGGGAAAATGATGTCAATGTATACCCTTTACGAGTGGTGCAGGTATGACATCACTTTGTAGGCCCAAACGCTGAAGAGAGTTAGCATTTTAGCACTTCTGGTTCCATCGTCCCCAAGTCATTGGGTTTTTTGAATGGGATTTTGGTTAAATGGCTGAAATAAGGTCTGTGGTGAACACAATCAATCAAATCAAATCAATCAAATCACTTTATTGTCACTCAACCATATACACAAGTGCAACAGCAGGTGAAATTCTTAGGTGCAGTTCCGAGCAACATAGTAGTCATGACATGACATGTACAACATTTAAAGCAGCATCAGATTACACATCTGATGCGCCCACAATTACTCACAGCACAGTAAACTCTACAATAAACAATAAATAATTTACACAATGTGAGTTTAGTTCTCACAGCTTTAAACAATATACACATACTTACAATATACATATACTTTAAACAATATACACTAAACATACATTAAACAATATACATTATGCTATAATAATAAAAGTAATATATAATGTACAGTATACAATATTCACAAATAGACATCCAATGTACAATAGATACGCTATATGATAAATAAATGTGTATATAATGTGTGTGTATCTACAGTGGGTTGTGCGGAGTGATATTCTGTCCAGTGTGTGTTATGATCCTGATGGATCAGGAGTTAAGTAGTCTGATTGCTTGTGGGAAGAAGCTGTTCTGGAGTCGGCTGGTGCGTGTTCTAATGCTGCGGTACCGTCTGCCTGATGGCAGCAGTGAGAGCAGCCCATGGTTCGGGTGGCTAGAGTCTCTGGTGATCCTCTGAGCTCTCTTCACACACCGCCTGGCATAAATGTCCTGGAGGGAGGGAAGCTCACCTCCGATGATGCAGCTGGCCGTGCGCACTACCCTTTGCAGGGCTTTGCGGCTGCGGGCGGTACTGTTGCCGTACCAGGTGGTGATGCAGCCAGTCAGCAGGCTCTCTATAGTGCAGTAGGGCTGTCAAAATTGCTCAAAAATGACGTTTGAATATTCCCTCTAAAAAAAACACGAATATTCGAACTATTCGAACATCTGGTTGCGCATTTTGTCAATGACGCGCATTACGTCAATAACAGGACAAATTAATAAAAAGAGACATAACTACTTGTATAGGCAGTCTATTTAAGTTTAAACATATTTGACAACGTATTACCTACACAAAAACAAGTAAATCAACTAATGGCCAAGACCGCAGACCTCACACTCTCTCTCGCCCTCACGCTCTCTGCGCATAATGGTTTAAATGAACAAACACATTTTGAGTGCTGATCAAGAGTTTTGTGCAAGCAATTTAAGGTCGCGACTCTTGTCCCAAATATAGCAGCTTCATTCAGTGATTGAAACAAATATTAATTGAAGTTTTACAGCATATTGAACACTCCGAGCGAGCTGTGCTGTGGTAAACATGGAACTTTTCCTTGACGTGAAACGGTAAATAATCAAACCAGTGGAAGCAGTGCATTTATCCTTCATTCATGCAACATCTCTTCAGTCAGTACAGTAGCCTACACTTTAGTAATGTTAGGGTTATGGTACCTCGGTTCCACTGCTCGACAGAACTCCCTGAAGCCTGCCCCATCCACGACACTGATCGGTCTCATGTCCTTACAAATTAACGAAATTAATTTCTCCGTTATGGCCTCTTGTCGTGTTGCAGACAAAGAGCTTGTGGCGGGCGATGCAAAGTAATCCAGTCCAGTTTGCACATACAAATTAGTTGCTTATATTTACAAAATGAGCCTACAAAAGCATAAACAAGCTCGTTTAATAAAGAAAAGTTCACGAAACTAAGTGAAAACTCACAAAAGTGTTTAGTGAAATTAGGAAACATTTAAGAGATCATACATTTAGTTGTATAAGTTAACGTTACATTTCTACATACATTTTGTTCTCATGTCACAAGTAATATCAAGGTTTATTTTGATCTGTTTTACATGATTCTTTTGTAGTGTGGTTTTCGGTGAAGTGTACTAAAATAAATATCGTCACCTGTGTACATTAGCCCACTTCTTCTCTACGCTTTTTCCTGATGGTTTATAGAACAATTACTCCGAGTCGCCCTCTGTCGCTTCAAAGAATAGCACAATGGTCAAGTATAAACTAAACGCCTCGTCCGTTTGGGGAGGAGCGCGCACAGTCAGCGGGGGCTCGCACCACTCGCAAAGCAGACAGCCACGCCTCTACTATCGCGGGCATTTTTTTTCCACTTTTTTTTTAAATTCGAATATTCATTTTCCCCTTCGAAATTCGTTTTTTAAAAACTATTCGAATATATATTCGAATTTAGAATATTCGTTGACAGCCCTATAGTGCAGGTGTAGAAGCGTGTGAGGATGTGGCGGTTCATTCCAAACCTCCTCAGCCGTCGCAGGAAGAAAAGGCGCTGATGAGCCTTCTTCACAACGGCCTCGGTGTGGACAGACCATGAGAGTTCCTCTGTGATGTGGACACCGAGAAACTTGAAGCTGCTGACTCTCTCCACCGGTGCTCCATTGATGGTGATGGGGCGGTGTTCTCTCTCATTCCTCCTGAAGTCGACCACCAGCTCCTTGGTCTTGCTGACGTTGAGGGAGAGGTTGTGCTCCTGACACCAGCGTGTCAGAGTGTGCACCTCCTCTCTGTAGGCCGTTTCATCATTGTCAGTGATGAGACCTACCACTGTCGTATCGTCAGCAAACTTGATGATGGTGTTGGAGCTGTGGGTTGCCACACAGTCATGTGTGTACAAGGAGTACAGGAGTGGGCTGAGAACACAGCCCTGAGGGGCTCCAGTGTTGAGAGTCAGTGATGAGGAGATGTTACTGCCCATTCTGACCACCTGGCGTCTGTTTGGAAGTCCAGGATCCAGCTGCATAGCAAGCTGTTTAAGCCTAGAGCCCAGAGTTTCACGTCAAGTATGGAGGGCACAATGGTGTTGAATGCAGAGCTGTAGTCTACAAACAGAACACAAGCTCAAAAGGTAAGCTCAGTCCACTTTTACATTTTCATTATGCTCATAATTGTGTTCTTATAAACTAGCCTAACTCAAAAGTTCTGGGAAAATGTTTTGAGAGAAAAACGGAAAGAGTTATCGGAAGCTTAGTGATGGTGACGTTGAGTCGTGGGACTGTGGTGTTGTTCGTTTAAAGCCTACCTTTAGCTTTTTACTTCTGGCGACTGCATTAAGGCTTCTAAATTAATACAAGTTGTGTTCATCTGTGAAAATTATCTTGATGTGCAAAACGTGTAAATATCATAAACTTTTGTTTTTTGCAATAATCCACAAGTTTTGTCGAGGGAACCAGTGTGATGCTAACTGCCGGTTGGCCTACAAAGTGACATCATACCTGCATTACTGGGACAGTACTTGGGCAGCGACTAATGACGTTTCACAAGAACACAAGTACAGACAAGAACGCATATTTAGGCCATGTAAAGTCCATGTTCATGCCATCTCCACGACTTCATCCAAACCTTTTTCTCCTATTTTTTAAAAAGCATGCAGTCTAAACACTATTATCGCCATTTCAAAATTGCCTGGTGTCCTCCATGTTTGTTTACTCTGAAGTCACGTTTGACCGCAAGAGATTTTGCCAGATTTCCCATGTTCACACAGTCGGGACTCTGTTGTTTGTGTCACTCCACACACAATAGGAACAAAACTGTTAAATCTATGATTTTTTTTATCGTCATGTTTGTGGTCACATTTTAAACATATTTTGGTGTGGGCCAACCTTGCGCTATGAAAGAGCAATCTCTGAGCAATAAAACCATCCTCTGGGGAGATTTGAAATATGAATTTGTTTTTATCTTTCACATCCTTCAACTTTTGCTTCTGAATATAAGTATAGTAGGCATATTAAACTTCAATGTTGAATAGCTAATCACCACTCATTTATTTTTTATTATGTTTGAAATGACCCTGTAATTGGCTCTTCGGGAGCTTGCAGAAGCCACAGTGTCCAGTCGCGCGCCTGTGAAGACATGAATCTAAGAGTCTGCACCCATCGGAGTTAATTAATACAATATCCAAGCTAATAGGAGACCACACTGTAAGTTCATATTCTCATTACACATTAATAAAATATGGTGACATTTACTGACCTCACCACAAGAGAGGAAAGCGTTGAGTAAACAGACACATTGTCACCAGAGCTCATGAAATAGCGTGTGTTGCATGTAATTAGTGCAAACACACTCCAGTCATGCTGTGGTAGGGCTGAGTGAGAAGCAATTGTGACTAAGGATGGCTGTCTGGTTTGTCATTATAAGTGTTTGTATTGATGTGTTCACTTACAGGAGTTTCTGTGTTCACACAATCAGTGTTAGTGTTTGAAAACAGCATTTATGAATACATTGTCCAATGCATACAACAACAGACAGAGGTGGATTTAATACTGTCTGTGTAGAAAGGCAAGAAGTCATTCCCTTTAACTTGTGATTGCCTTTACTAATATATGTCAGATGATGATAGTAAACATCAAGACTTTGTGTTGCATCTTTAAAGTATGGATGTCCATTTCTGCACATAAGGGGGAAAATATCTATTAGCCTAAATTTTGACATGCTAAGTAAATTATGATTTACAAGAAGCATTATTTTTTTCAGTAGCTTCCACTGTAAAGGGATAGTTCAACACTAAAATGAAAATTGTCAATTTATTCCTATCCCATTCAAAAATGTATGACTTTTTCCCTTCTGCAGAAGATTTTTTGAAGAACATTAGGGCCTAAACAACACTAGACCGCTCTAACTATACTTATATAAAGATTTTAAGTAATCTTTGTGGATAAAACCTCCCTGCTACTTTTGAAGCAAGAGAGGTTGACAGCCTTAACATTAAGTGACTGACAGCAATGTATTGACACTAGCTTCAGTGATAGACAACAAAGCGTACGCTTCTGTCATCCTTGCCAATTACATTGACAACCAGTTGTCGATTGTGGTTCAGTCCATACAGCACGTAACCAAAAATCCTTTTTAAAATTCAGCTGTGATCAGTGTTGTGGAAAGTCACTTTTAAAAAAGAAAGTTCAACATTCTTCGCTCTTCAGCAAAAAAAAAAAAAAAAACACAAATGTGATGTTTAACTAAAGACATTTTTGCTTATTTGAATTGAATCATCGAAGGTCAGCAGCAAAGACATTGATTGGTTAATAAAGTGAATAATAAAGTGAGATTAAATACATAAAGTATTTGTGTTACTGAACAAATTTAATTATTGCAGGTTTGCATAATATTGTGAGTTTGCATTTCACTGTTTTTATTCATTTTGAGGAACACTGAATCTGTTTTTGTGCACGTGAGATCAGTAAATTCATGCTCACATTTCTAGAACTATAATAACCATCATGTTTACCCACAACGCCTCTGCACTTCCTCAAAATTTCTCTCAAGACGGGGACAGGAGAGCTATCAGTCAATAAATGAGAAAACAAAGTAATTGCGTTACTTATTTTAAAAAGTAACTCAGATATTCTGTTACTTTACTAGTTACTCAACAAAAGTAACCTGATTACTTAAATTGCGTTATTTGTAATGTGTCCCTAACACTGGCTGTGACTATTAAAGGAACACTCCACTTTTTTTGAAAATAGGCTAACTTTTCTACTCCCCTAGAGTTAAACCGTTGAGTTTAACAGTTTTCGAATCCATTCAGCCGATCTTCAGATCTGGCAGTAGAACTTTTAGCATAGCTTAGCATAGATCATTGAATCTGATTAGACCGTTAGCATCTCGCCCAAAAATGACCAAAGACTTTCGATATTTTTCCTATTTAAAACTTGACTCTTCTGTAGTTACATCGTACCATGCGTGCAGCAGTCTCTAATCAGAATCAATGAACTATGCTAAGCTGTGTTAAAAGTGCTACCGCCAGACCCGGAGATCTGCTGAATGGATTCGAAAACGGTGAAACTCAACTGTTTAACTCTAGGGGAGTTTGGAAAATTAGCCTATTATCAAAAAAAAAGTGGTGTTCCTTTAAGAATTTAAGTCACTTCGATTATAGATTTTGCTTGTCAAGACCGTGTTTCACACTCCAAAAACAACGTTCAGACAAAAGCTTTCTGAACGTAGCACCTAAACCACATTGTTCACACTTGGCTTTTTTGTTAGATTAAAACAAACCCTGGTGTGATTGCTCTATTAGTGCGGTTCATTTGAATACGTGTGAACACTGCCATCCGAATCCTGGTAGCGCACCAAACAAGTGGACTGAGACCGTTGAAAAGATGGGTCTCTGTCCACTTCCAAACAAACTCTGGTGCGGTTTGACTGAAATTTGAACACAACACGGACCAAAGACATGGGCAGAATGCTCATAGATCATAGACGCAATAGACACAAATCACAGTTCCATACAGGCATTTAGAACCACGTCTCCTCACATCATCTTCTATGTAGGCTACGCACATGGGGAGAACAAGTATTTGATACACTGCCGATTTTGCAGGTTTGCCCACTTACAAAGCATGTAGAGGTCTGTAATTTTTATCTCTTCAACTGTGAATCCAGAAAATCACATTGTATGATTTTTAAGTAATTAATTAGCATTTTATTGCATTACATAAGTATTTGATACATCAGAAAAGCAGAACTTAATATTTGGTACAGAAACCTTAGTTTGCAGTTACAGAGATCATACATTTCCTGTAGTTCTTGATCAGGTTTGCACACACTGCAGCAGGGATTTTGGCCCACTCCTCCATACAGACCTTCTCCAGATCCTTCAGGTTTCGGGGCTGTCGCTGGGCAATACGGACTTTCAGCTCCCTCCAAAGATTTTATATTGGGTTCAGGTCTGGAGACCGACTAGGCCACTCCAGGACCTTGAGATGCTTCTTACGGAGCCACTCCTTAGTTGCCCTGGCTGTGTGTTTCGGGTCATTGTCATGCTGGAAGACCCAGCCACGACCCATCTTCAATGCTCTTACTGAGGGAAGGAGGTTGTTGGCCAAGATCTCACGATAAATTACCTCATCCATCCCCCCCTCAATACGGTGCAGTCGTCCTGTCCCCTTTGCAGAAAAGCATCCCCAAAGAATGATGTTTCCATCTCCATGCTTCACAGTTGGGATGGTGTACTTGGGGTTGTAATCATCCTTCTTCTTCCTCCAAACACGGCGAGTGGAGTTTAGACCAAAAAGCTCTATTTTTGACCACATGACCTCCTCTGGATCATCCAGATGGTCATTGGCAAACTTCAGACGGGCCTGGACATGCGCTGGCTTGAGCAGTGGGCCTTGCGTGCGCTGCAGGATTTTAATCCATGACGGCGTAGTGTGTTACTAATGGTTTTCATTGAGACTGTGGTCATAGCTCTCTTCAGGTCATTGACCAGGTCCTGCCGTGTAGTTCTGGGCTGATCCTATTGTCCTGTAGCCCATCCCAGCCTTGTGCAGGTCTACAATTTTATCCCTGATATCCTTACACAGCTCTCTGGTCTTGGCCATTGTGGAGAGGTTGGAGTCTGTTTGATTGAGTGTGTGGACAGGTGTATTTTATACAGGTAACGAATTCAAACAGGTGCAGTTAATACAGGTAATGAGTGGAGAACAGAAGGGCTTCTTAAAGAAAAACTAACAGGTCTGTGAGAGCCGGAATTCTTACTGGTTGGTAGGTGATCAAATAGTCATGCAATAAAATGCAAATTAATTATTTAAAAATCATACAATGTGATTTTCTGGATTTTCGTCTCTCACAGTTGAAGTGTACCTATGATAAAAATTACAGACCTCTACTTGCTTTGTAAGTAGGAAAACCTGCAAAATCGTCAGTGTATCAAATACTTGTTCTCCCCACTGTACATTTACCGCATTTAGCCCAGCACACAGCATTTTTTTTGGATGTTTGGTAAATTCCATCACAAAATATACATAATAAAAGTCTACCAATCAGGTTGTGAACGTATCCCTATGCTTTTAGGTTCGGTATCTTTAGGTTCAGTGATATAAAGAGCCAATCTTGAATGCTAGGTGGACTAGGACAAAATGTTTGGGGGTTGTTTGGGGGTTTTTTTTGGTCCGGACCAAACTAACCTTGTGAACTGTACTACAAGTGTGAACACACCCTTAAATTTTGGTTTTATAGTGATTAAGTGTGCAATTTAAAAGGAAAAGGAAAAAAATCTAAGTGGATAGTTCAAAGAGAGATAAACAATCTCATGCAGAAAGCCCAACAACTTGGACAGCAGAAGATTTGATGCAAAATCTTGTGGATTATCGTGAGCCAGTTAAAACATTGTACCCTGACATCTTTCCCACTGAGGTTTGTGGCTTTAATTCATTGTTTTCTTTCTGAAGTCTGAGTCTCTCAGCATGCTAAGAGATTATTTGTTTCTGCGCCAGAATGTGTTTTGACGAACTGCTGTTCACCGCATATACAGTACTTTGTTCCACAACTGTGAGGCTTGTTGTGCTGGTTGTTTTGATATTTGAGAGAAGCGGAGAGAACATTTCCTGGCCCCGGCCAGGGTGTAGGTTGTTCTGTTTAGCCTCCTCTTTGCAAATTGCAACTGTAATTGCAGCGGAAGAGATAACAAATCTGAGCTTCAATAAATCCTGATGCTTGCATGTTAGAGGGCCACAGGAAAAGTGTTCAAGCCCGGGGGATTTCCACTTAATGCAAAGGAAACTCCACTGCCATCTCACTGGCTTCTGTGTAACCGAAAAAAGCAAGACGGCAAAATGCCGCTATTTATAGCATCTCAACCTCTCCCCATAAGGATTAAGGCTGGATATTTCATTAAAGTTCAGTGCCTTGTTGCTTTCCTCTGAGTCAGTGTTTGCTAGGTGAACAGAGGGTTAGATCAGAGCACAGAATCTTGATATTTACTTTGATTAACATCCCCCTTCAAAATCCCATCTCGTTGCAATTTATTGCCCCAGACTATCTTCTGATTTCATCTGATGTGGGTCAAAACGGAAATGAATGTCAAAAACTGCAATAACAACAGTATTGAGATGAGACAATGTCGTGTCATGTCACATTTACCTCAGAAAAACTATACTGAGTGACCATAAACTCGTTAGTCAGCTAGAAAAATGAACTCTAGAGAGGAGCACTTTGCTAAATTTATGCACATTATTACATATTCATGATCATTTTTAATGTCCTTCTAATATTTAATGCTTTTGAATAAATCCGATTTTATGACAGACACCATTTAAATATTTATATTTCAAAAAACAAAGTGGAGTAGAAATATGATTATGTAATTGTAAAGTTATGTTTTTATACTAATCAGTTCATTTTAACCTTCAATATTACAGTAATGTAGTGCCAACTGACTCCCTGTCATTGTTTAGTTTTCATGGACTTTCAGTCTATGTCTTCCTTTGTTTGATTTTCCTGCCACTCCTTTGTTACCATGGTCATGTCATTATGAGTTTGTTCTGTTCAGCTGCATTTTATTAATTAGTCTCGTTTGTGTTTGCTAAATAAGTTCTGCCCTCACATTCCTCACAGTACACAACTCTATTACTTGATTAAAAGTGAAAGTACTCCTAGTCAAATATTACTCCAGTACAAGTTCTAAAAACAGATTTTTACTTAAGTAAAAGTACAGAAGTATTTGTTTTTAAAAGTACTTAAGTATCAAAAGTAAATGTAATTTATGTCAATGCATTATTTTATTGTTGTTGCATTGTTGTATAAATGCACATTATGCCACCATGGTGGTTTAAGCCAGTCAGTGATGCTCTATCCGACATGCTAGCATACGACTACCTTAAGCTAATTGAAATACTTGTATAAAAGTTACAAAGCTCTTTACAAAGCTGCTGTCACTTTAAGGCCAAATGCACGGATCCAATAATACACTGATACACAACCGATGTTCTCCCAACTGTTTACTCTTCTTTTTCTCCCAGACGTTTACATTTTTTAACAATTTATGAGGCATGCATCAAGTGTTTGCCAACTAAACTAATCTTTAATCTTTTCAGAAATTGAAACACACTTTTTAAGTATGGCCATGGGTGCACACACTGCGCAGAGGAACCGCCTTCCAATTTGCTATAAACTGATCAGAGTTCAAAAAATGTTGGGAAACTTCACATGACCCTATATAAGAATGATTACTGATAGGCTGTCTGCAAAACAACAACAACAACAAAAACCTTTTAAAGAAGAGAAAAATCATCCACTGATTTTCAAAGCTGCTACAGAAATAACTTTCGACTTTGAGGACCTTGATAGAAATGAAGTGGAGTAAAAGTCAAAGTTTCCAGAAAAAATAATACTCAAGTAAAGTACAGATACAAGGAAAGTGTACTTAAGTACAGTACTCAAGTAAATGTACTTAGTTACTGTCCACCTCTGCTGTTCGGTCACGATCACATTAAGTTTTGCGTTGCTAATGGCTGTTTACCTGCCTTTGAGTCTACTTGACATTAAACTTCATTGAGAACTTTGTTAATCTGTCTTTGTCTGTCTGCCTGCAAGAACCATGTGACACTCCCATGTAATGTCTAGTGTGTTGGTTCTGTTTCATGTTTCATGTAATTAGGTGTATTCGACATCGGCTGCGGCTGGATGCAACTGATCGGCGAGAGTAGCCGAGTGCAGGCGGGGAGGAGCTGCAAACGTTCTCCTTCTCGCGCTGTGTTCGCATACTTTATCACAGCTGAAGTGAAATAAATGCAATATTTGTCACTGTCAATACACAGATGTTTCAGAGACATAATTGTCATGTCATACTTTATGTATTGCTTAATACAGCGTGTGTTTGTACAAGAATAACGTTCAACATACACTCACCTAAAGGATTATTAGGAACACCATACCAATACTGTGTTTTACCCCCTTTCGCTTTCAGAACTGCCTTAATTCTATGTGTAATTCTATTGATTCAACAAGCTGCTGAAAGCATTCTTTAGAAATGTTGGCCCATATTGATAGGATAGCATCTTGCAGTTGATGGAGATTTGTGGGATGCTTATCCAGGGCACGAAGCTCCCGTTCCACCACATCCCAAAGATGCTCTATTGGGTTGAGATCTGGTGACTGTGGGGGCCATTTTAGTACAGTGAACTCATTGTCATGTTCAAGAAACCAATTTGAAATTATTCAAGCTTTGTGACATGGTGCATTATCCTGCTGGAAGTAGCCATCAGAGGATGGGTACATGGTGGTCATAAAGGGATGGACATGGTCAGAAACAATGCTTAGGTAGGCTGTGGCATTTAAACAATGCCCAATTGGCACTAAGGGGACTAAAGTGTGCCAAAAAAACATCCCCCACACCATTATACCACCACCACCAGCCTGCACAGTGGTAACAAAGCATGATGGATCCATGTTCTCATTCTGTTTACGCCAAATTCTGACTCTACCATCTGAATGTCTCAACAGAAATCGAGACTCATCAGACCAGGCAACATTTTTCCAGTCTTCAACTGTCCAATTTTGGTGAGTTTGTGCAAATTGTAGCCTCTTTTTCCTATTTGTAGTGGAGATGAGTGGTACCCGGTGGGGTCTTCTGCTGTTGTAGCCCATCCGCCTCAAGGTTGTGCGTGTTGTGGCTTCACAAATGCTTTGCTGCATACCTCAGTTGTAACGAGTGGTTATTTCAGTCAAAGTTGCTCTTCTATCAGCTTGAATCAGTCGGCCCATTCTACTCTGACCTCTAGCATCAACAAGGCATTTTCGCCCACAGGACTGCCGCATACTGGATGTTTTTCCCTTTTCACACCATTCTTTGTAAACCCTAGAAATGGTTGTGCGTGAAAATCCCAGTAACTGAGCAGATTGTGAAATACTCAGACCGGCCCGTCTGGCACCAACAACCATGCCATGCTCAAAATTGCTTAAATCACCTTTCTTTCCCATTCTGACATTCAGTTTGGAGTTCAGGAGATTGTCTTGACCAGGACCACACCCCTAAATGCATTGAAGCAACTGCCATGTGATTGGTTGATTAGATAATTGCATAAATGAGAAATTGAACAGGTGTTCCTAATAATCCTTTAGGTGAGTGTATATACACTATCAGTGAAGAGAGATCTACATTTTATATCAGTTTTATTTTGATAAACATGATGATATAACATTGTGCCTACATGAAAAGAGGTTTTATTGTTATAAAAACAGATTTGTGAGAATTAGTGGAACTGAAGGTTTAAGATAGAATAAACACGAAACACACATGATTGCTGTCAATCGTGGAACAGCTGTGTCGTCATCAGAGTCTGTGCAGTCTGGTGCAGCCGCTCTGGAGAAACTGCACCAGCTGTATTAGCCGGCTGCTCTCAAATTGCTTTCGCGGTACTTTGATGTCAAACGTCACAGTCACGTGGCGTCAGCGCTGTCTCAAGTCGGACAAAATTTCTAACCGGCATGCACTGCTTCAAGTCAGCCACCGATCGGTCTGCACATCGCTGTATCAAGCATAGACAGTAAAAGAAATGGACACAGCGACCCCATAGACTTACACAGAGAAAAGTTAAATCAATTAGAAGCACTCACTTCCTGATGGCTGAGTGTACTGCGCAGCCTCAGACTGAGCTTGACGACGTAGATGTGACATGAGCAACCTGTCTGACAGTTGTAAGCCTTCTAGTAGTTGTGCAAAGTGAAATCTGAATCACCGAATCTTGCAGAAACAGAGAGCTTGAGCAGGAGCAACTTTTGGTAAGTATTCTTATTAATTGTTTTGTCATTTTGCTTAGTATTTATTTATTTTAATAAATTGTTTTAATAACATAGACAGTTAAAGATTGCCTGCGAGCTTCTCCTCCTGTCTGTACGGGTCTATACGGTAATTTCTCTACTGTGCGGCGGAGTCGCGCGGTTATGACGCAATCGTTAGCCTATTTTTACAAAAACTGCTTCTATGGGGGCGATAGTGTAAGATACAAGGTAATGGAGCCTTTTATACATTGTTGTGTTTCTTTAGAAATAAACAATGGACAAATGGAGTATTTAAACGCCTCAGATGTAAAGTTATTCGCTGTCAAAGTGACGCCAAAATGAATCAGTCAATGGAATGCTAACAGCAGGTGATGGCTTGGTTAGCAATGGCTGCCCCAATGGAAGGTACACTTTCCGGGTGCTGGATTACCCCCTTGGTATCAAGTCGAACAAGCCTCTTGTTTTCCTATCAGTCATGTTTCCTGGTCTTGTCATGTGATTATTGTCATGTGATTCCCTTGTCCTCATGTGTTATGAGGTGTGTTCGACATCGGCTGTGGCTGGATGCAACTGATCGGCGAGAGTAGCCGCGTGCAGGCGGGGAGGAGCTGCAAACGGAGACGTGAAGTCGGACACTTTCTGCTTCCCGCAGTGACGCTCGCGCTGTGTTTGCATACTTTATCAGCTGAAGTGAAATAAATGCAATATTTGGCAATACACAGATGTTTCAGAGACATTATTGTCATGTAATAAATGATGTACTGCTTAATACAGCGTGTGTTTGTACAAGAATAAAGTTCAACATATAATCCTACACTATCAATGAAGTGGGGTCTACATTTTTTATCAGTTTTATTTTGATAAACATGACAACATAACGACTACATGAAAGGAGGTTTTATTGTTATAAAAAACAGATTTGTACACATTAGTGGAGCTGAAGGTTTTAGAATAAACACAAAACACGCGTGATCGCTGTCATGCGGTGAATCTGGCCAATCGTGGAACAGCTGTGTCATCATCAGAGTCTGTTTAGCCTCGTGCAGCTGCTCTGTAGAAACTGCACCGGCTGTATTAGCCGGCTGCTCTCGAAACGCTCTCGCAGCATTTTGTTGACAAACATCACATGGCGTCGGCGCTGCCTCAAGTCGGACAAAATGTCTAACCGGCATGCACTGCTTCAAGTCAGCCGCCGATCGGCCTGCGCATCGCTGGGTGAAGTCGAACAAGCCTATGTTCTCATTGGTTGTTTTAGTCATGTGTTCTTAGTTCAGTTCTGTCATTGGTTCATTGTTCTGATTGTTCACAGATGTGTCTTGTTTATTCATTAGTCTTTGTGTATTTAAGCCCTCATGTTTGCATTGGTCCTGGTCGAGTATTGCTAATTTTGTAACCTGCTGTTGGTCAGTGTTTGTGCATGCTTCAAGTCTGTTCCAAGTCTATGTCTAGTCAAGTCATTGTTAGATTTGTATATGTTCACATTGTAAATAAACTGCACTTGGGTTCATCAAGCTTGCCTCCAGTGGACCTTATGTTACACCCCATGGTTTACTGCATTCGTTAAGAGATTTGTTTTCCTTGAGAAAATTTGCCATGCATTGTACCTGATATAAATCCAAAATAATCAAAATCAGAAGCTTGTGAATCGAAATCGAATCCAATCATGAAATTATAAAGAACCTTTGAGCAATGGAAATGTTCTATGGATGTTAAAGGTTCATGGAGCCAGCATCAATGCCAATAAAGAACCTTTATTTTTAACAGTGAATCAGATGCAGATGCCTTTTAATCAATAGCGTTTAGCTTTTTGGGAAGAAGGAAAGCACTGAATAGTTTAACTCTGCAAGGAAACCTTGAAAACACATTTTCAGTCCTGCTCAACAAGAAATTTTGACTGAAAATATTTTTCACTTGAGGTTCAGACGTTCCGTTTTTATTTAATAATCTTGCATTTCTTTGTGCAATTTTACAGCATTTTAAAAGCACAGCAGTGCAATACATTACCATGAACCTGATGGACATAAATAATTTGTCGTCCTGTAAATGATACTCATTTGTCATTTTTATAATAAAATCTCAATATTATAGTCTAAAAACCTCTGAATATTTGTGTTTAATTTGTCAATCATCACTACAGGTTGGAAAGGTATATAGAAAGAAAGGTATTCGGACTCATGAAAGGATAGGGATGTTTTAACGTGTAAATTGCAGGTTAAAAGTAACTCTGTGATGTCCCCAAGATTCAGAGGTTTTTAGACTATAATATTGAAATATTATTATAGAAATGAGGAATTTCATTAAATTCCTTTCATTATAAAGTTTGTGTTCAGTGTTCGTCAGTCAGCAAATGACACATCAAACAAAAGAACATATGAGGAAAATGAGAACGTATTAAGAGAATTGTATCTTCAAAGAGGAAAAAAATTCATAATTGAAGAGGAAAAAAAATGAAAAGCTGCCAAATTGTCAGATATTGCTGTAAACAAATGGCAGCTATTGTGAATCTTGTTGCACTTTTCTTTTTTTTGTGTGTGGCTTTCATGAGTTCATGTTCTTAGTCTATCAAAAAACAAATTCAGACGAATCATAATTTGTTGACATTATGTTTACATACACCGATTAGGCCTAATATTGTGTTGGTCCCCCCTTTTGCTGCCAAAACAGCCCTGACCCGTCGAGGCATGGACTCCACTAGACCCCTGAAGGTGTGCTAGGGTATCTGGCACCAAGATGTTAGCTCCTTTAAGTCCTGTAAATTGTGAGGTGGCGCCTCCATGGATTGGACTTGTTTGTTCAGCACATCCCACAGATGCTCGATTGTATTGAGATCTGGGGAATTTGGATGCCAAGTCAACAGAACTCTGTGAGATGGTGGTCCAGTGGGTTAAACCATGGAACTGATACGCAGAAGGTTGCTGGTTCGATCCCAGCGGTCACCACCAGTGTGTCCTTGAGCAAGGCACTTTACTCCATGTTGCTCCAGGGGGATTGTCCCTGTAATAAGGGACAAGTCGCTTTGGATAAAAGCGTCTGCCAAATGTATAAATGTAAATGTAAGTCAACACCTCAAACTTGTTGTTGTGCTCCTCAAACCATTCCTGAACCATTTTTGCTTTGTGGCAGGGCGCATTATCCTGCTGAAAGAGGCCACAGCCACCAGGGAATACCGTTTCCATCAAAGGTCTGGTCTGCAACAATGCTTAGGTAGGTGGTACGTGTCAAAGTAATATCCAAATGGATGGCAGGACCCAAGGTATCCCAGCAGAACATTGCCCAAAGCTTCACACTGCCTCCGGCGGCTTGCCCTCTTCCCATAATGCATCCTGGTGCCATGTGTTCCCCAGGTAAGCGATGCACACACACCCAGCCCATCCACGTGATGTGAAAGAAAACGGGATTCATCAGACCAGGCCACCGTTTTCCATTGCTCCGTGGTCCACCCACTAACAGGTGTCATGATGAAGAGATAATCAATGCTATTCAATTCTCCTAATGTCATGCCTGATCCGTGGAAACAGAATTGGTTTTAAATTGTTTTGCTGTGTCATGACTAGTTTTTGTATTTTATCATTGTTTTTCTGTTCACTTTTTTGCAGAAGACCTGTTATAGACAATGGCTGGTTCACTTGTGACAACTTGCCCCACATTGTGTGACAGCATGTCCTGTCACAAAAGGTCACTTGCTTGTTTGTTATTCCCAGTGCAATAACGGGGGAAATGTAATGAGAGGGTTTTGGCAAGGACAGACACTACAATGTGACAATGACATTTAAACATGATTCGGTCAAAGGCAATGTATTAAAGCTAATGGGAAAAAGAGATGAGAAAAGAGGTGCAGTTTTTAGTCAGTGAGCAAATGTTTCTATTGTTCCTCTGTGAAAGCTCCTCATTACTGTCACAGACTGTGGTATCACAGGAAGATCAAGAAAGCCAAAAATGATTGAAAGGTAACCATTTATGTATTCTCAAAGATTCATAGAGAAACATACACTAACAGATGAGACAGTGTGCTACACACAAACAATACCAGACCAAGGAGAACTGAAAAGACTGCGACTTAAATAGTCACCACAAACAAGATAATTAAACAGACACAGCTGAACTATATGAACTTATAATGACGGTAACCATGGAAACAAAGGAGTGGCGGGAAACTGAACAAAGGAACAAATCAAACAAGCAAAAACTGCAACTGCTAGAAATAAACAAAATCACTGAGATCAATATTCCTTTGTGTTGTACAGATGTTTAATTGACCTCAGGCTTTTAAAGGACAGGATTCTCTTAATTATTTTATATATATATATTTAAAGCTTGTCCTGCATAATTAAGAATGGTTGCATTTGTACATTAACTGCTGATATGAGACTCCAAGTTGATAACAATGCAGAATAATCCAGTATCCCTGCAGCCTAAAGTGCTTCCCATCTGCATAAATTTGACCTCCTACAGACAATTTACACACATACACAAACACACATTGGGTTGCCATGTTTTTTGGGTACTTTCCATAGACATAATGATTTTTATAAACTGTATATACAATCCCCTAACCCTCCCTCTAAACCTACCCTACAGAAAACTTTTTCTATGCATTTTTAGTATGATTTATAAGCTGTTTTCCTCATTGGGGCCAAACATATCCAAGGATTTTAGATATTCTCGTCTTTGTGCCCATAATGTAGGGTTTACCAGGACACACACATACACGAAAACTAATTTACAAAGGAATGCAGTAAATTAATGCTTAAAGCAATTGCAATTTCAAATGAATTAACCGCTGACCAATGGGAAACCAGTGACAATATTGTTGTGACAGTCATTTTAGAAGTGCCTTTGTGTGTGAGAGGAATGGCTGTAGGCGAAAGGGGATGTTGTTACCAGTCTGAAGATAATGAGAAAATAAACAGTTTGGACATATTTGTGTAAAATGTCAAACATAATCTGTGGCATCTCTGCTCAATTAAACGCTGCAGATCATTGTCTTAATCAGAATTTAATCATCTAGAGGAGTGGTTCTCAGTGATGTACCCCCTGTGAAATATTTTTTCAGCCAAGTACCCCCTAACCAGCGCAAAGCATTTTTGGTTGAAAAAAAAGAGACTTAAACAGAGCACTGTGCCATCAGTGTCTGACTTATTAAAGGGGTGATGAATTGAGAAATCAACTTTCCCTTGAGCCTTTGATATATATAAAAGTTAAAAATCATGATATGAAGAATATCCTGTAAGTTTCAGAGCTGAAAACGTCCTTGTTAGACAAAGAAAAGCTTTTATAGACACCAGGCCCAGAAAACGAGAGATCTCAGAATATGTCGACCACTGACGTAGTAGGATGCAGAAGCGCCGCCTCAAGCCTGCCCACCGATCTGGAGCTAAACAGATCGCGCTACTGAGCAGCTCACATGCGTAAGACATTGCGTGTTTGTTTGCTTCATTTCACCGCAGAATCGATTGTAAACAAGATACTTGTCGAGACTGGATTTGCAGACATATTGAGATTAAAACACAATGCTGTTTTTGGATATATTATTATTTACTATATTGGATCCGACAGGAATGGTGCAACACACTTATGTGAGTAAAACATGTTTTTTTATATGTGTTTGTACTGCATTGTTACAGATTGTTTGATATCTATTGATTACATACCTTAGCACTCTGTCACAGGCTGGAGAAGGTGTTATTGGTTCATTCGTGATCAGACTCGGACTTGTAATGCCAGTGCTCGCAAAGCCCAACATCCCGGGGCTATGTGTTTTTCAGACGGGCTACCAAAACGTATCACCGGCCTGCCGACGGGCTATCTTAAATAGTGAAATAACATTCCTTTCTTGCGTGCGTGTGTGTGTACGGGTTATTCACCGATCGGGTGGGTCAAAATACAAAAATAACATTCCAATAAATCGTGAATCAGAGATGAATCATTGTGTGTGTTTGATAAAGACATTTTGTGAGCCCTGTGAACGTTTCCCCACACGCTTTCAAAACAATCCACACATGTACTGTGGGGAGCTGAAGCTCATTAAATATGTAAATCTTATCCAATCCTAGCTGTGGGCATTTACTTCCAAGTCTTCAGTGCGGCACGCCCATCAAAACCAAGTGTTTTTCAGAGCCTCAAAACCATGGCAGAAAATAGCCTATTACTTATTCATTATGATGTTTTTGATTGTAAAAACCACGCAAACGTCATAAGTTGACCCCAGACAACAGTATACAAAAATAAAAAAGCCAGTTCATGACACCTTTAAAGGTCCATGGCATGAAATTTTCATTTTATGAAGTTTTTCAACATTAATATGAATACCCCTAGCCTGAATATTGTCCCCAAGTGGCTAGAGTTCTGGGTGCCTTTCTCTGCCTTGACAGCCCAGACGAGCTGATCTTGAATTTTCCTGTTATGATGTCATAACAGGAACGGTTACCTCCCTTTCCTCCGCCCATAGAATTTGGCACGCCCATGCGAGCGCTATATTTGTCCTCGAGAGATTATGGCTTGTGAACGAGTGAATGCTGGCAGTTTCTCAGTGTTTGGATGTACAAATGAAAACAGAAGTTTTTTTCAGTTCCTTCTGATCTGTGATCAGTGATTTCTGATGTGTAGCTAATTATTCAAGTTCACACAGAACTTTATTATTCGTGTACAACACGCTGCGGCTTCTTTCTCCCCCGACAGAACGGTGTTTTCTATCTTGTGAGTCAGTGTTTTTGTACGTCCTCGTCGCCTCTATCTGTTCTAAAATGTGCATACAGTCATGAGTTTCTGCTCAACATCGGCAAAGCCACATCTTTAGAGATAAACCTCACGCGCGCTGAGGCTCGGGCTGCACTGGCCGGTCGACCTTCAATATCACCGACCCCCAGTACTGCATCTGGCCCACAGCGGAGGCACCATGAGCGGCGCAAGATTAAGCAGACGGGGGGTAAATGTGAGGGTATCCGGGCTAGGCTAGCCAGCTATCCCCACAATAAACTGGATTACATTCGATTACTGCTGTTGTGTCTTTGTTTGCTCTGTGTACTCAATGCGCGTACATCACTGACGCTTTTCATATGATAGGAAAATATCTAAAAATAATTGTGATAATGGTTCGGGTAAGTGAGGAAGGAAGAAGACAGGGGTCGGCGTGACTGGGACACGTGCTTTTATTTACACTCAGTTCTCAAAACAAATAGCGCTCGTGGGCACGCACAGGGCTTCAAAACTCAACACTCTTGCAAACAGTCTTCTCAAACGGACAGTATCTCTGGCTCAGCAGGTTGTAGACAGCAGTGGTGTCCCAGTCCCTCTCTCTCTCCGTCTCTCTCTCGCACCGGCTTTATATTCTCCCTCCACGCCAATTACTGTAATCAGAGACAGGTGTTTGTAATCTGCGTTTGAGCCGCTTACTCACCGCTCGGTTCCATTCCCTCTCTCCGCCCGCAGACCTCACGAAACCACGCCCACCTCACCACAATAGTGCTATAATCAACACTTACTCATAACTCGTTCATCTCCTGTAATGGTACATTACATGTGTTACAAAGTTGGTAATAAGGACGAAGATTGGCTCAGGGTGACTGGGACTCGTGTTTATTCAGAACTCTCAGATACAAACAAAATAAACTTGCGCTGACAGCGCTCTCACAACTCAGTAGTTACTATAAATAACTTTGTTATCAATCGCTCCGTCTCTGGTCCGTGATGTCCGGTTCGCGAACGAATCGTTCTTTTGAACCGGTTCTTTTTAGTGAACCAGTCGAACCAGTTCGCCAAATCGAATTGAATCGTTCTAAACGGTTCACATCTCGAGTCAGCGCTGATCCATAATTTACTAAAGTCCCTCCGACTAGAAATAAACTAATAACCTGAAGTATATGTTAGTAACTACAACAGTTCACTGAACTGAGACGTGCTGAGAGAACTGATGAGAAGTGAACTCAGGTCCATCCGTCTCTCTGGCAGGCTCGTGCCTCGTAGACCTCGTTAAACCCCGCCCCCTCCGCTACAAGATCTAATACTCATTTCAAATGCAAAGATGTCAGCCAATCACAACAGTGGGCGTTTTTACTGAAGTCTCGCAGCAGACACGCCCCTTGAAACAGGGCATTCAGCCACAGGTCAAACATCAGTATAGAAAAAATGTCTTTTATTTCTAAATTATGACATTTTATGATGTAAAAATCATACTAAAAATATAAGTACACCTCAGGAAACATTATAAAATAATAGAAAAAGGCCATGCCATGGGACCTTTAAACTTTGGAACATATAAACGCATACAAAATTCAAACATTTGGGGGGAAAAAACTATATAGAACATTTTAAATGTAATAATAATCCATGACTAAATGTATTGTAAATATTTCTGATCACTCAAATGTAGTGATTCAAACTAATGTAGTGAAAACAGTGACCATATAACTATTTAAAACTATAGAATTAACCATTTAAAACTCCATAAAATGGCAAAATACTGCTCATTTGCAGTGGTCTCTCTTGAGCTATTTGGAAATAAAAAGATATAACAAAAAAACGAAAGAAATAATTAACTTAATGTTAATTAACGTGTTTTTTTTTCTTCTTTTTTTCCCCCTTTTTTTCTTTATGCTGCTGTTTGCAATTGCACGCTAGAATATACCCATGAAAAATATTTTTAACGGGTCACAGACACTCGTCAATTGTACTTTTATTTAATGCCAATTCAATATTATAATCTTAACAGTTAACGGTTAATATTCGGATAATGAGCGGCGGTTATTGTTCAGGAAAATTAACCGAAATGAGCATCCCTATACTGAATATAAAATTAATTTTATGAACTTATACTTATATTTTCCTGAAATATTTATGTTACGAGCCCCTGCTCTTTCTCTTGTTTTCTTTTTCTTTCTGAGTAGAGTTGCCAATTGGATGGGGGCGGAGCCTGATGATTCCTAACACCTGAGGCCTCTGCCTATTTAAGAGCTGCTGGTGGCGCCTCGGTATGGGGACCTACCTCAAGAATCCTGTTGTTTGTGGTTTTGGAGTTTGTGGGTCTCTTTTGTACAGGATGGTGAGTTTCATTTGTCTAGTTATATTAGGTTAGCGGGAAAGCATAGGAAGGTAAGCTGACCCAGAAGATTCTTTTGTGTATATTAGGAAAGCATTAACTCTGAGTTGCAGTTTACATTAGTTACCTCACCAGTCCTTATTTTAATTTCTGTATGTTTATATCGTTGTTTTTGTTACTTTCCATTGCCAATAAATGTTATATTTATTTTTATTACCCTGGCCTTTTGATTTCTTGTTTTGCTACCTTCCTGAATGGCTCTTATGGTGGTCCCTATTTTGGGTCGTAACAATTTATAAAATTATTTTTAAAGGATTTTTGCATGGATGCTACTTTTTAAATGTATGTATATTTTAAAATCTCACGTACCCCCTGTAGTGCCTTCACGTACCCCCAGGGGTACGAGTATACCCATTTGAGAACCACTGATCTAGATAATGAATACCTAGATCTTTTTATTATTTATTTATTTTTTCAGAAAATCCTATTGTCAAATGCAACTATTGTGCTGCTGAACTGCTTTCCTTTGTGTGCAATCCACACTAAAAGCTTCCACATATATATATATATATATATATATATATATATATATATATATATATATATATATATATAATTTAGATTAGATTCAACTTTATTGTCATTACACAAGTACAAGGCAACGAAATGCAGTTTAGGTCTAACCAGAAGTGCAATAGCAGCAAGTGCAGGATATACAGTGGTTGCGTAAGTGCAGGACATGGATATGTACTGAATATATATATATATATATATATATATATATATATATATATATATATATATATAAATAGAGAGACGGTTATTACTATAAACAGAACTGAATTTACAGGTGAATATGTACAGTGAATAAATATACAGATGGCTATTACTATAAACAGAATTTACAGGTGAATATGTACTATGAATATAATATACAGATGGCTATTACTATAAACAGAATTTTACAGATAGAGGTATACAATAATGTTAGGCTAATATGAGGAATATAGCAGTGGATAAGGGTAGTGCAATAAATTATGGACAGAGCTATCCGAAAAAAAAGTGTAAAAGTGCAGTGGAAAGTGGTTGCATATTACAGTTAGAAGTACGGTGCAAAATGCAAATGTAAACATTGGTACTATAAATACAGTCGGCAGTGCAAATGAGCATAATCCAGTTAAGATATGGCAGTGCAAGATGCATAAGTAAACAGTTGTTACTGTAATAAACAGTCGGTAGTGCAAATAACAAAGTGAAGGCAGATGTGAGGTAGGAGAGTTAGCAGTTTATGAGGGAAGTGGATCAGCGGGGGTTTGAGTTCAATAAAGAGACAGCTCTGGGGAAAAGACTGTTCTTTAGTCTGCTGGTCCTGGTCCGGAGGATCCTGAAATGCCTGCCGGAGGGCAGGAGAGAAAACTGTCTGTGGGCTGGGTGAGAGGAGTCCTTGAGGATGCTGCGAGCTCGATGCAGGCAGCGTTTCCTCTGGATGTGCTCGATGGCAGGTAGTGGAGTACCTGTGATGCGCTGGGCAGTTTTCACCACCCTCTGCAGTGCCTTGCGCTCCGCAACAGAGCAGCTCCCATACCATACTGCCACACAGTTGGTCAGGATGCTTTCTATTGCGCAGCGGTAGAAGTTCACCAGGATAGCCAAGGAGAGCTGATTCTTTCTCAGTGTCCTCAGGAAGAAGAGGCGCTGGTGAGCCTTCTTGACCAGACTGGAGGTGTTGGTCGTCCACGACATGTCCGCCGAGATGTGGATCCCCAGGAACTTGAAACTGGAGACACGCTCAACAGCCATTCCATTGATGTGGATGGTGTCGTGTGTGCTTCTTGACTCTTTCCTGAAGTCCACGATGAGCTCCTTCGTTTTGGTGGTGTTGAGGAGCAGGTTATTATCAGCGCACCATGTGGCCAGGTGCTGGATCTCCTCCCTGTAGGCAGTCTCATCGTTGTTGCTGATGAGACCAATCACCGTAGTGTCGTCCGCAAACTTGACGATGGAATTAGATCCATACACAGGCTTGCAGTCGGAGGTGAAGAGGGAGTAGAGAAACGGACTTAGCACACAGCCCTGTGGTACACCAGTGTTGAGTGTGATGGACGTGGAGCAGGTGGATCCTGATCGAACATTCTGTGGTCTGTCAGTTAGGAAGTCCAAAATCCAGTTACACATTGAAGTGTTGATGCCCAGGTCTCCAAGTTTGGCTATTAACTTGGATGGGATGACAGTGTTGAATGCTGAGCTGAAGTCAACAAACAGCATGCGTGCATAAGTGTTCTTATGGTCCAGATGAGTGAGCACAGAGTGCAGTGCCATGGAAACTGCATCCTCTGTGCTCCTATTGCTGTGGTAGGCAAACTGGTGTGAGTCCAATGTGGATAGTAGAGAGTCTTTTAGGTGTTCCAGGACCAGCCGCTCAAAGCACTTCATAACGATGGGTGTGAGTGCTACAGGGCGGTAGTCATTAGGGCACCTCGGGCTAGAGTGTTTCGGCACTGGCACAATGGAAGTGCGTTTAAAGCATGTCGGTACAGCTGCTTGGGCAAGAGACAGGTTGAAAATGTCTGTAAAAACCCCAGCGAGCTGCTCCGCACATGCCCTGAGAACACGTCCAGGGATGTTGTCTGGTCCAGCAGCCTTGTGCGCACTGATCCGGCTCAGTGCCTTGCAGACATCTGTGGAGGAGAGTGTGATTGGTGGGTGGTCATCTGAGGGTTTGAGCTTGGTGGCAGTTTCTCTGTTGTCTCTTTCAAAACGAGCATAAAAGTAATTTAGCTTGTTCAGGAAGTTGACATCAGTGGCTGCGGGGGTGGAGTGGGTGGGTTTATAATCACTGATGGCCTGAATGCCCTGCCACATGCGTCGAGGGTCAGAGTTGGAAAAGTGTCCCTCTATCTTTAGCTTGTAGCAGTGCTTGGCCTTTTTGATGCCCCTCTTCAGGTTTGCTCTGGATGTGCTGTAGGCTTGTGCATCATCTGATCTGAAGGCAGTATTGCGTGACTTCAGCAGGAGTCGCACTTCCCTGTTCATCCAAGGCTTCTGATTTGGGTATGTGGTGATCTGTTTCTGGGTTGTAACACTGTCAATGGTGGTATTGATATGATCCAATACAGAGGAGGTGAATGAGTCAATGTCCGTGTGAGCGCCACTGGTGGCTTGAGAAGCAAACATACTCCAGTCTGTGTTTAGAAACCTTTCCTGGAGTGTGGAATCTGCCCCCGCAGGCCACACCTTGATGGTCTTCACTGATGGCTTCACACGGTTGATGAGGGGTGCATATTTGGGGCTGAGGAACAAAGAGAGGTGGTCTGACTGTCCCTGGTGGGGGAGGGGTGTTGCAACGTAAGCTCCCGCCATGTTTGTGTAAACATGGTCTAAGGTTTTGTTTCCTCTGATGTGGCAGGAAACATGCTGGTGAAACTTGGGTAGCACTGACTTAAGTTTGAATGATTAAAGTCACCTGCAACAATAAACGCAGCTTCCAGGTGATCAGTCTGTTGTTTACTGATGGCTGCGTGAAGTTCTTTCATAGCAAGCTTGGCATCAGCATCCGGGGGAATATAGGCCGCAGTGATAATGGTGGAAGTGAACTCCCGCGGTAGATAAAACGGTCTACATTTAACCATGAGAAACTCCAGGTTAGCTGAACAATGACTCTCAACAATAGCAGAGTTTGTGCACCAAGCTTTGTTAATATAAATGCTCAATAGCGGTGTCCGGTATTCCGCTGTTTAACCAGGTTTCAGTGAAGATTAGGACATTACAGTTCAAAAGTTTCTTACTGTGTGTGATGCTGAGTCGAATCTCCTCCATTTTGTTCACTAGTGATCGTACATTAGCAAGGAAAATGCTGGGTAAAGAGAGCCGATGAGGAGAAAGCGTTAGCTTAGCCCGTAGACCTCCACGCTTTCCGCGCCTTTGTTTATGATCACGCCGCCTCCTGCGTGCACTTCAGCCCAGCCGGGAAGAGTGCATATAGATATGTCGTACCCTAAGTAAGAGCACTTGCACCCTCCAAACACACAGTAAGTAAGCATCTGTACCCTCTCCCTCTCAGTATTGATCAGTCCTTTTATCCAAGTGATGCTAATGGATTTTCTTGCCTTTTAAGTCTGTTTAATGGCAGCTCCATACACCGTACACCGAGCTCCATCTCAAGGTAAATCAGGCTCGTTCCTCATGCTGAAGCGTATTCTTCTGGAAGTTTGGGTGAGTTGAAATGGACTACTCTTTTATTAAAACTTTGCTTTTGGATCAATCACATATGGATTTTCATGAGACAATGACTGTTGAAAATCCTTAGGAAACTCTTGAGGAGACATGTTCGATACTTTTTCTCTGGACATAATTTATGCAGAAGACTAAGGGCCCTATTTTAACGATCTGAACGCATGGTCTAAAGCGCATGGCACAGGTGCACTTACAGCGTGTCCAGATCCACTTTTGCTAGTTTAATAACGGAAAAGAGCGGTCGGCGTTCAAGGCGCATGGTCCAAAAGGGTTGTACCTAGTCTCTTAAAGGAATAGTTCACCCAAAAATGAAAATTAGCCCTTAATTTACTCACCCTCAAGTCATAGGTGTATATGACATTCTTCTTTCAGATTAATAATATATATATATATATATATATATATATATATATATATATATATATATATATATATATATATATATATATATATATATATATATTCCAGGCTAATCCAAGCATTAGAATTGCAGTAATGGTTGCTCTATTTTTGAAGTCCATAAAAAATGCATATGTCCGTCAAATAACGGGCTCCACGTGGCTTCGGGTGTTAATAAAGGCCTTCTGATGCGAATCCTGTAGGAGTTTGTGTAAAAATATCCATCAAAATATCCATATTCAAAACTTTACATTTTCGGCCGACCACCTTCCGTGGAGAAGTGTTGAATGTTGAAAGTGAAACCCAAGATGCGTACGTGACGTCATGACGAGCCTACCTGGTTGAGTTAGTCTTTCGATCAGCAGGGGAACTTTCAACAATTTTTCCATAAACTTAACAGGGAAGGCGGTCGGCCGAAAGCAGAGATGTATAAAGTACCAGAGACCCAGATTTGAGTAAAAGTACAAGTGCTCTATCAAAAAAGTGGCTTGAGTAGAAGTTGAAGTGCTCTTTAAGCACCACACTCAAAGGAGAACTCTGGTGAATTTTTAAGTTAATCTTGATCATTATACCTTTGTGAGTACTGTCTAGAGAAAAAAAAAACGAACCGGATTGGTGCTTGCAACACGGAGCTGTTACAGTTCATGCCCAGAGCTGCCACTCAGCTAACACGGCAGCTATGGAGGCATATACATAAAGAGTGTCTTTGTGCCTACACAAAATGCAATTAAAAAGTCTGTCCAACATGAACAGGGCCCTTACATGACAACGAGATGCTTTTAGCAACTTAGCCATTGTTTAAACTCACCGAAATAGTGTTTTAGACGGCAAGCTGTAGTCTCGCTGAAGTCCCGTGAGAACTCAGTTGTAGCCGGTAAAACGTAAATAGTGCAGGGGGGAGGAGCGTTGTGTGTGTGAAGGGTGATGATCGGCTCACAAGTGAAGAAATGGTTTGTAACGCTCCTCCCCCCTGGACTATTTACATTTTTACCAAATTCCAAATTTGTTCAAATTCGACTGTGAATTTTTGAAGGCCATTATTTCACAACCTTTCGGGCGGCAGAGTAAGCACTTCATTTTATATGAATTATCTTTCACTCCAACATATAAGAACATGGACTCGAAGTAGGGCCAGGGGTGGTCTCCTTCCTCACTCTCACGGCCACAATCACTTGAAGTTGAAGGGGTGGAAGGTGGTGTTTTTGGTTCGTCCATCTTAAGCTGATCAAAAGGCAGAACGGGAGCACGCGCAGTCTTCTTAATCGCTTGATTCGCTCAATGATTTCAGCTTCATCAAACCTGCCTTCTACCGTTCTGGCAGTGGTAATGTGGGTTTGGAATGGAATGATTCGTAACATTTTTATAACTGTAACGAGTAACGATGCAGCACATAAAAAAAAATATTGGAGTAAAAGTATTAAACTCATCGAAAATATGTACTGAAGTAACAGTGGAAGTGGGAGAAAAAAATAATACTCTAGTAAAGTACAGATACCGCCTTTAGTAACTTTGTTACTATACATCTCTGGCCGAAAGTTTACTTTATAAAGTTTTAAATATGGATATTTTTCTTACACAAACGACTTGAGGGTGAGTAAATTATGGGCTAATTTTCATTTTTGGGTGAACTATCCCTTTAATGAGTCATGGGTATGTTTTGGGTGTAACGTGCAATAAACCAATCAGAGTGTCATCTCCCATTCCCTTTAAAAGTCAGTTGAGCTCGCATCATGGCGGATTCGCTATTTACACAGTAGAATTTGTGAGAGGAAAGACTAAACGCTTCTTCAGACAGAGAGGAATCCTTTTATTTTTAATATTTAAAAATATTTTTGTTTTGCTGTGTCGCTGTGTGTGCAATAAGCAGAGTGTACGCGTGTTGTGCACCTGCCTATAGGCGCATATTACTAATGCGCCCTTTAAATAAAACAAAAAATACTGCGCTATTGACTTTAGACCAGGTTTTTGTTGATCAATGACACAACCATTTTCAGTTGCCTCAAAATGGCAACTCGCCAACAATGTCCCTGAACACACATTGCACATTTGTTATTTAAACAATGTGGCGCTGGACATGAAAATGATAACTGCGTCAGGCTAATTCTAGCAAAAAACACTTGCATTGTGCCTGGCGATATGATAAGGCCCTATAAGTCTTCATTTGCTCAAGGTGAAACTGTTGAGGTATTAAAAAGTCTCAGTTGTTTTTCGTTTCTACCTATCATGAATATGTAACACCCTTTTCCATTCGGCCCTTGTGTTCTTTTTGTGCTCCAGCTTTAATGCCAGATGTCATGGTTGATAAGACTTATCTCCAGAGTGCTTCTGTCAGCTGCTGTTTCTCCAGTCACATTCTAGATGCTATTTTCCTTTACGATTATTAAATTAAAGCAGATATGACTGGTGTTGTGGTGTGTTTGAACAGTACGCAGCACTCCTTTGGATGGAGGCACTAAATGTTGCTTAACAAATTTACAAGAAGAAATATGGTAAGGCAGAAGAACCTTGACTTGAGCCTCGACTTAAAATACATGCTATAATGGATTACTTTGTATGGACAAATAATTGTTAAGTATTGCAGCAACTATGTAGATATAGATTATTTAATCGGGATGTCCTTTTTTTGCATTGGTTATTGGATATTTAATTGTGATTTCCTATATACAGTGAGGAAAATAAGTATTTGAACACCCTGCTATTTTGCAAGTTCTCCCACTTGGAAATCATGGAGGGGTCTGAAATTGTCATCATAGGTGCATGTCCACTGTGAGAGACATAATCTAAAAAAAAAAATCCAGAAATCACAATGTATGATTTTTTAAAACTATTTATTTGTATGATACAGCTGCAAATAAGTATTTGAACACCTGTCTGTCAGCTAGAATTCTGACCCTCAAAGACCTGTTAGTCTGCCTTTAAAATGTCCACCTCCACTCCATTTATTATCCTAAATTAGATGCACCTGTTTGAGGTCGTTAGCTGCATAAAGACACCTGTCCACCCCATACAATCAGTAAGAATCCAACTACTAACATGGCCAAGACCAAAGAGCTGTCCAAAGACACTAGAGACAAAATTGTACACCTCCACAAGGCTGGAAAGGGCTACGGGGAAATTGCCAAGCAGCTGGGTGAAAAAGGGTCCACTGTTGGAGCAATCATTAGAAGATGGAAGAAGCTAAACATGACTGTCAATCTCCCTCGGACTGGGGCTCCATGTAAGATCTCACCTCGTAGGGTCTCAATGATCCTAAGAAAAGTGAGAAATCAGCCCAGAACTACAGGGGAGGAGCTGGTCAATGACCTGAAAAGAGCTGGGACCACCGTTTCCAAGGTTACTGTTGGTAATACACTAAGACGTCATGGTTTGAAATCATGCATGGCACGGAAGGTTCCCCTGCTTAAACCAGCACATGTCAAGGCCCGTCTTAAGTTTGCCAATGACCATTTGGATGATCCAGAGGAGTCATGGGAGAAAGTCATGTGGTCAGATGAGACCAAAATATAACTTTTTGGTCATAATTCCACTAAACGTGTTTGGAGGAAGAAGAATGATGAGTAGCATCCCAAGAACACCATCCCTACTGTGAAGCATGGGGGTGGTAGCATCATGCTTTGGGGGTGTTTTTCTGCACAATGGACAGGGCTACTGCACTGTATTAAGGAGAGGATGACCGTGGCCATGTATTGCGAGATTTTGGGGAACAACCTCCTTCCCTTAGTTAGAGCATTGAAGATGGGTCGAGGCTGGGTCTTCCAACATGACAAAAACCCGAAGCACACAGCCAGGATAACCAAGGAGTGGCTCTGTAAGAAGCATATCAAGGTTCTGGCGTGGCCTAGCCAGTCTCCAGACCTAAACCCAATAGAGAATCTTTGGAGGGAGCTCAAACTCTGTGTTTCTCAGCGACAGGCCAGAAACCTGACTGATCTAGAGAAGATCTGTGTGGAGGAGTGGGCCAAAATCCCTCCTGCAGTGTGTGCAAACCTGGTGAAAAACTACAGGAAATGTTTGACCTCTGTAATTGCAAACAAAGGCTACTGTACCAAATATTAACAATGATTTTCTCAGGTGTTCAAATACTTATTTGCAGCTGTATCATACAAATAAATAGTAAAAAAATCATACATTGTGATTTCTGGATTTTATTTTTTAGATTATTTCTCTCACAGTGGACATGCACCTACGATGACAATTTCAGACTCCTCCATGATTTCCAAGTGGGAGAATAAATAATCTTTTCTCAGTTCAAATGTGGAGCTCATTTTGCCTGACCTATTGGTCAGTTAAGTAAATCCTTTGTAATTTGTTTGATGTCTTCACCTTATTCATGTACAAAAAGCTGCATAATTGGTGTTAGCACAATTGAATCAGCAGAAAATGCTCACAAACTTCTATTATCAAGGTGACTCTGTGCTTTAGGGACTTGTATCTGTGTCCACTGAGCAGTAATGAAGGCCATAACTCCAAATTACCCCCAAAGGTCATCCGTCAGGCGACCGGTAGAGGTGCTTTCACAGAGCTTAAAGCTCTTCACCCTGTCCACTGATCAATACTGAGTCAATTCTGTCACAATGTCTGAATCATTCAGTGTGTTAAGATCATATTATGAACAATATTTCACCCTTTCCTGACTGCACTTATCCGGGCCAGTAACACAGTGCTGGGTTTCACAAGGTGTTTTAGTAAAGGTGACATTCATGAATATTAAAACAATGGTTAGGATGTGACTTTGACAGAACCGGAGTAAGAGAGAAATGGGATAGGAGGAAAAGGCAGATAAAATGAAGGATGATATATTACATAGTGCCAGTGTCCATTCACTGCCAGGCACAGAGGGAGGCCGGACCGTTCCCACCCTCCCATTTATCCCGATTAAAATCCCTCCACCTTCCCTGTCCTTTTATCTGTCACCTCTGTTGATTGCACTGGGCTCGGAATGCTAATGTGATCTGTATTTGGCATGCTGATGTAATCCATATGTTAGCCACTGAAACACTGCAGTGTATGCTGTTGTTGTTAAGTAATGCAGTGTAAGCAGAGTGTCTTTGCATGAGTCTCTGGGGGCCTCAATAAATCTGGCCCACTGAATCAGCTCTATTACATTTGGTATTTATGGAGTCAATCTTTTATCTGGAGAAACGCTCATTAAATTTCTCCACATAGGCATCTTCTTCAGTAAAGAGTTTTAACCAGCTCTGAGAGGAATCACATTACGAACTTTTGAAGCAAAAAGTTTAAGAACACCAGGGGGAAAATGTCCAAGGTAAAGGACTCTGTACTACTCATCCTACGAAGCTAATTATGTATCTGAATCTTAAATTATGGTTGTAAAGTCTAGTCTGAGAATGAAGAAGATGGATGATGTTGGTCAAAGTATAAGCGTTGTTTATTAAACAAAGTAAATACAGGTAATCCAACTGTAGAGAACACAAATTAAACACCAAGCTGGACAACGAGCATGAGGAAATTAAGAACTTAAAGGGTTAGTTCACCCAAAAAATTAAATATAATGAAAAAATAATGTCATTTATTACTCACCCTCATGCTGTTCCACACCCGTAAGACCTCTGTTCATCTTCAGAACACAAATTAAGATATTTTTGTTGAAAAAATATCTTAATTTCACTTGTCAAACTGCCAAACTGCTGAAATCACGTGACTTTGGCGCTCCGAACCGCTGATTCGACTCGACTTGATTCGATATGCTCCGAAGCTTCATGAAGCAGTGTTTTGAAATCGGTTATCACTATATAAATCGTTATTTTGGGGGTTTTTGGTGCACCAAAAATATTCTCGTCGCTTAATAATATTAATATTGAACCACTGTACTCACATGAACTGATTTAAATATGTCATGTTTTTTTACATTAATGCATCTTGAGAGAGGAAATGTCATTGCTGGCTATGCAGGCCTCACTGAGCCTTCAGATTTCAACAAAAATATCTTAATTTGTGTTCCGAAGATTAACAAAGGTCTTACCCGTGTGGAACGGCATGAGGGTGAGTAATAAATGACATTATTTTCATTTTTGGGTGAACTAACCATTTAAATTTGCATTATACACAAATAAACTAAATAGACAGGTGTGCTCATTAATGAATGTCCATGGAAACAAATGACTGCTGGGAACTAGAACAAATGGAATAGGTAACTGGAGAGAAACAAACTAAAAGTCCATGAAAATTAAACTAAGACAGACTAAACTGAAGGTAAGTGTGACAGAACGCACCCCCTCTGGAAAGGCATGGCCTTGCACCGTAAAATGACCGAGGAGGTGGTTCTGGAGTTGGACGAGGGGCTGGATAAGGATGGGAGACAGGAACAGGTGCTATCAGGAAAAGCCAAGTTGGTGATGATGGTGGAGGAGCCAGGGAGGCGAGTACATGAGGAGTAGCCAGGTGATGATTCAGAGCAGAACCAGGCTGAAAAAGCAGTTGACAGAGGTAGGAGCCACGGTGGAAAATTGGCTGACGACTGACAGAGATGGAGCTGTTGGAAGTGAAGCTCTGGGTGCAGACAGAGAGCAATTGGGACCGAGCAACACCGATGGTCCTGGAGGCCGAGGTGGAGCTGCAGAAGGGAACCAGTGAAGGCGGGGCTAATGAACAGGCTGAATCAGGATGTGGAGGCGGGAGGCAGGATGTGGAGGCAGTGTGGGAGCAACAACGAAGATATAGATTTTGCACAATGAGATGAAACAGGCTTTATGCTGGGCAGGAACAGCGGCGATAAAAACACAGGTAACTATGTCTTAAACAACCTAAAAGTCCATGAAAATGAAACTAAGACTAAACTGAAGGTAATTGTGACAATGATACATTTATGGTGCAATTATGGCATGTCTTCCAGTTTTGTGTAATTGCACACACACTGTTACGCCTGGTGACATGAAAAGAGGCAGAAGATCCAATAGCGAGTTCAACAACAGGAATTTATTATACTCAGTTTCACAGTGGTAATAGACACAAGAACAGCCACTAGATAGGTAGCTATAATTACATGGAAAATAGAGAGACCACACAACATAAGCAAGTAAATGTTTTTACTAAGTTTTTTATTTTTTTTATTCGAAAATATTTTTCTTTTAATTTACTATTTTAAGATTTAATTAATTATTAGTTTTTCATCAATTTATAAACTCCCAGCAGTTCCAACACAAACCCCAGTTTGATAAAGCCTGACATGTTTAATGCACTTCACATTGTTTATAACAAGAGTGGAATCAGTAAAACTGAAACTGAATCGAAGAAACTTCATGTGAAGAGGGTGATAATAAGCATCTTTCAAATCAATGCTTGTAAACCAATCGTCCTTCATGACAGACTGAAGAACATCGGCTGCATGTAACATCTGGAAGGGAAGAGTTTTCAGGAACACGTTTAGATTACTTAAATCTAGAATTGGACGAAAACTACCATCCTTCTTTGGAATGAGGAAGTACATTGATGAATGGGGGGGAATCCTTTCTTTGGCTCCCTTCTCGAAAATCACTGTAGGAACAATCCTTGAAAATTTTGGGGGCTGGCCTCGAAACTGCAGAGCATACCCCTTGACTACCGGCCCAACCACTTCAAGCGTTATGCATGCTACTTTTAATGGCAGTGGGGAGGGAACTGACGGAGAGCCCATGGCAACTGCCACTGATGAGGTCGAAACCCTCAAGTGTCCTCAGAAGCACAGGGTCTCTGTGAACCTTGAGGCTGTGGAGTAGATCGATAGTGGAATCAATCCTCTGGCATTGCAAATTGCAAAATGACGATGATCCTGAGTGGCCTGCACCTTAAAAGCAGGATTGAGTCAGTTGACAGGTGGCCTTAGACAACTTCACCCTTTTTTAAAGAAGTTCTGGAACTTTAGACCCAAAAAGGAACAATTGGGAGGTCTCGTAGAGCCTCCTTACAAATCCTCAGGCAGTTTCGCCTGGGCGAGTCATACTTTGTGACTGGCTGGCAGTAGCCCATAGCCTGAGGAATTGCGAAACTGAGAGGTCAACATTTGCTAATTTCAATGTACCGGTAGTGGCGAGGAATAATTGGCATATTGTGCTCTCTGCGCTGGTTATATATCCAGTAGACTCATATGCCTTTTTCAGTAACGAATCTGTGCAACCGCATTGAGCACTAGGGCAACGCACATTGCCTCATCGGGTGACAGCACCAGGGCAGTGATAGGCTGTTCTATTTCTGGAGCACAGCCCAACCCAATAGTATCCGCATCCATCACAGATGCTAGTGAATAAGCAGTCTTTGACCGGCGCTTAGGTGCACTAGACCCTGTAGGGCAATTCAAAATTCTGTCACAAAATACCTGCATGATGGCATAGCAAAGTTAGATCAAGCTGATAACTATCTAAAAAAGACATTGGACTTGGCTGGTTGTGCAGGCGAGTTGTCCAGCCCTAAGCAAACAGCCGTCCTCTGTAGCACAGTCATCCAGATGTATCATCCACAGAGAACGGAGTTAGTCCTGAATAAATTGAATTCCCAGTAGAACCCCCAGCTGTTGAAAAACCAGTATGCACCTCCTGGTAGGAAGCTTGCGCAGCAACATCCACAGCATTCAAATGATCTTGGAAAGAAAGAGTCAGAACTAAAAGGCTCTTTCTCAATTCTCTTACTTAAACCGTCTTCATCTTCCTGTATTATAGTTACAGACAGGGCCTAAAATTAACATTCCCCAAGTGCCAAATGCGAGTAAAAATTGGTGTTGGCGAGTATATGAAAAGGTATCAATCGCAGTTGGCCAGTAAAAATTTTTTATGATTTCTAACAATATAATGTTGTGAGAACATAATTGTGAATGACGATCGGGACAGTTGACAGGCCAGTGCTGCATCATCTATTACATCATGCCTATTCAAGCGCAAAAAGACGCTGTGTAGGAAGTTTAAAGGGTCATGAAACCCCCTGTTTCAGCAGCAGTCAGTCCTCACCACAGTTTTGAAAAATGCTATAAAAGTGGGCGTGGTTTAGCGGTGGGGTGGAGGGGGATGAAGACTGACAGCACATCAAAGGCCTCTGATTCAGACAATTTTATTTTGCTCTCATTAAAAGCTTTAAAAAAGCAAAGCTTCCCACAAATGCATGCTGCAAATGACCATTATGTTACACGCAACACAATATAAACATGGTTTTGTAAGCTCACCGTTACACAAATACATATATATCCTGTGACACCTATAATTCAATGGACAGAATTAAATGCACAGCCATTCGCAATTTGTTCTCTGCATCGAAAATATATATGAACACGATGTTGCATACCTATGATAACTTTTGAGGCTTATTTTGTGGAGTTTTTATAAGCTGTTTGATCGGTTAAATGATCGTAAAGAGCGGTTACACTCACAGTGTGTATGAATTGCGCTTGTGTGAAGACTCAGGATCTATTGAAGAGAACGTAGGCAATGTAGAAACTCATGCAAAGCGGAAAAAACTCGTTTTTGATCAATTAATGCATCTCTCACTTACTGTGTGAAATCTTACTGTTTGAAGCGCCAGTCAGAGGAAAATGCCTATCAACACGTGCTGTCATGAATTAAGCAATTTTCTTCTCATAGGACAAAGACACGCAGTCTCATGAATAATTGAGACAACGATGAGTCATCGCCATACTATAGTATGAGAAAACGTCTATGACGTTGACGTGAAGACGAATTTAAACCACGGAGCGAGATGAAAAAAAGAAAAAAGTTCAGAAAAAACTGGTCATGTGATAAGGACCAACCAAACAGCTTCGCCCTGTCCACAACATTGAAAGCAACAGCTGATCTTATCTGTACAGAGTGTGTACAGAGAAATCCATTTATCCTTTGCTTAAACTTACTTGTCTTCATGGACAACAGGGAACAACAGACACCATGGAAGTGCAAGCCCCCGAATGCACAGAATGAAAGGAAAAAGCGCGTCATAGGATTTTTACGTGTTTTTAGACACAACATGTGAACAGGCCCCTAAACATCCAAAGCATGCTCCCACCTCTAAGACAGTGCTTGAATACTATATTGAGCTGTTTCACATCTTCTTGTGCTTGAACAAAAAATGCCAGTCTTGGCGTCTATAGTAAACATAGTCGGTTATGTCTTAAGTGAACATAAACAGTTGAGATATAAAACATGTGTAAAAGTATCAGTATATTGGATCTGTGCTTTAGGTCTTAAAGTGACAGCATCCTAACGTCCCTGTTGCCGTCTGTTTTTAATGTTAAGTTAATCAAACAACAAAATCTTGAATGAATTACTTTTGTAACTTCAGTAAATTATTTAAATTTTTAAATTAATATAGTAAAAAAAATTTTATACAGTGAAGACTATGCAAACTATATGTACATGTATAGCCTATTAGTTAAGCTAGTAGTTTTAGCTGTAGTATCAAAATTGGAAATGTGAATTGTGAGTTTTCACTGGTATCTAAAATTTAGTCATAACAAAAATAGTTTAATGGCTGGGAAAAAAAAACAAAAAGTAGGTACATTTTCTGAAGTCACCAGCCGTTGGCAGGCAAAAATCTAGTTTTAGGACCTGGTTACAGGTGAGATACCACAGGATGAAGCATCTGAAGAATATGTTTTAACTCAGACATCTCAGATGAAAGGACAGCAACTGTCTTAGAAAGAGAAGTTTCCTCTATATCCTCATTTTAATGAAGTTGCTTTCTTCTTTGATAAGGGGGCACCAGCTGCTGCAGACACACTGTGCTTCCCAGAGTCTCACTGTGGATTTAGGATCTAATTCAGCGAGACATGGGTAAAAGACTACAGTGCAACCACTGATCCATGATAGCTTCTATCATGACAAACATCATGGCCATTATCAGGGAGACGAGAATTAGGCACAACTTACATGATAATGGGAATCTAGTAGTAACAGAACAGTGAGATAAAACAACAAGCAGAGTGGTAACAAGAATATATCCACACTTTGAGGACTGGCTGCCGGATTGCACCGAGGAGCATAACGTATCACAAAATCCACCTACAAATAATAAAATTAAAGGGGAATCATCACCGTATCAGTGCGGAAGACATTAGCCATCATAAGTACTAAGTGTTCACAAAATCCGTAAATAAGTGATAAAGTTAGTGGGGAACTGCCAACATATCAGTGCGGAAAAGCACTAGCCACTGGATGGCAAAGAGAAGCATGAAGTGTTTCACTAGCAGAGAATCGTCAATGTATAAGCATGGGAAAACACTAGCCCCCGGATAGCACTAAGAAGCATGAAATGTTACTGACGGATCATAAAATAACAACTCTCCAAATGTTGACACAAATCCAATCCAGACCCAAACTTCTTAACAGTGTGCTATCACAGCTTGTGAAGACGATAATCCTCTGCTCTAGTAAGCTTCACTTGACATCGCCTAAAAACTGGCCTTAGTCAAGTGAGAAAGCAAAAAAGACTGAATGCTAAGCAAATGTTGCTATTACCCTCGAGGCTCAGCCTACATAACTGGGTGCTTCTCATTTCTTGTTTGTGCATCCTTTCCTCGTGTCTTAGCTCCACCCCCTCAGGATCCTAGGGAAGGACTCCTCAGGAAGCTTCCTCTCTCCTCGTTCCTCACTTCCACATGGTGCAATTAGAGAATTGAGATGTCGTTCAAGATGGCTGAATTTGATCGGTTTCCGGGTCACAGGCTGGAGGAGCAAGGAAATGAGGACACATTCATTTGAATATTGAGAATCACCCATTACGTGACTTTTTTGGTATATGATCTAGCTTGCACTGCGGTAATCCACTAGTGCGTAAATACCGCCTCTGGTGGTCAGGAGGAAAAAAACAGAACATTCTTTCTGTCAATTTATTAATTTTTTATTTATTTATTCAGGACTGAAACAAGGTTTTAAAGTCAAGGTTTCCTCATATCCGCTTGTTACGAACTCCCCTGTCTAGGGTAAAGGAGAAGGAACAGAATATAAAATTATAAAGAAATTACGATAAACGCTTTACGTCCCCGTCTCCCGTCCCAGCACTGACTTAACACCAACACCATAAATCAAGCAAAAAGATTTATTTAAGGAACATAGGAAAACAATAACAAAGACCAAAGATCTTATTTAGGGGCATTTCTTCAGGAGAGGGTAACTGCCAACATAACAAACAAAACCAATCTAACTATTTTTAACCAACTAAATAACCTATGCACAAAATAATGATGTAAACAAACAACATAAAACTAAACCTAACTTCCTCTCTCAACATAAACAGGAGAAAAAGATATACAAAATAAATGGCACCCAACTCCCTACAGCCTCCTTAACTTAAACTATAAAATATTGAAGTAAAGGTGGAACAAAATAAATGTAACTTGCCCTGCACTCAGGGACTAAAAGGAAAAGAAAAGAATCCTGATATAATCAAAATAACCTCTCCTAAACACTCATCTCAAACACTAGTGAGATCTCTTACATTGGATACCACTAACAATGTAGACAAACAGCGCTAACGTCTGGAACAGGAGACAGGAATTCTTCGCAAGAGAGACGGAGGGTAAAACCTCCTGCCTCTCCCGAACTGCAGAGCTGGACGTCTTTTTATAGCAGAGCACATGGTTGCAGGAGCAAATCAGCAACGGGAGACACTCAGGGCACTGATTAACAACAGGTGTCGCTACTCATCCTAAGAGAGCAGAGAAAGAAAAACAGACAACAGGCACACACACCTTTAAGAATACGTACAATTACGTAACACCCCCACACTTAATTTTACAGATCCACGGATTTGTAAATCAACCTCATTAACCCATAGGATTATACACTCTAGATAAGGCATCCGCCACTACATTCTCAGAGCCTTTTTGATGTCGAATATCTAGGTTGTATTCCTGGATTATTAAAGACCAGCGCATTAACCGTTGATTGGTATTATACATTCTGGACAAAAAAACAAGTGGGTTGTGGTCAGTATATACAACTACAGGAGTGCTACTACCACCCACATAAACCTCAAAGTGTTGTAAAGCTAGCATTAACGCCAAAGCCTCCTTCTCGATGGTACTGTAATGAAGCTGACACTTTGAAAATTTCTTTGAGTAGTAGGATACAGGATGATCCACACCTCCCGCATCCTCCTGCATCAGCACCGCTCCTGCCCCCGTAGCACTGGCATCAACCTGTAACTTAAAAGGTAGATTGAACTTTGGTGCAGAGAGAACTGGGGCATTACAAAGGATGTCTTTAGCCGCTAGAAATGCAGATTCACACTCTGGAGTCCACACAAAACTCTTAGAGGTACTGAGAAGATCTGTCAGGGGAGACACAATACCCGCAAAATTTCTACAGAACCCTCTATAATAGCCGGTCATTCCCAGGAATCGGCGTAACTGACGTTTATTTGTAGGGGTAGGGAATTCTAACATGGCAGAAATTTTTGCTTCAATTGGACGCACTTGTCCTTGACCAACCTTTTTCCCAAGATAGGTTACAACTGCTTTTGCAAATTCACATTTTGTCAAGTTCAACGTGAGTGAAGCTTTTTTCAAACGTTGAAAAACACATTCAAGAGACTTAAGATGTTCTTTCCACCCATCAGAATAGAGGACGATGTCATCCAGGTAGGCTGCACAATTTGGAACATTTGCAAGTACCTTGTGCATCAACCTTTGGAAAGTCGCTGGTGCATTTCGCATCCCAAAGGCGAGAACGGAGTACTGCAAAAAGTTATCTGGAGTTACAAAGGCAGAAATCTCTGAAGCTCGTGATGTTAAAGGAACTTGCCAGTAGCCTTTTAAAAGATCAAGCTTAGTCACATACTTAGCTGATCCAACTCGATCAACACAGTCTTCTAAACGAGGCAAGGGAAAAGAATCCGGCTTAGTGAGACTATTCACCTTCCTATAATCTGTACAAAAGCGAAAAGTGGAATCCGGTTTTGGGACTAACAAGCAAGGTGAACTCCAGGGACTTTCACTGGGCTTTGCAAAACCATTCTGGAGTAAATACTCAACTTCAGCCCTCATAACCTCACGCTTAGCAGGATTAACCCTATAGGGAAACTGTTTTATTGGCAGATTCTCACCGACATCAATGTCATGGACAAGAACATTCGTCTGACTTGGTACATCAGAAAACAAAGTAGGGTATTCTCTGATTAATTTACCCACTTCACCACGTGGTTGCTCTGGAAGATAAGCCAGATAAGCATCCAGATCAGCGAGTATGGCTGAGTTCTGCAGACGTCCCCCCGAAAGCTTAGCATCGCACCCAGTTAAGCCATCATCTTCAGGGCTATAGAGAGAAGGTAGAACGGCAGACATGACAGGTACAACTTTACTCAAGTCAGCAGATTTTTCTCCATCTCTTTTGATATAAGGCTTGATCATGTTTATATGGCAGACTCGAACTTGCCGCCTACGATCAGGGGTGCGAATTACATAGTCAGTGTCACTCAATTTTTTATCAACCATGTAAGGGCCAGAGAATTTTGCGTGCAAAGCTGAACCAGGTACAGGGAGTAAGACAAGAACATTGTCACCAATCTCAAAACTACGTGCTATGCTCGTTTTATCAAAATGTGCTTTCATTTTAGACTGCACAGAGGCAAGATGACTTTTTGCTGTTTCACAGGCCTTATGAAGTCTCTCACGAAATGAACTCACATACTCAAGAACAGATGTAGGTGAAGATTGTTTAGACAGCAACTGCTCTTTAAGTAGTTTCAGTGGGCCGCGAACAGTATGACCGAATACTAATTCTGCGGGACTAAACCCTGTTGACTCTTGTACGGTCTCTCTTACTGCAAACATTAAAAGAGGCAGACCTTCCACCCAGTCTTTTTCAGTTTCCACACCATAAGTCCGGAGCATTGTTTTTAAAGTCTGATGGAAACGCTCAAGCGCTCCCTGAGACTCAGGATGATAAGCAGACGAGAAACGATGACTAACACCCAACTCTTTTTCTACCTGTTTGAACAGTTTAGAAGTGAAATTGGTTCCACGATCTGTCTGAATGACCCTAGGCAAGCCAAAAATAGAACAGAACTTCACCAGTTCCTTCGCTACTATCTTGGCCTTTAGAGATCGCAACGGAATGGCATCAACATATCTAGTAGCTGCACACATAATAGTTAACACGTATTGATGTCCAGACTTAGACCTAGGCAATGGCCCCACACAGTCAATTATCAGACGCTCAAAAGGTTCACTAATAACCGGAATCGGCTGCAAAGGCGCCGAAGGAACTACCTGATTTGGTTTTCCCGCTACCTGACAAGCATGACATGAACGGCAAAACTGAGAGACACTAGATTTTAATCCTGGCCAAAATTAATGTTTAGCGATCCGTTTATACGTCTTTGTTATGCCAAGATGTCCTGGAAGAAGATGCTCGTGTGCAAGTTTTAAAATTTGAGCTCGGTAACTTGAAGGTAGAACAATTTGATACTCTGCATTCCAATCACCCTCATCTGAAAAGGAAGGTTTCCATGTACGCATCAAAACGTCACCCTCCCAAAAATAAGACACACCAGATTTTAGAACGGTACTCGAATCGACAGCCACTTCTCTGCAGCTACTCAGAGATGGATCAGCTTGTTGAGCGGCAGCTAACTGTAGTTTCTCTGTACAAAGAGGAAGGTCATTTGAGTTAGGACATCTCTGGAAGTCGCCCAAAATTTCAGGTTCCATTAACAGTTCACACTGTACTGGGTCAGACGAGTCTTGAAACAAATGAGATAGATCCATTACATCCTCATATTTCCCAGCCTGTGCTCGAGTTACTACACATGCTGGGAAGACAGCAGGAAATTTAACGGCTAACACTGACTGAGCAGACGGCACAGGGTTCGTTGACACAACCGGAAAAGGAAACACTTTGCCACCTGCTATATCGTTGCCAATTATCAGACTCACACCTTCTACTGGTAACTGTTCACGAACGCCTAGTTTAACTAGCCCTGTAACCAAATCAGAAGACAAGTAAACATCATGCAGCGGCACATTAACACAACCCAACTCCATACCGCGAATTAATACATCAGTACCGGAGTAGGAAAGATCGGAGAATGGCAACAGATTCGCAAGAATAAATGATTGGGCTGCACCGGTGTCTCTAAGCATTACGACAGATTTTTCTTCGCCACTACCAGGCAAATGAACAGATCCCTTTATAAGAAATGGTTCGTACACATCCATCTCTGAACACACATGCGAGCTGTCTGAAACTGCCACCGATTGTGCAACCGCTACATTTTTAGGTCTTGCCCCGGTAGATTTTTGTTTCCAGGCTTTACATTCTGAAATCATATGGTTAGGATCTAAGCAATAAAAGCAAGCTCGCCGATCTTCGGAACCTTTTGTAACGGGCTTACGAGACATCTCAGACTTTGATGAACGAAACACTCTATTTGTTTCCCTGCGCACGTCATTCACTACCAAAGTTGGAATTTTTGGCTGCCTCACAGAAGGAAAAGTAATTCTGTGCGTGAGAACGAATTCGTCAGCCATCACAGCTGCTTCTGCAAGCGTTGTTATCTTTTGTTCATTCATATGCACCACTATATTTTCCGCTACACAAGTTTTAAAATCCTCTAGAAGAATAAGTTCCTGAAGTAGCTCAAACGTATCCGTTCTACTAGCAGTACACCACTTATCAAAGAGAACCTTCTTTTCTCTAGCGAACTCTACAAAAGTTTGTTTGGCTGATTTTGAATGCTCCCTAAATCTCTGACGGTAGGCTTCTGGCACCAACTCGTACGCTCGTAGTATAGCTACCTTCACAACGTCATAATCAAGAGCATGTTCTACCGGCAGTGCAGAACATACCTCTTGAGCTTTCCCTACCAAATTGCATTGAAGCAACAACACCCACATATCCTTTGGCCAATTTAGTTTAACTGCTACCCGCTCAAATGCAGTAAAATATGAATCAACCTCAGCTTCACAAAACTGCGGTACTAATTTTACATACTTACTTACATCAAAGCAAGGCACATCCAAACGAGGAGACGAGGGTGGTCTAGAACGAGGTGAAGGGCTGGGCCGGTTACGTAATGTTTGAAGCTCCACTTCTAGTCTACGGAGTTTTATATCACGCTCAGACTCAATTTCGAGAGCTTTAATCCGCAGCAACTGAGTATCATGTTCCTGTTTTTTTACAGCAAGATCAAGCTCTTTTAATTGAATCGCTACTTTAGGATCAGAATACGACACCTCATAATCTATACCAGCTGCACCCATATCATCAGAAGCCAACTCCATTTCTCCTCCCTTTTCATGCGTCTGTTCTGAAAAAACAGTGGTTTCCACTAACCTTCTATACAATTCGTCTTTAATCTCGTGCTTTCTCGCCGCTCTAGAAACGGACATATTATAGAAGTCAGCTATTAACAACTGGTCGCTTTTTCTACACCGATTAAATTCTTCTAACGTGGGAGCCAATGTAAACTTAATCAAATCAAAATCCATACTATTTCATAAATACATGGACTTCCTCCCCCATTAAAGGATTCAAAAAACAGCCAAACAAAAAGATAACACGCTTACCCGTTTGTAACAATCCACACGAGCAATGTTTGTGATTGCATAGCTTGCATGTCGACAAAAAACCCTTTTCGTCTGCATGTTTTTTAAGCCCTCTGTTTTGTTAGGACGAGCCCCCAATTCTGTTACGAACTCCCCTGTCTAGGGTAAAGGAGAAGGAACAGAATATAAAATTATAAAGAAATTACGATAAACGCTTTACGTCCCCGTCTCCCGTCCCAGCACTGACTTAACACCAACACCATAAATCAAGCAAAAAGATTTATTTAAGGAACATAGGAAAACAATAACAAAGACCAAAGATCTTATTTAGGGGCATTTCTTCAGGAGAGGGTAACTGCCAACATAACAAACAAAACCAATCTAACTATTTTTAACCAACTAAATAACCTATGCACAAAATAATGATGTAAACAAACAACATAAAACTAAACCTAACTTCCTCTCTCAACATAAACAGGAGAAAAAGATATACAAAATAAATGGCACCCAACTCCCTACAGCCTCCTTAACTTAAACTATAAAATATTGAAGTAAAGGTGGAACAAAATAAATGTAACTTGCCCTGCACTCAGGGACTAAAAGGAAAAGAAAAGAATCCTGATATAATCAAAATAACCTCTCCTAAACACTCATCTCAAACACTAGTGAGATCTCTTACATTGGATACCACTAACAATGTAGACAAACAGCGCTAACGTCTGGAACAGGAGACAGGAATTCTTCGCAAGAGAGACGGAGGGTAAAACCTCCTGCCTCTCCCGAACTGCAGAGCTGGACGTCTTTTTATAGCAGAGCACATGGTTGCAGGAGCAAATCAGCAACGGGAGACACTCAGGGCACTGATTAACAACAGGTGTCGCTACTCATCCTAAGAGAGCAGAGAAAGAAAAACAGACAACAGGCACACACACCTTTAAGAATACGTACAATTACGTAACACCGCTGCTTCTCCACGAACGAAGCGTTTGCTCTCATCTGACGGAACTCACACTCATGGTTGGATCATATTGTGGTCTAAACCAATCAGAGACAGAAATGGGGCGGGTCTTTGCCTCTGATTGGCTGTGGTACAGATATTCCTGTAGGCCTACACTGCTCCGTGCTGTGTGATTGAAATTGCTACCTGAGCACCAGAGAATCAGTTGCGGCAATCTGCATCAGCAAAATAATAGCAAGAAAAAAAACAATGAACAATGAAAAGAAATAGACCCATAGAGAGTTTTTTCTTTAAGAAAAGTAGGCCTGTTCCCACCAACACTCTGCACAATGGCAATGCTTCGACAACAGCCCAGACATTGAGCTACTTCAGCCACCAGTATCCCCAGTCCCTAGTAAGATGCCAAGCCCTGGTCCTTCGTCGGAGATGGCATCCGACTCAGAGACGGAGACAGAGCCTACCGAGCCTAAGCTAGAGACTCAAAATAAAAAAGGAAAAACATATACATTTCATAAAGACTGGTTAGACCAGTTTCCCTGGTTAAGATTTAATAAGAAAGAGATAGTAATGCACTGAATGTATTGTAAAGAATGTGGCAAGAGCATCAAGATGTCGGGTCTGGTAACTCACCATTGGCAGGGCTCAATCTGAGGGGCGGGATAAACGGTTGTCTTTCAAATTCCCTCTGCATGCCATAGGATAGCGCTACAACCAACCAGAGCAATGAAAATGAAAAAGGTGAAGTGGAGCTTGTTGATAGATTAAACTTTCGCCGTATCTGGTCGGCAAAACTCTGAACACATCTTCCTTTCTTAAGAATGACTTCAGTGCTGTCCTTTGTTCTTTTCTCAAAGAAAAGCTTAACTCCAAGTCTTCCAGAGGCGCGGCCAAAGCCGATTCGAAAGACCGCTGTTCTCCAGCTTCTTTTTATTTCAAGTAGCACGCGGAACCGTCATTATGTTAAGCCCACCCACCGACTCTATACACAATGTGATTGGCCTGACCAGAGTTTGGTTTTTCCAGCTCACAAGCCAACGGAGAGTTGCTAGACTACCCTGGCTGAAAATGAGATTTGCAGCCACTAGAGTGCGTCTAGATTTCTAGGCTAAGGGAACAGTGCATTTGTAAGTGGATCAACAACGTTTCGAATTGAAAAGCTGAAAAAGAACACTATTTAAAAAAAAAAACAACACTTCATGCTGCGATAAGTGTGTGACCCCTCTCCCGGCTGCATTTCAGTGGCAGGCAGCAGCTATCAGGTCCTCAGAACAATCAGAGATGATAATAAAATTCAACGTCGCCTATAACATCTCAAAAGAAGAGCTGCCATTCACTAAATTTAGATCAGAAATTATTCTGATGAAGAAAAATGGATTAGACATGAACCCGACATAATGCAATGACGTTGCATGTGCCCAATTTATTGACTGTTGCCATCACAAATTCCACATACATGTAATTTATCATCGACGGTGACACAGACATGTCCACGAGGGAATGTGATTGAATAAATTCAATAAAAAGGTGACCTTGAAATTGTGGCGTTAAAGGAGACATGAGCTGAGGAAAAATTTGGGTGCACCTACATTTTGTGCAGGTGCACCCAAATAAAAAAATTAGGCAGTGCAAGGCAAAAAGTTAGTCTGGAGCCCTGAATACTCTACTCAGTAATTCTCAAATAAATAATACTCAAATAATACTCTAAATTAGTAAAACACTAAAAAATTAGCTGAAGCAGCCAAAACCATTGTTGCTAGTTTTAGTAGTGTCATTTTATAATTAGTAATGGAGGCTTGTGCGCGTCTATTTAACTATCAATGGCAGCTTTGGATCAGTGGCAGAAGAAAGTATCTATCTCAGCACACAATTAAGAGTTTTTTTTAAACACTCCATGGTTGTTTTTTCATTAAATAATTGTGGCTTCAAACTGTTGTGTAAAAGCAATATCACACTCAGAGTCGATATGGCTTTTTATCAGCATGGCCGTAATATAGAGCCATAATATGAAATGAAATTTTTTAGTTGGAAGTTCGTCTAACATTCTTTTTAAGTGTTACTACTTATTTCAGAATTTCCAGAGAACATTCAAAAGTAACATTCCCATAATGTTTGCAAAATGATAAAAAGAAATGTAGCCTTAATGTTTTTTAACATTTAAACACTGGACGTTTTGAACATCCAGAGTACATTTTGAAGCATGAAGGGTACGTTAGCAAAATGTCCTTATAACCTATTTTAGTTAGCTGGGTATTTGCCTTTTCTTTGTAATTATTTGTGAAATGTACTGTATAGTGTGTTTAGATTGTAAAACAAATTTTAAAATTTTCTTGTAATATTAACCACAAACATTATTTTACCATTTTAAAAATCCATTCCAGAAGGAACCCATGGCTCTAAAATCTATTCATCTTTTTCCAGGTTTTAGGACAAACTCTTTTTCAAGGTATTCTGCCCTGAAACAACTTGGTTATGTGCATTATATAGTTACAACTTGCAGTATTTAGAGTCTTGTGATTGTACAGCACCTCCAGCTCTATTGATTTCAGTGGAATTTGACATTAAAATGTTTTACTGCTGAGCAAACAATGCAATCTTCTAAACATAAAACTACACATCACACCTAATTATTGAGTGGAATCTGGGGTGAATTTACTAAATAGTTTTAGCACTTGGTATTTCAGTATCTTCTAAAATAGCACTGCCTATTCATGCAGATGAGGTTTATTGTGAGGCTGTAAACAGATGAGGGTTATTATAGATTGTGCTTTATTGACAAAAGTCAACAGTATTTCCCTGCCACAATTAACACCATGCTACATGGTAAAACAAAACAAAAAAATCATGTAAAAGAGATGTTTGTGTATATAGCCTAGTGACAGTGGCAGGAGTAATTCATCACATGATAATTAAGGAAGGAAGAGAGGAAGTTTTTTGTAACGGGGTACATAATCTGCTTTGTAATGATGCTGCTGATGATCTTGAGATGTTGATATCTTGAGATGATGTTAAATGTACTGGCTGTTTGGATGACAAGTGATATTATGCTGCCAATGTCTTAAAGTCACCATGAAATAAAAAATGTTTTATTGAATATTGCAATGTTTATTATGAATGATTTGTCTGTGCACATCATTCTTTTTTAAAGTGACACTATAATGGTTTTTCGAATATTCCCTGTCATGTAATATAGCTGTTTGTGAATGTAAATGTTCTGCAAAGTTGTAATAAAAAACATTCTTCCAAAATAAAGCGTTGACTCTGACCTGCCTGAGTCGTTTGTTTTTCGAATCCCACTGCGCGATGGTTCTATGTCAATCGCCGACCTATGTTGTACGTTGTCCATTATCAAACAACTTCAAACGTCAATTTACTGACAACTGCTTCTCACGACTGAAAATTGCAAAATTCTTGCTCTTGAAAATGGGCCAGTACACAGTTTATTTGGACCAGCTTGCTCCTCAGAATCACCTCCTGTAAACATGAATAATTATTGATGTGTATATATTTTCTACTGGGTGTTCCAAATACGTTTTGTGTTTTATATTGTGTATGTTTCCGGCTAACTGGCGTTATTACTGTCTTACTGAAATACTTCTGCTAAGCAGCTGTGGGCCACTATTAACTAAAACTGTGTCTATTAATGCTCATTGTCTGTCATTCTTACTACTTTGAGTAAAGATAATGGATGGAGCAAGATTTGTTTTGTAAACATTTATGTTACATCACTCATTCACGTTAGTGCTCGGCTAATGTATGCACTGTTATTGATGCAGATCCTGCACATGCACCACATTAAAGGTCCCGTTCTTCGTGTTTTTTGAAGCTTTGATTGTGTTTACAGTGTGCAATATAACGTGTTCATGTTTCGCGTGTAAAAAAAAACTGTATTTTTCACACAATTTACTTATCTGTGTACCGCTGTTTTCACTGTCCTAAAAACGGGTTGATGAGTTCCTTTATTCTATGAAGTCCCTCCTTCAGAAATACGTAACGAGTTCTGATTGTGCCAGCGGTTCCCGTGTTGGGATTTGACCGCACCTTAGCGAACGTGTCACGGTTCCTGTGTTGTGATTCGACAGCAGCTTAGCGCACACGGAAAGGTCACGCCTCTTAACGGGGTGATGTATGCGCTCAATGATCTCTACAGCGTCCCTGGGAAAGCCAAACAAAGGTGATTTGACTCCGGGATGAAAATAACAGCGTCTCGACGACATGGCGACAAACACACTCAAACGCAACACTTCCTTTTCTCCACGCGACACGTCCTCTTCTCCACGTGGGACAGCAACAAGACCACGCCCCCTTTTTTCACGTATTCTTGTGGGCGGAGGTTAGTCTGTTCTACTGTTCTACTGACGTCATTTATGAAGGAAGTACCAGGATGTAGTCCAAACCGGCCGTTCGCTGTAGGCTTTGAAAGGGAACTTCTGTTAAATAAAATATCTCGCTTGGCATTGAACTTTGAGCTTTATAATTTTACAGGTATTATTTATGCTCTAACAGCAACATTACACTAACTAAAGTTTGAACAGTGGGATCACGAAGAACGGGACCTTTAAATTAGGAATATACACATGGGTTTGTTGATGGACATACACTTGTGAATGCTGGTAGTGAGGAATTACAGTTGCAACATATCATAATGTAGCTCAAAATGAGTAGCGTATCAATGAAAAACGTCCTGCTCAAGGTTCGGGTTCTTCTTCGGACTCGCGCTTGGAATGATATGGTAAAAACGCTGTCTATTACTGTCTTTACAGTGTGTACAATCGCTGATCTTTAGGAAGCCTCCAGAGCTGAAGTTCAGTTATGGTAATGGCCGTTTAGCTCCAGACACGCGCTGTAAGCGATAGACCTATCACAACAGACTGGGCCGTCTGGCCAATCAGAGCAGAGTTGCTCGCAGAAAGGAGGGGTTTTTAGAGACTGAATCATCCGTCGAGCCATTTGATAATCATTGAAAAATGTGTGCAATTAAATATATTATGTTATATTATGAGAAAATTAAACTTTGATGCATGTAAACCTGTTGCAGGAGACCTCCAAAACAAAAATAGCATAATTGGGGCCCTTTAAATTCCTTTGCCCTTGTATTCTTTAATCAAAATAACTTTCCCTCCCTCTTTCTCTTCTCTGATGTGTTTACTGGCGTGAGGGCAGAGCAACCTGTCACTTACATGAGATGCCAACCACAACCATCCAATCAATTCCAGATGGACAAAATCATGTCCCACCTTACCTTTTTTCGTGTTTGCCGTTTCACTCTTAAAATGTCACAATAGGGAAGAAAAGACTATCTCAACTTTTGTTACATGGCGTCTTTAAAACACTGTCTCTAGATTTTGGAAGTTATGAAACGCTCGTGTTCAGCTATCAGCAGTGATGTTGTATAGAATCATAAGCTTGCTTTTGACAGTTTCTTTCATATACACACCAATTAAAGACAAAAGAACATCCAGGCATTATTCCTACAAAAGGGTGACGGCAAAAGTCTGGGGAAAAATCGGGCACATCCATCAATATAATTAACATAAGGTGCTCCTTCACACAGTTAACATGTCAACACTGTCTTTAGAAGGATATGAGTTATAGAATTACTTGTGGCACTTGATGCTGTAAATTGATGGTTCTGCCATCATGTCATTCCTATTAAATGTGAATAATTAACTGAAGTTCATGTTTTCTTCTCAACCTATCATTAGTTCATTAACCTCACACTATGTTTGGAATATAGTTCAGCAGTGATTGACAGTTATAGCTGAGCTCTGCTGCCTTAATTGCATTTCCAGCAGCGACAAATAACTCACCTGTCCTCAGAGAGTGCTTTACAAAGAACCAGCAGGACAAGATTAAGACTCTGTCTTTATAGTCTCTCGTCGTAATTTACTTGTTTGGGCTGTGGAAGTTTTTTTTTTACTAGTCGTAGTAGTGCACATCAAAAACAAATAAGCACAAACTTCTTAAAGGTCCCGTTCTTCGTGATCCCATTGTTCAAACTTTAGTTAGTGTGTAATGTTGCTGTTAGAGCATAAATAATACCTGTAAAATTATAAAGCTCAAAGTTCAATGCCAAGCGAAATATTTTATTTAACAGAAGTTCCCTTTCAAAGCCTACAGCGAACGGCCGGCTTGGACTACATCCTGGTACTTCCTTCATAAATGACGTCAGTAGAACAGTAGAACAGACTAACCTCCGCCCACAAGAATACGCAAAAAAGGGGGCGTGGTCTTGTTGCTGTCCCACGTGGAGAAGAGGAAGTGTCACGTGGAGAAAAGGAAGTGTTGAGTTTGAGTGTGTTTGTCGCCATGTCGTCAGAACTCGTTACGTATTTCTGAAGGAGGGACTTCATAGAACAAGGAACTCATCAGCCGTTTTTAGGACAGTGAAAACAGCGGTATACAGATAAGTAAATTGTGTTAAAAATACGTTTTTTTTTTTTTTTTACACGCGAAACATGAACACATGTTATATTGCACACTGTTAACACAATCAAAGCTTAAAAAAACACGAAGAACGGGACCTTTAAATCTTCAGCTCTAAACTCTGCATGAAGTAAACAGGTTTGTGTGGGCATATTAAAGCAATAAGTCACAAGAGACCATGTGTGTTTTTCATATGTGCTCCATGCACATATGAAAGGGCTGTCGTTAGGCACCATGTGAAGCAGAACACTTCCTTAGAAAAATCACAATAGCGCACGACAGGGCCGTAACCACCATCAATAAATGGGATCTAAACACATTGGACCCCATTAACTTTCATTATATACACAATTTTTTTTTAAATGTCTCCTTTTGTGTTATACAGGTCAGTATGGAGCCCTTAAAGGGACAGATGAGATGGGAGGAAAAATTAGTTTAGTAATGTTTATGAATATTTTTAATGAATATTTTTTTCAATTCAATAAAAGTTTTCAATAAAAATTTTAATATTCTGATTTAACTTTCATTTATATATAAGTTTTTCATCTAATATTCATATTTTATTTGATTTCAGCATTATTTCAATGAACAACGTTTATTTTTAATATACTAAAAAATGTGGCCTTTTTTAAGATTTACGAATTTCAATTGTATAGTAGAATTCCATCAAATTCAATTGAATAATCCTTACATTATTATTCATATTATGAATTTAGTTAACTTCAGCTTAATAAAACATTTTGTATAAATCTTAATGGAACAAGGGAATTGACCGTTTAGTTTATGCGACTTGTATTCATAAATTTTAACATTTTCATTTTTTTTTTAAATGTATGAATACGAATCACATAAACTAAAATGGTCCATTCCCTTTTTCCATTAAGATTTAAACAAAATGTTTTATTAAGCTTTTTTATTTTTAATTCATAATATGAATATGTGAGGAATATTCAATTCAATTTGATGGAAATTCATAAATCTTGAAAAAATGCTAACGTTTTCATTTACAATAACAACACTGAAACAGGCTAAGAACGTCATGATTCAATGCTGACCATTTTATGGTTATCTCCTCAAATCTTGTAAGTCTATATACACTATACCAGTTCCCTAAATACAACTTATTCAACTCATTTGATAAATATACGTCTTTTTGTGATCTTTCTGTCATGTCCTGAAATGCTATTCATCACTGAAGTGTTCAATACACAAGTTAACACTCCCTTCCCCCAGTCTCGCTGTGGGTCTAGCGATGAACTCTACACCTCTTGTCGTTCACACCCACACATTTACACACACTCACACCCACACACCCAGAATAAGGCTGTTCGATTGCATTCACACACAGACTGCTGAGAGGTGTGGATTAATGCTCACTCAGTAATGTTAGCAGCACACAACTGATCGTAATCACATTGGGCATGTGTGAAATTTCAGTTGCCTGGTTAACTGCCCACATAGTCTCTCCCAAAATGATTTGTCATGGAGCACATATGAAAAACACTGCCTGTGGAAAAACAACAAACACAAGGCAGAAGATTCAACTGCTTTTGTATTAAAGTCTTTATTCTAAAACTGAACAGTAAAGCAAGCATCACTATTACTATTGCTTGTTTCTTTACTGTTGCTGTTTCTTCTTCTTCTTATTGGCTTCTTCCTTCTTATATGCCTTCTTTCTTTTTACTGTAATTCACTGTCCATTACGTTACAGTACAGTGACTACAGCGTGAAAGGGCAGCACCAATATTGATGTCATTTTAGCAACAGGGTGCCAATGTTAAATTATTACTTATTGCTCTGATGAACTTTCATTGCGGATGAAAGTTTAAACACTTATCTGAACCGTCTTTTATGGTTTACTTGGTTTTGGCCTCTCTGCTGTGCATGAAATGACCTATTAGCAGATTTTAAAAAAAACACAATGATAAATGGTATCTTTTACAAGAATGCATTAAATTGATCAAAGCAATAGGAAAGACTTACACTTACAAAAACATTTCTATTTCAAATAAATGCTGTTCTATTGAACTGTTTTCAACACTGATAATGAGAAATGTTTCTTGAGCAGCAAATCAGCATATTAGAATAATTTCTGAAGGAAAATCTTATGAACGGTAGTGTATGTTTAGTTTAATGTTTTAGTAAACAATTTATTTTCCAAGTCAGAATATCAGATGCATTGCCTTTCTAGAGAATACTGACAACTGGGAATATAAACCATCCCTCAGATCCAGACTATATGATAATTCATCTGCCAGGCTAGACACTGGCTCAGGGTTTCCAAAATAAGATGGTATGGGTTGATAAAACACCATCATTACACTCCAAAGTACTGTGGCAGTATCTGATGTTAATGATTCTTTTAGTCATGTATATTGTGATGTTTACAATACATGGTACTCCAAAGTACTTCAAATAAATATGGTAATACTATGGTACTTTTTTGGGTGGGGCTTTTTGTGTTAGTGAGCTTTTGCAATGCATGCTGTCTATTTTGAAAGGGCCTATATGAAATTGTAGAAGTGGAAACAGGTGGTGTAATTTTGATCTTCTCAAATAACATTCACATAAAATACTCTGGTATTATGTGACATTGATGTCCATCTATTTCCAGTGGAGAAAGAAATGATTTTCTGCTGCAGCAGTAAATAATGATCTGTCCCAATGGCTGCATACAGGAATTTATGACACCAGAATGACCCCTGAACTGGGGTTAATGACGTTTTTCATCAACAGGGAAAAACGCTGGATCCTTTGAATGCAGGGCCACATTTTTTGTAGTTAACGGTCAGCCAGATTGAAGTATCTTTAAATGAGATGTCTTGCTTAATATCTGTAGCTGGTTGCAAAGGGTTTTTATTTGAATATGCAAGAGCACTGAATCAAAAGAATAGTATACTAAATGAAATGTCTTTTGAAGCTGGAAGTCACTGATTGATTCGTAAGCATTTCCTTGAACAATAATTAAGGTGACATCCTTGCACGAGGTCTTGCCACTCTAACATTCTTTCAAAACTCTGAATTCATTCCTCAGTGCCTCTATGTCAATTAAGTGCTTTCATTTAGCCAATGCATTCAAGACTTAGGCTACATTGCATGATTTTTTTTTTTTTTTTTGCTGTCAGGTCGAGCTTCCAATTGCCTCCAATTAAACAGTGTGCAGCTTGGCTTAATACGTTTCTGAAAGCATTTGTGGTGTTACCTTAGATTTAATTAATGTTAGATCAACTGAGTTGGAAATGTCTGTTTGTTCTCAGTTTGAGCGAGTAAAAATAAGAGGGTTTTTCACAGTAAACCTAAAAAATAAATTAACTCAACATTTGATGAAACATGTTCCTCTAAATTCAAATTTGTTATTAAAAAATAAAACGGCTATGTTTTCATTCACCTATTTTATCCACAATTTGGGATATCATATACAACCCCAAATCAGAAAAAGTTGGGACAGTATGGAAAACGCAAATAAATAAAAAAAGAAGTGATTTCTAAATTTGCTTTGACTTGTAATTCATTGCAGACAATATGAACACAAAATATTTCATGTTTTGTCTGGTCAACTTCATGTCATTTGTAAATATGCATCCTTTCCTGTCATTCAGACCTGCAACACATTTAAAAAAAAGTTGGGACAGGAGCAATTTAGGGCTAGTAATGAGGTAAAATGGTTAAATAATGATGTGATTTGAAACAGGTGATGTCAACAGGTGATTGTAATTATGATTTGGTACAAAAGCAGCATCCAAGAAAGGTGTAATCCTTTAGGAGCAAAGATGGGCCGAGGATCGCCAGTTTGCCAACAAATACGTGAGAAAATTATTGAAATGTTTAAAAACAATGTTCCTCAAATAAAGATAGGAAGAGATTTGAATATTTCACATTCAACAGTGCATAACATAATTAAAAGATTCAAGGAATCTGGAGGAATTTCAGTGCGTAAAGGACAAGTGCGCAAGCCTAAGCTGAACAACCGCGATCTCCGATCCCTCAGGCGGCACTGCATCAAGAATCGTCATTCATCTATAAGCGATATCACCACATGGGCTCAGGACAACTTGGGCAAACCTTTGTCAAGTACCACAATACGTAGTTACATCCACAAATGCCAGTTAAAACTGTACTGTGCCAAAAGGAAGCCCTATGTTAACAGTGTCCAGAAGCGCCGTCGACTTCTCTGGGCTCGGAGGCATCTGGCATTTTGGGAGGAATGGACGCCGTGTGCTCCGGACCAAAGAAGAAAAGAATCATCCAGACTGTTACCAGCAACAAGTCCAAAAGCCAGGGTCTGTCATGGTATGGGGTTGTGTCAGTGCCCTTGGCAAAGGTAACTTGCACTTCTGTGAAGGCACCATTAAAGGGTTAGTTCACCCAAAATTGAAAATAAAGTCAGTAATTACTCACCCTCATGTTGTTCCAACCATGTAAGACCTTCGTTCATCTTCGGAACATAATTTAGTATATTTTTGATGAAATCTGAGAGCTGTCTCAATCCTCCATAGGCTTTCAGAGGGACTGAAACTTGATGGCCCAGAATAGTAAGTAAAAACGTCATTTAAGGAGTCCAAATGACTACAGTGGCTCTGTATTAAGTCTATCATGCGACGAAAATACTTTTTGAGCGAAAAACAACAAAAATAACGACTTTATCCTATCTCCCTTACTATTCCCAACAAAAAAATCCCATCACGTGACCACGTGTACTGTGTGTACTATGTATGTAATGTTTGCATGTATGCTTAGCAATCTGCATTTCTTTATTTCCGGAGAGCGTGTGGCGGCGCTTTAAATAGCTGCGGCTCGGAGGCTTGCTCCAAACTTCATTTCGTTGCATTGTACTTGTACATGTGTAATGACAATAAACTTGAATCTCATCTCATTATTGTTGTTCAATTTGAGCCTCTGACGCCACGACGCATACGCGAAAACGGCGTTCTTCTTCTACTACTACTAATCTCAGTTTTCGCGCTTTTCCAGGGACGTCCATGCATATTTCAACAAGACAATGCAAAACCACATTCTACACACATTACAAAGTCCTGGCTGCGGAGGAAGAGGGTACGGGTACTTGACTGGCCTGCCTGCAGTCCCGACCTGTCTCCAATAGAGAATGTGTGGCGCATTTTGAAGCGCAAAATGCGACAACGAACCGCGCACTGTTGCCCACCTTAAGACTTGTTTGCAGGAAGAATGGGACAAAATTACACCTGAAACACTTCATCACTTGGTGTCTTCAGTCCCTAAACGTCTTTTAAGTGTTGTGAAAAGGAATGGCAACATTACAAAGTGGTAAATGCTTTACTGTCCCAACTTTTTTTTAAATGTGTTGCAGGTCTGAATGACAGGAAAGGATGCATATTTACAAATGACATGAAGTTGACCAGACAAAACATGAAATATTTTGTATTCATATTGTCTGCAATGAAATACAAGTCAAAGTAAATTTAGAAATCACTTCTTTTGTTTTTTATTTGTGTTTTCCATACTGTCCCAACTTTTTCTGATTTGGGGTTGTAAAAAACGCTGGATGGATGTGCATAAATTCGAAAAATGTGCATATAAAAACGTACGCGATGTAACGTTGGATTTGATCATGAGTCTTTTATTTTGTAATTCATGCTCACAGTCTTGAAATGAACCCAGCAATTCGCCTCCTGTACCTTTGTTACGGTGATTGCACCATAGAGGCCACCAAGCCAGAGTCTCATCACATCATGGCTGCCACGCCAGAGTGTCGTCACATGTCCATCATGCCAGAGTTTCGTCACATCATGGCCGCGACGCCAGAGTCTCGTCACATGTCCGCCACGCCAGAGTTTCATCACATTATGGCTGTGACGCCAGAGTCTAGTCACATGTCCGCCACACCAGAGTTTCTTCACATCATGGCCGCGGCACCAGAGTCTCGTCACATGTCCGCCACTCCAGAGTTTCGTCACATTAGATTAGATTAGATTCAACTTTAGTGTCATTACACAAGTACAAGTACAAGGCAACGAAATGCAGTTTAGGTCTAACCAGAAGTGCAATAGCAGCAAGTGCAGGATATACAGTGGTTGCGTAAGTGCAGGACATGGAAATGTACTGAATATATATAAATATGTATAAATATAGAGACGGTTATTACGATAAACAGAACTGAATTTACAGGTGAATATGTACAGTGAATAAATATACAGATGGCTATTACTATAAACAGAATTTACAGGTGAATATGTACTATGAATATAATATACAGATGGCTATTACTTTAAACAGAATTTTACAGATAGAGGTATACAATAATATGTTAGGCTAATATGAGGAATATAGCAGTGGATTAGGGTAGTGCAATAAATTATGGACAGAGCTATCCGAAAAAAGTGTAAAAGTGCAGTGGAAAGTGGTTGCATATTACAGTTAGAAGTACGATGCAAAATGCAAATGTAAACATTGGTACTATAAATACAGTCGGCAGTGCAAATGAGCATAATCCAGTTAGGATATGGTGGTGCAAAATGCATAAGTAAACAGTTGTTACTGTAATAAACAGTCGGTAGTGCAAATAACAAAGTGAAGGCAGATGTGAGGTAGGAGAGTTAGCAGTTTATGAGGGAAGTGGATCAGCGGGGGTTTGAGTTCAATAAAGAGACAGCTCTGGGGATAAGACTGTTCTTAAGTCTACTGGTCCTGGTCCGGAGGATCCTGAAACGCCTGCCGGAGGGCAAGAGAGAAAATAGTCTGTGAGCTGGGTGAGAGGAGTCCTTGAGGATGCTGCGAGCTCAATGCAGACAGCGTTTCCTCTGGATGTGCTCGATGGCAGGTAGTGGAGTCCCTGTGATGCGCTGGGCAGTTTTCACCACCCTCTGCAGTGCCTTGCGCTCCGCAACAGAGCATACCATACTGCTACACAGTTGGTCAGGATGCTTTCTATTGCACAGCGATAGAAGTTCACCAGGATAGCCAAGGAGAACTGATTCTTCCTCAGTGTCCTCAGGAAGAAGAGGCACTGGTGAGCCTTCTTGACCAGGCTGGAGGTGTTGGTCGTCCACGACATGTCCGCCGAGATGTGGATCCCCAGGAACTTGAAACTGGAGACACGCTCAACAGCCATTCCATTGATGTGGATGGTGTCGTGTGTGCCTCTTGACTCTTTCCTGAAGTCCACGATGAGGTCCTTCGTTTTGGTGGTGTAGAGGAGCAGATTATTATCAGCGCACCATGTGGCCAGGTGCTGGATCTCTTCCCTGTAGGCAGTCTCATCGTTGTTGCTGATGAGACCAATCACTGTAGTGTCGTCCGCAAACTTGACGATGGAATTAGATCCATACACAGGCTTGCAGTCGGAGGTGAAGAGGGAGTAGAGAAACGGACTTAGCACACAGCCCTGTGGTACACCAGTGTTGAGTGTGATGGACGTGGAGCAGGTGAATCCTGATCGAACATTCTGTGGTCTGTCGGTTAGGAAGTCCAAAATCCAGTTACACATTGAAGTGTTGATGCCCAGGTCTCCAAGTTTGGCAATTAACTTGGATGGGATGACAGTGTTGAATGCTGAGCTGAAGTCAACAAACAGCATGCGTGCATAAGTGTTCTTATGGTCCAGATGGGTGAGCACAGAGTGCAGTGCCATGGTAACTGCATCCTCTGTGCTCCTATTGCTGCGGTAGGCAAACTGGTGTGAGTCCAATGTGGATGGTAGAGAGTCTTTTAGGTGTTCCAGGACCAGCTGCTCAAAGCACTTCATAATGATGGGTGTGAGTGCTACAGGGCGGTAGTCATTAGGGCACCTCGGGCTAGAGTGTTTTGGCACTGGCACAATGGAAGTGTGTTTAAAGCATGTTGGTATAGCTGCTTGGGCAAGAGACAGGTTGAAAATGTCTGTAAAAACCCCAGCGAGCTGCTCCGCACATGCCCTGAGCACACGACCAGGGATGTTGTCTGGCCAGCAGCCTTGTGCACGCTGATCCGGCTCAGTGCCTTGCAGACATCTGTGGAGGAGAGTGTGATTGGTGGGTGGTCAGCTGAGGGTTTGAGCTTGGTGGCAGTTTCTCTGTTGTCTCTTTCAAAACGAGCATAAAAGTAATTTAGCTCGTTCAGGAAGTTGACATCAGTGGCTGCGGGGGTTTGTAATCACTGATGGCCTGAATGCCCTGCCACATGCGTCGAGGGTCAGAGTTGGAAAAGTGTCCCTCTATCTTTAGCTTGTAGCAGTGCTTGGCCTTTTTGATGCCCCTCTTCAGGTTTGCTCTGGATGTGCTGTAGGCTTGTGCATCATCTGATCTGAAGGCAATATTGCGTGACTTCAGCAGGAGTCGCACTTCCCTGTTCATCCAAGGCTTCTGATTTGGGTATGTGGTGATCTGTTTCTGGGTTGTAACACTGTCAATGGTGGTATTGATATGGTCCAATACAGAGGAGGTGTAGGAGTCAATGTCCGTGTGAGCGCCACTGGTGGCCTGAGAAGCAAACATACTCCAGTCTGTGTTTAGAAACCTTTCCTGGAGTGTGGAATCTGTCACCGCAGGCCACACCTTGATGGTCTTCACTGATGGCTTCACACGGTTGATGAGGGGTGCATATTTGGGGTCTGACTGTCCCAGGTGGGGGAGGGGTGTTGCAACGTAAGTTCCCGCCATGTTTGTGTAAACATGATCTAAGGTTTTGTTTCCTCTGGTGTGGCAGGAAACATGCTGGTGAAACTTGGGTAGCACTGACTTTAAGTTTGAGTGATTAAAGTCACCTGCAACAATAAACGCAGCTTCCGGGTGATCAGTCTGTTGTTTACTGATGGCTGCGTGAAGTTCTTTCATAGCAAGCTTGGCATCAGCATCCGGGGGAATATAGGCCGCAGTGATAATGGTGGAAGTGAACTCCCGCGGTAGATAAAACTATGGAAGTAAAATAATGCCAAATGTTTTTGAAATAAAAAAGCCTGTTGAATTGCACTACTTGAAAAAAATATGCATTGCATTAACCATGATTGCATTTTAATGCATTGTATTTTTAGGGCTTGCATTTATATGGGCTGAAATTCAACATGGTTGTATATTTAAGCTGTGAATATTTCAATTCAAAACATTTCAAACACATTTTCTTTAATAAAAATTCAATAATCCATATTCTCCTTTCATATTTCACTTCCAAAATATTCAAACTGTTTAAAAATACAACCTATAATATTCAACAGGCAATTTTCGGTCCGTTTTATTTCGCTTTACAAATTCGCTCCACAATTCAGTGGTTCAAATTCGACGGCAAATTCGATGGCAAATTCGACATTGAATCAGGGACTGGAGGAAAAGCAATAGACTACCGATGCATTATATCTATCTGCTGTTAGTCGCCCTCACCAGTAGGTGGTGCAAGCGCAACGCGTGTTGACAACATCAAAGCAACAGACAGAGACGAGAAGCCTTCATAAAACATCATTTGCTGAAATGGACCGAGCGGTGAGTACGAGTTATTATGAGTGTATATATAGTATATAACTTACATGTTGAAAAGGCTGATTAAGACACAAATCATCACACGAGCGTTTACTCAAGTGTCTTATGATACGACTTTTTACAGCGTTCAAAAGGAAGGTGATTTTCTGATTAATCCAGAATTCCCTCGCCTTTAGCATTGATATAGGCCTAAATACTTTGCAGTCACGTCACTAACATGGATAAGTTACCTGGCGCGGCAACAAACGCTGACAAAATGTGGTTATTGTGCATCCAATCGCACAACTATCTGGCATGCAGGCGACGATCGTTTACACCTCAAAACACCAACTTTTGTATATTAATACTGGCGACGTCCTGGCAAGATCCTATTAATTCATACTTTGCACGTGATGTCACTAGTACTGGCTGGCAAGTACTTCATTCTCTCAGTGTTTGCCTTTTGCCCGTCAGGTATCCATGGTAGTGACGTGACTGCAAAGTGGATACAATTTTAGTAAAACAACTGTTATACGCTAAGACATGTGTATTGTTTGGTTTAGTCACTAATGACAGAATACTAATTCGATGGAGGGGTTTAAATGATGGCAAAGTTAATTTTATTTAGATATAGCATGATTAAATACAACGTACTTATAAATTAAATTCCGCAATTATATATTAAAATGGTACATTTCTACCACAATATCAGTTCATCTTCATGTTACGGTATATGATTAAGTTAAACGTGAATTGTCTCCATGTAACATTATCTCAAAAGCATCGTAGAAAAACAAGCACCAATAACGTTAGTCTAAACAATCAACATAGCTCCACAATGCTTTTGAGATACGCAGCTCTGTATCTGCATTAATATTTTGACATCTGTGATGAAGTGATATATTTAAAGCTACTCTCTATCTTTAATTCATGTTAACTGTGTTATACAAGGGAGACAATGAAGTGCTGAGATCAGCAAGGCACCTTTTATCACTTTTGACAAAAAAAAAGTCGTATCATAAGACACTTGAGTAAACGCTCGTGTGATGATTTGTGTCTTAATCAGCCTTTTCAACATGTAAGTTATATACTATATATACACTCATAATAACTCGTACTCACCGCTCGGTCCATTTCAGCAAATGATGTTTTATGAAGGCTTCTCGTCTCTGTCTGTTGCTTTGATGTTGTCAACACGCGTTGCGCTTGCACCACCTACTGATGAGGGCGACTAACAGCAGATAGATATAATGCATCGGTAGTCTATTGCTTTTCCTCCAGTCCCTGATTCAATGTCGAATTTGCCATCGAATTTGCCGTCGAATTTGAACCACTGAATTGTGGAGCGAATTTGTAAAGCGAAATAAAACGGACCGAAAATTGCCTGTTGAATATTATAGGTTGTATTTTTAAACAGTTTGAATATTTTGGAAGTGAAATATGAAAGGAGAATATGGATTATTGAATTTTTATTAATGAAAATGTGTTTGAAATGTTTTGAATTGAAATATTCACAGCTTAAATATACAACCATGTTGAATTTCAGCCCATATAAATGCAAGCCCTAAAAATACAATGCATTAAAATGCAATCATGGTTAATGCAATGCATATTTTTTTCAAGTAGTGCAATTCAACAGGCTTTTTTATTTCAAAAACATTTGGCATTATTTTACTTCCATATAAAACGGTCTACATTTAACCATGAGAAACTCCAGGTTAGTTGAACAATGACTCTCAACAATAGCAGAGTTTGTGCACCAAGCTTTGTTAATGTAAATACAGAGTCCACCCCCTCTACTCTTCACGGAGCCATCTAATGTTCTATCTGCCCGGAGTGTGTGGCGTCCCACTAGTTCAATAGCGGTGTCCGGTATTCTGCAGTTTAACCAGGTTTCCGTGAAGATTAGGACGTTACAGTTAAAAAGTTTCTTACTGTGTGTGATGCTGAGTCGAATCTCCTCCATTTTGTTCACTAGCGATCGTACATTGGCAAGGAAAATGCTGGGTAAAGAGAGCCGATGAGGAGTAAGCGTTAGCTTAGCTCGTAGTCCTCCACGCTTCCCTCGCCTTTGTTTACGATCACCCCACCGCCTGCTAGCACTTACGCCCGGCCGTGTAGAGTGCATAGCCTCGGGCATCCTAGCGATCTCAGGAAGGAGTTGAAGATTGTCCATAAAACTTTCGGAAATTCACAAACCAATATCCAAAAGCTCACAACGGGTGTACGATGTAAAGGCACAACTGTTCAGTACGAACAGACCCGAGATGAGCAAGAAAAATACCGCAAAATTGCAGAATCTGGAGAGACGCTGGGCCTCGCGATCTACTCGCGCCGCCATCTTGGTCTGGTGTGACATGTCCGCCACACCAGAGTATTGTCACATGTCAGCCACACCAGAGTTTTGTCACATGTCCGCCACACTAGAGTCTCGTCACATTATGCCACCACCCCCAATGAAGTCAGCTTTATTGACCGCTGACTGACAATTCCATAGGCCCACAGAAAAAGAGGGAGGAGTATTAGCGGAGAAAGGAACAGGACGTAGATTAGCAAGGTTACGGTGTCTTGTAGGTCTGCGTGTAGTAGTGGGGCGTGGTTGAGAGATAACGGGAATGGACTGTACACACATGGTTAGAGAGAAAAGGAAGGTGAAAGAGGACAAGAGATGGAGATAGCTCGGAGCCTTACCGGAGTCCTTGCCTCGGAGGAGTCGCGCAGAGGAAGAGTCGAATACAGATGTCTTTACACGTGTCGGTCTTCACACGCGGAGGCTGAAAACGCGGGCTGAACGCTTCCGCGCCAGCTATGGAATGCTCGTTAAATAGATACTATACACTGCTAGAGTGAGATCAGGTGGGAGCTCGGCAGGCTCTGCTAATTAAACTTAAACGCCTGTGAATGGCTTCAAATCAAAACCAATCTCAGCCTGAATAGAATAAGTTACTTAAGTGCAAAAGGCTCGTTCAGTATTATAGCGAACTCGTATATTATTCAAATGCGATTTACTATGACAGGATCAATTGCACACAGACAGAATAAACCAAACGCAATACCAGTAGGACAAACAACACAGTAGCTGTAGTTGACGGGTGAGCTCGGACACCTGCGCCACAAGAGCTTGGACCGCCAGACCTGTGTTGGCGAGACCCTCCGCTTGTTGATCCATTCTCGTTATGCTGTGTGACGTGAAATCATCCCAGCTAGTTGCGCCTGCTGCATCCATCGTTGGTCAGATCGTTCTGTAACAAAGACAGGCTCAGGATGCAAGTGCAAAACGCTTTATTTGAACACAAGAAACACGGTCGAAACCGGCAAGTCCTCTGGCACAACACAGGTGGGTCAGACAGATCACAAGCTCGATGGTGGGTGACGCAGGGACCTCGGTGGACAGACGGTGATGGTGCTCAATGGAGTTTTGTGTGGTGAGTCCTTGTGAAGGTGCCCGTGATCCCAGTGCTGAGTGGAGATTTCCAGAAGACAGAACACGACGAAGAACGGGTGAAAATCCAGGAACCAGACGACAGCGAGGGAAAACCAGAGCAGGAACACACCCCGGGGAAACCACAACGATCTGACAAAATGAGACACCAGTTACTGCACATATAAAGACAAACAATTGGAACCAGCTGGCGCTGCTCATCAGCAATGATCAGTGACCACACCCACAGACACAACACGAGACGAGAGAGAGACAGCAGATTCATGAACCGTGACACTCGTCACATGTCTGCCATGCCAGAGTTTCGTCACATTATGGCTGTGACGCCAGAGTCTCGTCACATGTCCGCCACACCAGAGTTTCGTCACACTCATTATGGCCGTAACGCCAGAGTCTCGTCACATGTCCGCCACACCAGAGTCTCGTCACATGTCCACCACACCAGAGTTTTGTCACATGTCCGCCACACCAGAGTTTCGTCACACTCATTATGGCCGTAACGCCAGAGTCTCGTTACATGTCCGCCACACCAGAGTCTCGTCACATGTCCACCACACCAGAGTTTTGTCACATGTCCGCCACACCAGAGTTTCGTCACACTCATTATGGCCGTAACGCCAGAGTCTCGTTACATGTCCGCCACACCAGAGTCTCGTCACATGTCCACCACACCAGAGTTTTGTCACATGTCCGCCACACCAGAGTTTCATCACACTCATTATGGCCGTAACGCCAGAGTCTCGTTACATGTCCGCCACACCAGAGTCTCGTCACATGTCCACCACACCAGAGTTTTGTCACATGTCCGCCACACCAGAGTTTCGTCACACTCATTATGGCCGTAACGCCAGAGTCTCGTCACATGTCCGCCACACCAGAGTCTCGTCACATGTCCACCACACCAGAGTTTTGTCACATGTCCGCCACACCAGAGTTTCATCACATGTCCGCCATGCCAGAGTCTCGTCACATTATGGCCGTGACGCCAGAGTCTCGTCACATGTCCGCCACGCCAGTTTTGTCACATTATGGCCGCGACGCCAGTCTCGTCACATGTCCGCCACGCCAGAGTGTCGTCACATTATGGCCGTGACGCCAGAGTCTCGTCACATGTCCGCCATGCCATTGTGTCGTCACATTATGGCCGTGACGCTAGAGTCCCGTCACATGTCCGCCAAGCAAGAGTGTCGTCACATCATGGCCGCGGCGCCAGAGACTCGTCACATGTCCGCCACACCAGAGTTTCGTCACATTATGGCCGTGACGCCAGAATCTCGTCACATGTCCCCCCCACCCCCATGAAAAATTATCTAGACCCGCCCCTGGTTATTAGCTTTTCTGCGAGTGAATTTTGGTAGAACCTAAAGTTTCGGTAAAAAAACTAAACAGCTTTCCTCTCTGAGCTTATTCTGTAAGGCAGATGAGATGTTGCAATATGTCTCACCTCAGTCAGTGTCAGAAAGGTAAATCAGGAGTTCACGCTGCAGTGTTTGCAGAGGCTTTGTGTTTGCGTGAGATATGGGAGCTGTCTTTGTGACTCCTCAATGCTCCATTTCTGCTGATTAGAATGTTAAACACAGCCATTGTTTCGTGCAGTTGCTGCACATAACTCAAAGTATCAAAGGTGCCTTCTAACAGGCATTGCCATAGAGACGGCTGAAGCTCGCACTAAAAGTGGAAAGGGTCTCGGTTTTGCATATGTTTTGGTTGATGGAAGAATGGTTTTACTATGGCAACAGACACAGAAAAGGTGGAGGTGATGTATTTACCCATGATAACAGCACTCACTCGAAAAACGTTGTGCTCTGCATGCGGTGTGCTCTTAAACTACACTGCATGCATTCATCTTTCAATTTGGAATTCAAATGTTTTGTCAACAGCCACTTTGGGGCAAGTTGTCACATGTTTTATATTATGTAATTTTATCCAACTCATTAATTACAATATACTGTTTCCATTTTTTTTGTTTCATAAATTGTTTTATTAATAACTTTTTTTATTTTTTTTATTTAATCACATAAGCTTTTCATATTTCACCCAAATATTTAGAGGTATCTATTCTGTAAATTTAAAATGAAATATTTGCATTTAAGGATATCACCTCAGGTTTCATGTCAGTGTTTTTGGCCATGTGCAAGAACCAATGCCATTTAATGTCTATGATGTCCAACCTGAGGAAGCGCCATTTGATTTGAGAGCTATGGTGGTGGACATGATTTTCAGTTGATAACTTTTGAAATTTTATTCGGTTCACTGTGTATCAGAAGACATGGAATATAGCATACCACATAGTCATATGGACTACTTTTATGGTGTGTTTTTGGCTTTTTTAGAGATTGGCAGATGATGTTACTACACTCTAAAAAATGCTGGGTTAAAAATAACCCAAGTTGGGTTGAAAATGGACTAACCCAGGGAAGGGAAAACATTATACCATATAAGGCCTAATATTAGTTTCTCACTAACAGAAGCAAGAATATATTCCAGTATACTCAACTGGCAACCCAAACAGACACCCTATAGCTGTCGTAATATGTTTAGACTCAATTACCAATTGTTGTGTGTTTAAATAAAGATATTTGTCCATTAGGTAGCGCTTCAGGTTATCATACATCATAGGACATTTGCATGTATGCATTTGGCAGACGCTTTTATCCAAAGTGACTTACAGTGCACTTAATACAGGTACAGGCCCCCTGGAGCAAAATGAAGTAAAGTGCCTTGCTCAAGGACACACTAGTGGTGGCAACTGCTGGGATTGAACCAGCAACCTTCTGGGTATCTACGTATTAGTTCAGTGGATTAACCCGTTAGACCACCATCTCCTATAGTAAATGCTTCCTTGGGTTCGACATTGAAACCTTTGATGTCGATAGCATTTTAATAGTTGACAAACATCATTTGCACTGAACGTTTATATTTGCGCCCTTTTCTGATTTCTGCATGAAATGATTTTTTAATTTGCAGCACTGGAACGCATTTTTATCACCAGGTAGTGACAGACATGGTTCGCTGCACATTCAAACAAGAGAGCCAATCAAAATCATCAGAATAGCATCGCTTTACTAAATGGCCTTTAAATGGCAGGAGACATCGTCCACATCAAAATCAGGCAAAGCAACAAATTCATATTATTCAACATATCCTAGCTTTTTACAAAAAATATTCAGATGTAAACCCCCTTTGTAATTGTTAACATTTACATAAGTAACTGTGATGTAATTACTTAGCATCTGTAACGGAGTTTAATCACAAAATAAATGTAACTGTAATCTGTTACATGTCACTATAGTTACCCCCCAACACTTCATATATGTTTTTCACTGTGATCGTTTTTTTTTTTTTTTTCTTCAGTGACATGAACCCTGTTATATAAGTTGGCAGTTGTCAAATTCCTGTTGCTCATTTCCAACCTAGATGTTCCATGTCTATATTGCTCCCTTGAGTCCAATAGGAAGAAATGATTGCTCTTACAGAGCCAGGTTGGGAGTGAGAGGTAAATATTCATGCCTAGAGTACAGAATGCATTGCCCTTTGGGTCTCCACGGATCAAACTTTAATTTCAACTAGCTGGATCAACAACAGAAATAGAGAAGCCACCTGGGACTCCACAAAACAAATTAACTTTAACCTTTAGTCTAAACTTTGTGTCATGCTCTATTCATTTCCCCCACTTTAAGGCCAATGTCATGAATAATGTATTAGCCCTCAGCTTTTTCCACTGCCTGTTGGGAAGGATTATGGACAGATCAAACGTTGAGAATTACAGCACTATGTGTCATTGAGTCCCAAGTGATTGATGTTCCTGCTGCAAAAAATTCCGAAATTAAAGGAAGTGACAACATTGTCCTGCCCATCTCTTACAGGGAAGACAGAAAAAAGGCTTCAGGAGACAGTCTGTCATAGTGTCCAAAGGAAATATTCATATTCTCCAATCTTATGCAAAGTTCCCTCTTACAACAAGCTGCTGCTGCCAGTGGAGGAAGGACACGCTCCTCTGTCTGGCTTCCTTCCAAGAGGAAAGAGTAAAACCTCATCACAAGTAGCGACTGTAAAATAGAGCGCCGGGGGCGCACATTAATACAGCGTTGATTAATTTGTGGTTTGAGGAAAGACTTCAGAGCTACATGAGTTTCATAGTTTCCCTCATGCTCTAGCATTATAAAAACACACCTTTCAACATCAATATAAAGACTTCCGCTTTGCTTTAAAAGAGTGGAGACTAGAGCTATTTGACACACTCTTTACTCTAATGAAAATTTTTCAGGGAGGTCTCGTACCTTGAAGCTTGACTATAAAAAAAAATCACTATGAAATGCTAACATTTTTACCTTTATTGTCAAGGAATAATCAGGTCAATTACAGTTAATTTACTATAACGGGCCATTATCTATGGAAGCTTGTTTCCCCGCCACAGAAAACATTTTAAAAGATTGCAACTTTTTTTTCATAATCGTGCGTAAAGGCGCAATTGCTAGTTATAAAGTCAGAATTGTGTGATATAAAGTCAGAATTGTGTGATATAAAGTCGCAATTGCTAGTTATAAAGTCAAACTTTGTTTCTCGCAATTCTGACTTTTTTCTTACAATTGTAACTTTATATCCTGCAATTTTGACTTTGTATTGCTATTGCGAGTTTATATCTTGTAATTGTGACTATATCTCACAATTCTGACTTTATATCTCGAAATTCTGACTTTATATCTCGCAATTCTGACTTTTTTCTTGCTATTGCGAGTTTATATCTTACAATTCTGACTTTATATCTCGCAATTGCAACTTTACATCATGCAATTCTGAGATAAAAAATCAGTCAAAAAGATGCAATTACTTTTTTAATTCTGTGGTGGAAAAAAGCTTCCATAATTATATATGCGGTAAGTTGTCAAATTTTTAAAATTATGAATACTTTTTTAATGCTATCTATGCTATGTAAAGTAAAAAATGTACCCCTCACTTCAATAAAAAATATTTTTGTATTCCAGTGTTCTTTTAACATTATTTAAAAATTATTATAGAGTTTATTAATATTTTGAATGAGTTTTTATATATTTTTTTAATAGTTATAGTATATAGTTTTTATAGTATATATATAGTTTAAATTTTAATTTTAGTTTAGTTTGAGTAATTTTGTAATTTGCTTTTGTCATTTTTATCAGATTTTTTTTTACGTTTCTGTGAAGCATTTATTTCAGTTTTAGTTTTAGTAATTTAGTACTTCAACTTCAACTTCAATCAATCATGACAACTTTTGGAATAGTTGTAGCATGTTAGTACAGTGTTTTACAATTGATTGATTTGTTATCAGAGGAGACTGTCCAAGTTATGGATTTCAGAAAAGTACATATACAAATCACACAGTTAGCTAACAATATATTAATAAACAATGTACTAATTTAAGGCACAAACAGTGGGCTCAATGAAGTAAAGAATACATGTTGTTAACAATGAATAATATAAATCCGGTAGCAGATCCAAACAGGTGGAGCTGGGGAGGTAGAGGGTTTCAGAGGAACTCTGAAAATGCGCTACAGGACTAGCCTACAGCAAACACTAAACCAGATTTAAATGTTGACCAAGTAATCTTGTTGGCTGCAGGATAAGCAGAAGCCAATCAACTTGTGACATGCAGTAATGACGTGATAGCTTGTAGATTGCATGTAAAAGACCTATCAGCCTGCACCCTCTAGAATTTCATGACTGAACTAGATATTTATATCAATTAATTGACAAGGCTACATTTCCCATTTCAAGTTTATATTTTATATCTAAAATTTACACTTTATTTCAATTTTTAAAAAGTTGTAATAGTTTTAGTTAACATAACTTAGTGATATAATGCCCTTGTAATGACTAGCCCTGATTTCCCCTGCATAATATGATTTGAGAATGTAGTAGAAGATCTAAAGAGAATATGTATGTGAACTTTAAAGTGTGTTATCTACTAGTGGGTCTGTAGGAATGAAATGTCACCGACATTGAAACCATAAATGAACATATATAATTTAAAAAATTGAGTTCATTTATGGTTACAGTGTCGCATGGTCCCTGGTAGTTAGAGCTGAAAATGGAAGTGAGCTAAAATGACTGGTAATCACCAGCACTGAAGAGGAGACCGTCATCAGAGTCATTTAGCTTCATCAGATCCAAACACACCAGCCTATCATTACCCAACAGAAACCATTAAGATATTAGCCTACTCCAAAAAGACCACTAATTCAGTGCAATTTCACCAGCCGAGTGTAAACGCATTTACACATTATAGAAAAGTGAAGTCAAAGCCTAATTTTAGAGTATGGTGTGTGTTTAAGACAAAAACACACAACCGTTCAGCGATGTGCAGAATGTTGGAGTGCACTGGCAGACTGTGAATCTGTATAAAGCTGTCTAAGCTTATTCCTGTGTGGGGTGTGAAATGTGAGGCTGTTAGTTGAGCGCCACATTTTGTGATTAAAATGACCTACTACTGTTAAAGAATGGTGAGAGAGCAGCGCTGCTGGACTTAGGGGCACAATCACTGACAGTTCACACATCATTAACTCGGTCTAATGTCAGACTAACCTGCAGAGAGGCCTTCACATGTGCTGGCATTTCAGAACAGTCAGTGTAGGCACTTAGTATAAAGCCAACACTGCTTTTATGTTTTTTAAATTATTCTTATTTTTTTAATCTTTTACTTATTTAAAAAAAAAAAAAATAGCAATTTTTTTGGAATGTTCTGTGTTCAAAACTATTTAAGCTTGTGGCATGTTGAATACAAAACAAAGTGATTTTGACTTGTTTTAAAAATCATGTTTACAGTAATGCACTTACAATAGAAGTCTATTGACCAATTTGGAGTCGACATCACGGTTACGTCATTTGCAGCTGCGCGAGCATTGTGGTGGGAGAAAAACAGTGGTAACAAGTGGAGGAAAATAGGTAAAATCCACGGAAATCCAGAGAAAAAAATGTCTTGTTGTGCCTTTGGATGTCAGAATCGGAATGCAAAAAAAGATAGTCTAGGATAGTCCTGAGATAGTCTAACCTGTTAAGCGTCACCACATTACTTTATCCGTTTGTGTTGGGATTACATGAATGATTTGTGTTGCATTAACTTAAACTTACGGTGGCCCAGTAGTGCACAACACAACGAAATATAAAGGTACCCTAGAATGAAAAATTGACTTAATTGGCATAATTGAATAACAAGAGTTCAGTACATGGAAATCACATGAGTGTCAAACACTGTTGCGTCCTCCTTCATATGTAAATCAAAGAACAAAACTGTCAATAGACATGGTTGATGTTTATATATTCAAACATATTCAAAAACAGACCATTTAATTCTATGGACAATTTCTAGGGTTGTAAATGGACCTGTAAAACCGTATCTGGACAATTTTTGTCCTTAAATAAGCCACATACCCTCTATGTAGATATCAGAGAACAATTTAAAATATTGTTTCAACTCATTCTAGGGCACCTTTAAAAAGCAAACAAATTCACAACACAACAAAGTCCAGCCACAACGAAAAAGTCACAACACAACGGAAATGCTCCCGACCACTAGGAACTCGGAGCACAGTAAAGTTAGTTTTCCTTGCCGTTTAGCAGTCTTACAAAGATATCAATACTACGATCAGTTTAAGTGAATGTAAACATTGTATATACATGAAATGTTAATAAAAAATCTTCAATGTTCAATTATGTTGGAATTATTAGAACAATACATCAAAACTGTGCATTTTAAGGTTCCCTTTCATAGGTTCTCTCGACACTGCGAGACGGTTGCTATGGGGACGCCTTCGGCGTGATTAATGTCTGAAGCCCTTGTACCATCATGCCAATTGATTGGCTAGTGAAAGCGTCATATCGTCAGATTTTATTCCTTCAGGAAGCAGAACTTTCTGTAAGCCCGTGGGAAACCTTTTCTCATGTTCATAGCTACCCCCTTTCGGAGCAGTTTTCACTCCTACAAGAGATGCCGTGCCGTGCGTGGTGTGTCTAGGCTTTAAGCATGCTCAGGCTACACTTAAGGATCTAGCTGACTGTAAACACTGCGATAGCCTGCCGGCCGTCTACTCACCACCTCTCCATTTCTGCGGCCGCTGAGGCACCGCATGAGATGGACGTTTGGTCGGATGGTCGGGAAATGTGGCCCACCCCAGAAGCTTGTGACACTATTTTTTTTGGTTGTGGCCTTTTCGATGACAATGTGCTACGGCGCCTTCTGATTCTGAAGGGCTCGTGGGTGAATTGTGTAGTCCCCCCCCCCCCCCCCCCATCTTGTACGGTCCCACATTAATCATTTAAGTTGGACATTGTTTCATGTAACTTCATTTTAAGTGACCCAATTAAGTACTCTCAAAGTTAATTTTATATGGCTCCTAGACATGATTCAGGAATTTAATTTTATATATTCATTAATCCAATTCAACTTCACTGAATCATAATACTGCACTAGCTAGCAATAGCACACATTAGCATCTTAAATACTAAGCATTAAAAGCTCCTTCAGCAAAACATGACATTACCAGTCCACAGCCTAAGCAAATGCTCCACTCTTCTACACAATTGTTCTAATTCCAACATAATTGAACATTGAAGTGGATTTACTTATTGTAGAATTGATGAAAGTTATCATGAGCATTGTAATGTTTGAAGCTGATGTCACAACACATGTCAGTAGATTGGGAAGATTTTAGCGGTTCATTCCTAAATCTGTTAGATCTTACCTTTATGCTGTGGAAATACAAACCGGAAGACAGAACACAATTAGAAAAAGGGCGGGGCTACATAAGACTGAACATGTAATAATTATGAGCGTGATGTCACCGTTTTTACAAATGCGCGTTTTTGTTTACACCGAGACGATAGAGGTATTTTTTTCAAAAACGTGCACTTTGAAACCATTTCTTGTGTATGTCCATTTCTCTTGATTTGTTCTTACTCTCTATGTGTCCTATTTGACTCCTCATTGGGTGTCATGAAGCAACAACACCTTTGGTTAATGTTATTTGTTTTCTTTAATCTCTTGTTGCGTTCCATCTGCAAGACAGGTTGTACAATATTTCTACATCTCAGTTGAGAGGAGCTCATTTGAAAGTCATTTGATTTTTGACAGCCCAATATGCACACTCAAAAAGCAAGTAATATGGAAGATTAACTTTTTTCCAATGAGAAATCTTCCTCTCTAATAGTCGTGCTGAAGTGCTGGTTGACCTTTGAAAGTGTGATGATTCTCTACTCGTGTAAACGCTCTCAGTGTGGAAAAGCAATTCCTGACTAATCACCCGCTTTAGTGACAGCTCATATTAGAGACTGACAGGCACATCCAGAATTTTTTGCGTGCACATAGCATTTTTATAAAAGCTTTTATACTATTCCTATTCCTGCAGTATATGCTGTGCACAGAATGTAAATGTATGCATTGGTGCTTACAACCCCTTGAACTGCGAACTGGATGCTGCCGTCTTTTCTTTATGGGCTCCACAGTTCAATGCCATTTGATCAATCGCTCTAAAAATGTCTTTGAGCAGACAAGGAAAAACTGCACAAATGCAATCATCTTCTATAATGATTTTATTACCTTATATATAATGTAACTGTCAATACACTTTTTTCACAAAATTATTGATTAATTAAACATGTAACACAGTAAGGTCATGTGTCAACAATTTTAGCATTCTGTCTGCTGCATATACTACTATTTAAAAAAAACTATTTTTTATTAAAATCTACGATTGACATGATGATTCCACAAAAAGTGCTTTAGCAGTTCTGTAGAGTTTTAAAACATTCTTCACACTAAGAAAAACAAATAAGGAACTGTTCAATGACAGTTGTTTAGGGATCTAAAAAGGGTTTGCTGGCATCGCTGTGAAAACACCCTTTTGAAACCTTTATTTTTAAGAGTGTAAAGGCAGTGTATAATGAGCAGCAAAATGCTAGTATTCCATTCTTAACACAGTCCAGGGTTTGTGTTTGAAAGGGTCATGTTAAGTAACATCTTCACATACTTCAAAATCATGCTTGGCAGCATCTTTATCGACACTAGTTCTTTATTGTTGAAGCCCTTAAATTCCCTGCAGGCATCGTCTTTATATCAGGAGATTACTTGCTGTTCATTCGAAGTAAGCGCCGCAGGTACAGATATAGATAAACAGGATGAAAACCACTTTTTGCTCACAGCGCTCTATATGGCAACATAAATAATTAACAACACACACACACACACACACACACACACACACACACACACACACACACACACACACACACACACACACACACACACACACACACACACACACACACACACACACACACACACACACACACACACACACACACACACACACACACACACACACACACACACACACACACACACACACACACACACACACACACACACACACATAAATACTTGACAAAAGCACAGCATCAGATCCATGTTATTATTGCGGCTTGTGTGAGTGTGGATGCAGATATGACAAATTAGTGCCTCGTGGCTAATCAAAAAATAACTAACTAAATTTAGCCGCATTTCAAGCTGCCATGAAAAGAAAAACAGCGTAACTCCAGATAAATTCCCAAATGAAAAATGGTTGCTTGGAGGCCTGCCAATTTTAAGAGTTGATTTAGGGGCCGTTTACATGACACTGTTTTCAACTAAAAACGGGGGGAAAAATTATGCATTTTGCCTGTTCATTTACACAACAACAGCGCTTTTGGGGCTTGAAAACGCATGAAATCTTTTGAAAACGGGTTACAAATTGCAAGTTTCTGAAAACAATACCGTTATTGTCCCAGTGTAAACTACATAAACCTGAATTTATGAAAGAATTTATTAATTTTAGTACATGTTAATGGATGTAGCTAACTAATGTTTGCAATTGGAAAAGGTGTTAACAATTTTTTTTTTTTTTGATTGAAAGCCCTAAAAATAGATAAATTAGACAATTTGTTGACATAAGAGTATATAGCTATAAAATTTATGTGGATACATTTCAGATAATTTGGTCATAATATTTGAGGTCATATTGAGATCTACACTGTAAAACAAAGTCTGTAAATATAGGGTACAATGTACTGTATACTGTAAATATGAAGGAATTTTCTGTATCGTTTTTTTGTATGTATTTTGAATGACACATTGCATTAGTTTGTGTTTTAAAGGTTAACAGAAATTTCCGTAAAATTACTGGATAATGTACTGGCAGAAAATTACCAGTACATTTTCTGTTAATATTTTTTACAGTGTATGATTTTTGGTAATGTAGCAAAGCTGAGCACAGTTTATTAAGCTAAGACATTGAAATCTCTTCTGAAGCTCTAGATAGGCAAATGAGAAATGACTGGGGTCTTTGTTTTGAGAGATGAATGTGAGAAGCAGGAAAATGTTTCTTTCCTTTTAATTTCCCTGGTAGAAACAACTAAGATATTAAGGCAATCTCACTCATGATTTGCATTTTTCGACCAGTTTGCCAAGACAAAAGCCCTGTTTCCACCGAAATTACCCGGAACAATTTGTACCAGGAACTTTTTTCCCCCAGACCTGCTATTGTCTGCGTTTCCACTGCGGTCTAAAGTACTGTGAAGATTAGGCAAATTAATCCAGAGACGTGGGACAGCGCGGGGCTGCTCCTCCCAGTCAGCGACGAACAGTAATAATTTTTGCGCGACACTGTCTGCAACAATAACAAGTATGGAGGAGATGCAAGCAGCGCTGCTTTTGCTAGTTATGTATTGGTTTACTAAATATGTAATTACCAAAACGGTGGAAAAGAGACAAGCACTGATACTAAAGCGTATTCTGAAAGCTCGTAAAGCTAGATTTAAAATAAGACAACGTATGTTATTATCAGCTATTACGGACATTGACTGTGAGACTGCAGAACGAACCTCGCAAGACTTTTAAAAATGCCGGTTGAAATAAAATGCTGCGTGAGCTCAACCGATCAGCATGTTCAGCGCACAAGTCCCACCCCCGAAAGTTCCTGAACTTTGAAAAAGTACTACCTCGGGAGCAGGGCCGTTTGGAGGGGGAAATATTTACCCGGAACGTCATTTAGACCCTGGTTCCTGCGGTCGAAACACACAGAGTACCACCCCAAAATTCCTAGTTCCTGGGGAAAGTTCCTGCGGTGGAAACGCGGCTAAAGGCAAAAACACCCAGACAGCAACATGTTGCCCAGATCCAGCCCACATCTGGTACGCGTGGAATCCACATATATGTGGCCTGGATCTGGGCAGACGCTATGTTGCTGTCTGGGCACATACTTCTATACACAGATTTTCCTGTTAGAAGCAGGAAAATTGGGCAAGCGTAAGGATATGAGCGAGTTTGACAAGGGCCAAATTGTGATGGCTAGACGACTGGGTCAGAGCATCTCCAAAATTGCAGCTCTTGTGGGGTGTTCCCAGTCTGCAGTGGTCAGTATCTAACAAAAGTGCTCCAAGGAAGGAACAGTGGTTAACTGTGGTTAATGACAGGGTCATGGGCGGCCAAGGCTCATTGTTGCATGTGGGGAGCGAAGACTGGTCAGTGTGGTTCGATCAAACAGACAAGCTTCTGTAGCTCAAAGTTAATGCTGGTTTTGATAGAAAGGTGTCAAAATACACAGTGCACTGCAGTTTGTTGCGTATGGGGCTGTATAGCCGCAGACCAATCAGGGTGCCCATGCTGACCCCTGATGAATCACATTTTCTTTTACATCACATGGATGGCCAGGTGAGTGTGCGTCGCTTACCTGGGGAACACATGGCACCAGGATGCACTATGGGAAGAAGGCAAGCCGGCGTTGGCAGTGTGATGCTTTGAGCAATGTTCTGCTGGGAAACCTTGGGTCCTGCCATCCATGTGGATGTTTCTTTGACACGTATCACCTACCTAAGCATTGTTGCAGACCATGTATACCCTTTCATGGGAAAAGTATTCTCTTTCATAATATTTCTTTTTCAAAAGTATTCTCTCTTTTTTTTAATATGTGGTCTCTTTCAGTAGGATAATGCGTCCTGTCACAAAAAAAAAATGGTTTGAGGAGCTCAACAACGAGTTTGAGGGGTTGACTTGGCCTCCAAATTCCCAAGATCTCAATCCAATCGAGCATCTGTGGGATATGCTGAACAAACATGTCCGATCCATGGAGGCCCCACCTCGCAACTTACAGGACTTAAAGGATCTGCTGATAGCACACTTTCAGGGGTCTTGTGGAGTCCATGCCTCCACGGGTCAGGGCTGTTTTGGCAGCAAAAGGGGGACCAACACAATATTAGGTCATAATGTAATGCCTGATCAGTGTATGTCAGTATGTTCAAATTCAGAGTGTTAATAAAGAAGACATAAAGTACCCAGATGACTTACTACTTCCATCGGGATTCTGAAGTGCGCATCTGTTGGACATTTTACTACCAAATTATGCTGGTACGACACATGATAATGACAACATGGATTTTATTCATACACTCATGCATACTATATAGAACTTTGTAATGCTTGCCAAGTAATTATTTACAAGAAGTACATAATCAGAGAGAATGCAATTTTGGATGCAGCCAAGATCAATTCTCTTCTCTAACTGTATTTCACAGATCTGATTGTCTGACTGAAATAGAACTGTCAATCGCACAGGAGAGTGATCTACCAGTGACGTCCAAAAAGAGAGTTCAGTGAGTCTGCAGCGCTGTGTATCGGATAAATCATGTTCATTCATTGGAACACTTGTCTCTGGACATCTGGGACTTGCCCTGAATGAGCAGACCATCCTCAGAGACTATGAGCTGAGATATATGAAAATTACTGATGTGCAGAGTAGACTAAAGCAAATGCAATTGTACGCAAATGAATGGGCATTAGTTACTTGGCAACACAGAACAAAGACACATACTGCAAATATGAAATTACATATGGGTCAGCTATTAAAGGGCAACTATAACTGTAAAGCAATGGCATCTCTACCTAATAATGCAATTATATTTCACCCTTCATAATTCATCTTAATACACAGTTGCTAACAACAGGAAACAGAACCAAACTTGACTTGTGTGAGATTCTCAGCATTATTTTGTTTCTTAGTTCAGAGGAGAACTTGGCTTTGATAATTCAATTGGTTTAATGGATAGACAGCTATGGATAGACAGCAAATATGCATATACCACAACTGTCAGCTTACATTCTTATGTCATTTTCGAATCGTGAAAGTGTTGATTATAGCATTATTTTTAGATCTTTTCCCATCACATGAAAGGCTGCAGTGATGAGCATTGAGTACACAGACAGTCTATTTGTCGCGTGAATGCAGTGATCTCGTCATTGCAACGCTATTTCTCTCACAAAATTCTTTCACCACAACTAACAGCAAACATATCGACATGAATACAGTAAGAGCTTCGTTGTGCAGCATAACAGCGCCATTCATTATAACGGCAGTTTGGGGAAGTGTGCAGATGCACTCGCAACGTGTGATTGACAGCTTCAGCCGTTATAAAGAGTGTTCTTTGATCGCTCTCTGTAGTCTAATCACAATTTAAAATATAGCTGCAAGCAGCAATTATCGGGGCCAAGCGCAAAGAAGAAGACGAGACATGCCAAAATGGCTGGCAGTGTCAGATCAACTGCAGCAATGAGCAATTAAAGACCTATTAAGGTGATTTTAGGCAAATATACGATAAATACAGTCAATAATAATGATTTATTACTTTCACCAATAGGTGGCACAGTTACTAAATTGATTTGGTGTGGTCAGAATAAGGGAACAATGACACATGCAAAGACTGGTGTCAATATATCAAAGCAGGGTGTCAATATAGTGTCAGTATGTCATTGCAGAGATATAGCCTCAAGAGGCCTTTTCATTATAAGTATGGACCACATGGCAGTGCTGTTTTGAAACCTTTTAAGTACTTTAAAGGCATGGTGCTGATGGTGCTGATGGCACAAACCAAGTTTCGTAATGATACACCAATTCATTTGTAAAGTATAGCATTTTATATCATAATACTGCATTGTAGTCAATGGGAATTTCATGTTTTGTTCTACTAAACATTCTGACCACTCTTGGGCGGCAGTGGTTCAGTGGTTCATGTAGGTTGTCTACAAACCGGAAGGTTGGTGGTTCGATCCCCGGTTCCACCTGACCAAGTGTCGAGGTGTCCTTGAGCAAGACACCTAACCCCAGCTGCTCCCGACGAGCTGGATGGCGCCTTGCATGGCTGACACCGCCGTCGGTGTGTGAATGGGTGAATGTGAGGCAAGATGTAAAGCGCTTTGGATGGCCATTGGTCTGTTAAAAGCGCTATATAAATGCAGTCCATTTACCATTTTACTATAGCGCCACCAAGTGGCACAATCCTACCATTTTTTTAATGTGTCCTCGGAGTGAGCCCATACATGTGTGTGTCAATTTTGGTGAAAATATCTCATTTCGTTTTGGAGTTATAGACATTTATATGAAAAAACACATGAAAAATGACTGACACCTGACTTTGATTGGATTTTACTCCCCCTTACTATCAATATTTTGACATTTGGGCATTAGCATATAGCTATCGACCTATGTTTTCGAACTTCTGACGCTGGTTTCGTCTCGATCGGACTACCGGTTTTGAAGATATCAGCTAACGTTTTTTAAGCGCTAAATAACCGCGCTGTACAAACCATATGCCGAAACCTGGCAAGTCTGGTATTGTTGAACTCGGTGAGGATTCAGGAGACTAAAAAAGTTAGACCCATGAAAATAAGTCAACCCCACCCAAAGTTATAAGCGTTTGAAAAAAAAATTATCCACTAGGTGGCGCTGTTTCGAAACTTCTCAGGCTACTTCAGGGCATTGTGCTGATGACCCATACCGAGTTTCGTAACAATCCGTTCATGCATTCATAAAATACAGCATTTTAGCACATAATTCAAAACGACCGACAGTCAAAATGGCCGATATGGTAAAATTGCTAAAATTAATAATCAGACGACTCTGCACTTTTATGATTTTTGGACAAACGGTTCATAAGTTATAAGCAAAAATAGCCATTTTTCGTATCTCCGGACCAGTAAGTGGCGCTGCGCCGAACAGTTGCACGTTGCCTCAGGTCATGCTTGTGATGACTTGGTTTGAATACGATAAAGCGTTGTGGAGATATAGCCTTAAGTGTGTTTTCGCAAACATTACGTAAAATTTGTTTGTGTATTTATTGAAAACGATTTGACGAATCAACTTGAATTCCATGTTTTTTTGTCACTATGGTCTGAAGATGATCTGGTTCAATTTTTGTGCAAATCGGATGAACCGTCTAGGACAAGTTCGCAAAAGTAGGTTTTTCGGAAAATTCAAAATGGCGGGAAAATTTTCATGACGGAAAATGACAATTGACGTCAATGCAATCGAATCGGATTGAGCCAAGGAATCAGAGGAAAAAATAATTTTGTTTCTAGCCCTTATGGTTCAAAAGTTATTAGCATAAACATGAGTCCTTTGGACAGGTGGTGGCGCTATAGGGATTGAGTTAGAGACTCCAAATTTGCTATGTTGACACTTCAGACTGTCCTCTATGAGTGTGCCAAATTTCATAACTTTCCCGCAAACGGTTCTATGGGCTGCCATAGACTCAAGGGCGGAAGAAGAAGAAGAAGAATAGGAACGCTAACAGTTTCAATAGGTGGCTTTGCACCTTCGGTGCTTGGCCCCTAATTGAGGCTGCAAACAGCGACGAAAGGGCCCTCGCACCCAGGGCCACCGCCACCTGGTGGCCTCAGGAAAACAGCGAATAGTGAGTGACATGCATTTAAGCAGGTAAATATAGGAGAAATACAGCATTAGTCATTTTGATGTGCCACACTTCCTCTGCCAGCAGGTGGTGCTTTGAGTATAACGGAATATTGCCATGTAGATGTCTTTAGGTCAGGACTATTATCAAACAAGTGAAGTTTGAGGCAGAACGGACATTGTATGCGAGTTACAACAACTTCCTGTTTCGTGGCGTTAATCGCATACATTAGCACTTAGCCAAGTGTTGCATGATTGAATGTTCTAGCATGTTTGGTACTTGATGGCATATTTAAATGTGTTTTCTGGAAGTGAATTTCATACCTGTACATGAAATGTAGCGTGAGGGGCACTTCGTTGAAATGTTGTAGGTGGTGCTATCGAGCCATTTTGCCATGCCTAATTCTGAAACTCATATGTAGATGTCTTCAGGCCAGCACTCCTATAAAACATGTGAAGTTTGGGGCAGGTCAGACATTGTATGCCTGACTTACAACAGCTTCCTGTGTCATGGCGAAACATCAAACTTTGTCAGGTCGCCACGGACACGCCCTTCAGGGAAAACTCAAGATCTTCACAATTTAACATCACCAAGGCCTATCCCTATATCTATCCCTCAAAATCTTTTTTGTATTTGTGAGGGAAAAAAATGATATGACATCTACTGTGAATAAGGTCCATTACTATTATTACCATAGCAACCCACTAACAACCACTCAGACCTTCTTAGCAACTGCCAGCAATACCGTAGCGTCATGGCAGTGAGTCTGTGTGTGTGTGTGTGTGTGTGTGTTGGTGTGTGTGTGGATGGATGAATGGAGAGTGGGTGGGTGTGTGGATGGGTGGGTAGGTGAGTGGCTGGATGAATGGATGGGTGGATGGATGGGTGGGTGGTGACTGGATAGATGGGTGGGTGGGTGGGTGGGTGGATTGATTGGTGGATGATGGATGAATTGGTGGATGATGGATGAATTGGTGGGTGGGTGGACTGATGGGTGGATGATGGATCAATTGGTGGGTGGATTCGTGGGTGCATTGCCAAACATTGCCATTGAGGATTACAAAATATTGTGCAGTGCCTGGGCTAGACATTAATGCAACATATAAGTAGCTGTGGTCTGAAATGTAATGATTCATGTACAGTCAGATGTTCTTTGTCTGTGTGTCAGTAAATCAAACTAGTGACTAAACATCAACTTGCATTGTTTCTCTTAGTAGGATGAAAATAATCTGTAATTTAACAGTGATTAAATTCTATAAAGAAAGCGATCAAAGAAAGCTCCCTTTGCAATTGTTAGGGCAGCGCGCGCTGAACCTGTCAATCAAACAGAGGGAGTTTATCAGTGATGAGTTTATCAGTGACTCCCGTTTTATTCTACAAATCTCTTAACTATATCACGTTTGCACTGTCAGAGAAGATGAAAGCATTCTTTAGTGTACAGAAAATTAGGTGCAATGACCAGATCACTGCTTTCATGCGCTCAACATGTCTGTGACCGGCTACAATGTTCATCTCTGCAACCTTTCATGCCACGATCTTAATATGATGGCATCTAAATATAATGCCATAGATCTTAATATAATGCCATATATCTAAATATAATGCCATAGATCTAACTATAATGCCATAGATCTAACTATAATGCCATAGATCTAAATATAACGCCATAGATGCCATAGATCTAAATATAATGCCATAGATCTAAATGTAATGCAAAACTTTTCACGATTAGTTGAGAGCTGTAATAGTAAAAACGCACTAAAAGAGAGAGTAATACTTCAAATCAGTGCCACCGCTCCGTGCATCACGTACGTGTAGGGGCACCAAGTGCTCAGGGGGGTACCACAAAAAAATGCTGGTAACGCTTTAGATTACGGCCTGGAAAGTACTGCGTAAGTAAAGAGAATTTACAGCATAATTTTCGGTAATTATAGTGTAACTATAAAGTAAGTACCAAAATGCTCTCTCTACCCCCCAACAACGTTCAGCATTACATAATTTTGCGAACGCCGCCACCGCAGGCATCAAAAGGGCCAGCGGCGGTACTGCTTCAAATGGAAGTACTTTCAAATGGAAAGATGTCAGCCAATCACAGCAGTAGGCATTTACACTGAAGTCTCACAGCAGACACGCCCCTTAAAACAGAGCGTTCAGAGCAGAGGGCTAAAATCAGGGTAGGAAAAATGCCTTTTATTTATAAATGATAACCATTTTTTGATGTAAAACGCATTCTAACATTATAAGTGCACCACAGGAAACATAAAACAAAAAAAACAACGCAGTTCATGACCCCATTAATGAAATATAGGTTGTTGTTTTTTTTACTGGTAATTTTAAGTGTAATCTACCATATCTTTACAGCAATGTTCTGGCAATCAGAGCTGCTAGAATTTTTACCAACTTTTTGGGCATACTGCAGTGATACAAACTCTTTTTTTTTACTACTTTTGTACATTTTTCAAATAACCCCACAGAAAGCACTATCCATGGCAGTGTTTCAGCATGTCCTCTGGATTAATTTCTGATGCACAGTTAGATACACTCTGTCACTCTCGTTTGTGACGTTACTGTACTTATAGATAATTGAGTCACAGATAAATTATATGCTCATCCTCGTGTACAGCCTATTCAATCTAGACTCTAAAGCAACTGCTAAAAGACAACAAAAGTTGTCCTGACTACAAGGACAAAATATAAGCTTCTTTTTAAGTTACTTGAAAGACCTGATTATATCATCTAAAGACATAACTGCTAAAAATAATCGGAGATCATTTATAGGCAGATGTTTCATACCCCTGCTTGTGGTTGATGTGACGTGATGTCTGCATTCAAATATGCCTGAATGAGGCTCCTGAGTAAGTTAAATTAACAAACTCAATCTAGGGAGAGATATTTTGAGAATTTCAATCGCCTTCATTTTGTGTAATGAGTAAATGTCCACCCATCTGTGAGAGGCCAGTATTGTGTGGGTTAATTAGCTGGATCTATCATGCCTAATGAATTGGAAAAGTGAAACACATTGACCCAAAATCTGTAGCATTGAATTTCTTCCAGTGAGCCATGGAGATTTTATCATCAAATCTAATGCATAATTAAAGTGCATTTTGCACCAAAATGCAGCAGATCTTTCAATAGTTAATGGAGCCTTTCTGGCAGGAGAGAAGATAATTCACAACCTCTCTGGAGGATGTTACTAGACAGCGGGTTTAAAAACAAAACACTCACGATGTGCCTTTGGCAGAGACATATGTCTAAATTTGTCTAAACAAGCTTGAGATTTCATATTTTCCGAGATCAAGTCGGTCGAATCAATGAGACTGTCATGGAACCACAGCAATACAGTCTGGGAATACACATACACAGGCAAAATATTATGATACATGATATATGTTGTGTGAATCTGGGTGGCGCCATTATTGGGAAAACCTGACAGAGAGCTATCGGGTATCGACAGATACACAAAGCCCAGGCATCGGTATCGGTATCGGGACTGAAAAAGTCGGATCGGTGCACCCCTAGCTATAAATAGCCCTCAATACCAACAATCGCGTGTGAGTGCATTGTGAGTATACACTAGTGGGCGATGAGTATGAATGAGCCAGTGCATTGTGTCTCGTGTGCCCCCTATCCACAGCGGTAACAGAGGAGCGGCAAATTAAAATGTGTGTGTGTGCGCGTGTCAGAGCCAGTACCTTCCTGCCACCAGATCAGGTTTCCCTCTTTACACTAACTTCCCCTTCTCCAAGCTGCGTACCGCTCGAGTACCGAAACAGGTAGTCAGCAATCACATTCTTCCTCCCAGGGATGTGACAGACCTTGTAGCAGAAGGGCTGGAGAGCTAAGTACCATCAGGTAACTCTGGCATTGCTGTCCTCCATAGCATTGATCCAGCTTAGATGGTCTGTCTCTAGGTCAAACTCTCTCCCAAGCAGGTAATAACGGTGGCTATCGAGTAACCATTTAATGGCCAGATATTCCTTTTTAATTGTCGAGTATCTTGTCTCTCTGGGTAGCAGATTACGGCTGAGGAACACCACTGGCTTCTCCTCCCCAGCAATCCTTTGGGCCAGGACAGCTCCTATTTCAGTTGCAGAACAAGTTGGTCAACAGGGTAGCAATGGAAGCAAATTCTGGGATAAACCGCCTGTACCATCCTACAAAACCCAAGAAGGACTTCACATCTTTCTTTGTTCTTGGTTGTGGGCTGCGATTAATTGCCTCCACCTTGCTGAATTGTGGTTTTAATTGGCCATTACCAAGCAGGTATCCTAAATAGCAGGCTGCTCCACTGTATGTGACACCCAATTGCCTCGATTTCTTTTTTTAAAGGTGTTAGGAGGCTCTCAGGAATGCAATACAGCTGCTGTCTCGATAGCGTAGGGTCATTTAAGTGGATGGTGTGTTGGGCTATATCCGTCCATCCAGGACTCTACAGAAGCCGTTGTGGAAACTGGGATAGAAGATATTGTAGGTCAGACCTTTCAGTATCTTGCATATGGGTAAAATCGAGTGGTGATGTCTGCCTCTGAACTTGAGCCTCACAGTCTTCATCCTCCATCTCCCTGACCATCAGCACTGGTTTTGCCTCCTCACTGGCCCACTCCTTCCGTAAGTTTACATGGTAAGTCTGTCTTTCTTTTCCTTTATCAGGGTGGTACACTTCATATGTTACTGGACCCATTTTCCAGCTAATGGTATAGGGCCCCTGCCACTTGGACAGCAGTTGGTTAGTTGAAGAGGGTAGCAAAAGTAGAATCTTTTGTCCCGGCTGATATTGGCGAAGACTGGCCTTCTGATCATACCACCTTTTCTGTTTTTGTTGAGCCTGTTGCAGGTTGACCTTGGCTTCATCCCTGTAATGCTCCAGTCGCTCTCTCATCTCCAGGACATAGCTCAGTATACTCTTTCCCAGGGTTTGGAGGCAGGTACCTCCCAGCTCTTTCTCAGCAAATCAAGAGGTCCCTGCACCTGCCATCCATACAGCAACTCAAATGGCGAGAATCCTGTGGATGCTTGTGGTACTTCCCTATAAGCGAAGAGCAGAAAGGGTAACCATCTATCCCAATCTCACCCTGTATCTGCAACAAACTTTCTTAGCATCCCTTTCAGCTTTCTGTTGAAGCGCTCCACCAGGCCATCAGTCTGTGGATAGTATGGACTGGTCTTGAGGCCTGAGATTCCCAACTGGCGACGAAACTGTGCCATTAGACGTGAAGTGAAGTTTGTCCCCTGGTCAGTGAGAATTTCATCCGCAATGCCTACATGGGAGAACAACTGGACAAGGGCATGGATAATCTTTGGCGTTGTGATAGTTTGCAGAGGGAATGCTTCTGAGTACCTGATAACATAGTCGCTAATGACAAGGATGTTCTGGTATCCTGCACTGCTCCTCTCTAGCGGGCCCACAATGTCCATGGCGATCCGTCGGAAGGGTTCACTGATGATCGGTAGTGGCTGCAAAGGAGCCCTGTCCTGTTGGCGAACAGCACTGGTCTTCTGACAGACTGGACAAGTAATACAGTGTGTGTGTATGTCAGTGTACATAGTGGGCCTAGGGCTGGACAATAATTCAATATCAATATATATCGCAAAAAAAAATATTCAATAACGGTGACAATTTTTAAACACATTTCCGCTATATACATTACAACCTCTCACTGACTTGACTTTCAGGGCGCAGCCGTCAGAAAGAGCAGAACACGATTGGCCACTTGCGTGATGACGAAGATTATGTTTTGATCTAATCTGAGCACTTTTCATATTCTTTGTCCTGGCTGAAGCACTTTTGTTTTAATCTATATTAAGAATAATATAAGCAGCCTACGTTATAGTTTACAGTTAAAGATATTAATATTAATAAAGTGAGTGAGAGTCTTATGTTTATTTGACGGTGATTTCAAATTTCGTGTTTGTATGAAGGCTAAAAACAAATAAAAGGTGAACATTAATTTATTTGTACTGTTTTTATTTCTAAAATATTATATAGTTTTATAGGAGGAGGTTTCATAGACTTGGCAAATTCATTTTTGTTAGAAGTTTGTAGGTACAGACATCCGTTGTGGGCATTCTTGGCAGTTTTTCTGAGGATTTTATATATGGCCATATTGTCCAGCCCTAAGTGGGCCAATAAAAGCGTGCACTTATACAGTATGTGTGCATGTCTTGTGGTGACCTAAATGCCCGGCCCATGGATCAGAGTGTGCTATGTTCATAACAAGATTGCAACAGCATGTAAGCAACACCATACGTTTCATATCATCTGTTTGCACATACAAAATCCCATTGTCAATGACATACTGTTCTTTATACACATTAGACACACAGTTCCCCTCTGCTTCAACAAACAATGGTTGCAAAGACAGATCTTTTCTTTGTAAGTCCCCAATGTTCTCTGGAATCTGCCAGTTGCTCGTTTCCTAACCCTCAGTATTAACTTCTGGGTCTGGATTTTCCAAATATTTGGCTGCATGCCACTGTCGGAGTGACTTTCTGGGGCCCTTAGTTCCACCCTGAATCAGACTATGGTGCAAGTCTGGTAAGGGCTGCAACCCAACATTAGCTTTGGCCGTGTTACAACTGGACATGATAGGTTTGCTTTAGCATTATGACATTAGAGTTTATTGTACCAAGCAGTAAATCAAGCAATATAAGTAAATCTTTTTCCAAAATCATGTCAGCAGGACATGAACAACAACTGCAACCTTGAGCAAATACGTTTGTTCATGAACACACACATTCACCACAGCACTTGGGTAAGTGGACTCCTGCAGATGGTTCAATCTGCAGGGTTGCCGGAAGACTAAAGAAACGTTATCAGAAAGATGGAAGAAAACTGTACATTTCTCGTCTATTTCCACCCACTGCAACTTATACCAACGACGGAAATAAGTGCAGTTACAATAGCAAAATATGTGGGAGAGCGTTGCTATAATGTGACTATATTGTATTGCAATAGAGATCACTTCAAAGTCAATACCAAATCAAAACTAGTTAGCACAGTATTTATAATAGAAAGGATTTAATTACAAAATCTGGTTATGGTTACACATAAAATAGTTTCAAAATGGATGTATGAGATGATAAACATCTAAATTTTTCAGTTGGCCAAATTGAATTTCTGTGAATTGATGCAATTTAATTCACAGAAATTCAATTTGGCCAACTGAACATTTTCAATTGGAGACCTGTTTTGTTTTGTTTTTTTACAGTGTAGATCATCAATGTCTCCCTCTCTAGGAACATAGCAGTAACTCGTAAGCTTAGCTTTACGGATGAGACACACAGTGGCTTGTGCCCTGGCTGTTGGCAGTAATAACAAATCAGTTCTTTCTCTGTGCCTGTTTTTAGTTCAATTGTATCCATACATTGTCTTTGTGAGGTGTTTTTGGCTTTACCTCGGGGTGGTTGAGAACGTTGACTTCCATGATGAGCATTTCCATATTGCTGCGCCAACTTTGCTGCTGCAAGTCCGCTGGTAGGCTCGTGTTCCCACATACGGCTGTCATATGGCAACACTCATAACAGTTATTCGAGGATAATCAATTCTCCAATCTCCTCCTTCGTTGACTGCTCTGGTCAAACCCACCGACAATACAGATTCCATAGCCGATGATACATCTCAGTTGGTGATTCTCCTGCTGGTACTGTCGAAGTCCGGATGCGCTGACGATATGTCTCTGGTGAGATATTGAATTTGTCAACAAGGAAAGCCTCCCATAGCTCATCATACACCTCCGCTTACTCCTCATCCATAGCAAGATAGGCCTCCAATGCTTTGCCTGTTAGCAACGGCACCAGTCTACAGCTCCACTCCTCCTCAGGCCATCTCCACGTTTGTGCCAGACGCTCAAAGCGACGTAGAACATTCTCCATATCCTCACCTGCTTGGAAAACTGGCATTTGTGACTCAGATCTTGTTGGTGGTAGTGACCTAGACCGGCTTTGCGTCGGAAGCTCCATTCGTGGGCGCTGCCTGAACTGTCTGCTGCATGGATTCACGTATTCCTCTGAGTTCTGACAGATGTTGTTGAGCACTGAGGAATTCCTGCATTAATGCCCCCATTTCACCATTTTGCGCCGTCCCCCTCATTGTGCCAGTGCTGGGCTGGGGTGAAATAGCTCTCAGTGAAACACTCGGGTATACCTCTGTCTCATTCTCCGATTCACCCAGCAAATCCACTTCAGGATCCATGTCGCTCTGCCTCACTTGAAAATGTGGTTTCCGCCCTCTCTGTGACTACTTGCGAGTGGCCATCCCACTTCTGACACCATTTACAACTAAAATAGAAAACTTTTAATGCATTCTGGATGTTCATTTGCATGGCAACAGTGTTTGGTGGCTTGAGAACGCAAACTTTGAAAAAGGATTTGAAATCCTTTTGAAACGATATCGTAATCATCTTCGTATAAACTTAAAAAAACATGAATCTGTGAGAATGGTGATGGCATGCAGGTAAGCATTACATGATTAGTCTATAGGCAAGCCTGTTTGAATACGTATGTGCACAGACACATAGTTTTCTTTACAAAATGACTGCGAAATTACTTGTCTGGTAGGCATAATACAGTGTTTTTAGTCGTTTCCGCGGATCCATGTGAACGGGAATCATTTTGATAACGTTTTTATCTGTACAGATGGAAAAGGGAAGGGAAGGAGGCCTTCACAGGGGAGAGTCTAGTTGACAGCCTGTGGCCGTGTCTAGGTGCAGGTCCACCATCTGATCTGGATACGGCCTGGATCGGGCAGAATACTGTAAACCTTGGGATAAACAGGGAGACTAATATTAGCGTAGATTCTACTTATGATGTAACGAGTACATCAGGTGTTATGGGAAGTGTTCCTGGTTCCGGCTGACCTAGATAATGCAGCCTAATATATCCCAACCACTAACAGGTGTTTTTTTTGTCAGTTACAGTTACAGTAAAAAAGTTACAGTAAAAAATTCAGTACAGATCACAGCATGCCCACTTAGTTGAATGTTTTGAGTATGGCGATTTCACGCCGTTTTTTGGTTACTTCAGACTGCCCTGAAATATCGGTGAGCACAACTGAGGTATCATTTTCCGACAGTAGTCGTTGCAGCATGTCTTTCATGTCTGACTCTATTTTGATTATGATTTTCGCAGCTACAAAGTGCATGGGGAAGCCTCCTTCTCTTATATTATTGATAGTTGGCATTGGCATACCAACTTGGTGCATTACCTCCACCAACTGTTACGGGTGTATAGCTGTCATTCACTTAACCAGCCACACCAAAGCAAACACCAAAGCAAAATTAAAACATATAGTTAATTTATATAAACGGTATATTTGTGTATATAGTTGGTATCATAGTGTTATTACGATTCCCCGGTCCCGCCCACTCCCGCTGAATTGTTTTTCTCTCCCATCCCAATCACGTGATTACTAGTGATTTTGTTTCCCATCCCGTGGGATTCCCGAAAAAAAGTCAGCCTCTACTTCACAGTAGAGCCCTGCGCGGGACTGTTTTCTTCATCCCGCTCCCGCCCTTACCCATCGAGTTTCTGACCATTACCGCCCGCTCCCGCAACGTATGTGTTACACTCCCGCCCGCTCCCGCAATATGTATGTCCACTCCCGCCCGCACCCGCAAAACTCTCAGAATTTATTCCCGCACAATAATAGAGATGCATTGATTTCGTGTCTTCTCCCGTCCCGCAGGAAAAAACACGTATTTGTATTGCTATTATTAAAGAGATTCATGTCTGGATACAGTGGTTGGATGAGGTAAAACATCTTTAACATCAAATTTGCCATATTTAGCGGCGACATCAACCAAGTGTTGCGATATATCAACAAAGCCTTTCCCGGCGACAAAGTCATATGGCCTTAAGTCTAGACAGCACATTTCCACACATTTCTCTGTAGTTTCTTCTTTAATGTGTGTAGGGAGATGTTGTTTATCCTTGAAAACCAGCTTACTTTGACCGGGGAGAACAGAGCATGTGTGTCGCCTCAAGCCAGACGTGCAAGATGTGTGCCCATTGTAGATGAGTATTTTTGCACATTTGTCACAATGAACAAAATCCAATTCCTTTCCATCTTTATCACAAACAATTGAGAAACTTCTCCAAATGTCAGACTTGCCTTGCTTATGTTTAGTGCTGTAAATACCTCGTTTGAGGTTATTTTCTACATCGTGTATTGACATAGCCATCATGTCGCTAGGCAACCTCTCTATCCCGCGCATATCCCGCGGTGTTTTTTTTAGCCGCCCATTCCCGCCCGCAGCAAAGTTCAAACCGCCCGCTCCTGCGAGATTTGCGTTGGGTCCCGCGGGACTCAATCCCAATGCAGCCCTCTACTCCACAGCTCTCAAACACACATTGATTTGTATGTTACAACTGCAATAAGAGACCACAAATTCACGGTATGTAAAGCATGTTCTTCGGAACCCTTCAGATTTTTTGAAGGCAGCATAGATATATCCTTTGCTGCCTTTGATATCCCACAATCCTGTGCTTTTCATTTGGTGACAGTTGAGCTAGAAAAAGAAAGATGGCATCTGAAAGTTGCGGCTGCTGGTCAGTTTGTGTGTAAAAGTATGTTTTTGACTTTTTCCACTTCGGATGTCATTTCTAGTGAGAAATTACTACTGTAGTAATGAAATATTCACCAAAGCTCATGCTATTTTGCTTTAGATCATTAAACTAGGGCCCTATGATTTCCGTGATCATGGAATCGCGGACGGAATCGCGGAATTGGCATATTAACGCGGAATCTATTGTTAACGCGGAATTTCCCGTATTAGGAATGAAATGCGGTTTTGTGTGGGAGAAATGTATGTCTGGAGAAAATGCAGACCGGGGGAAGCAAATCTGGGCAACACAACCCCTCCCGTCATTTCAGCTCCCCCTTCAAAACAATGAGAGTATGGCAAAGCGGCTCTCCTGCTCTCTGCTTTCGTCTGCGAAAAAGTTAAGAAACTCAACGCTAAGCCCTCAGTACCGAGCCGAGCAGTTCCCTCGCGGGGAGTGCTTGCTGTATTTTTTGCCTTGTTTTTAATGCACTTTAATGTACTGTATGGAAAATAATGTCTTAAATGAACTTGAGAGAAAATGAGATGTGCGGAACAGCGCATCTGATCCGCATTATGTTCGGAAGAGGTAGATCTTAAAGTGACAGTAGCACTGATAATGTATGTCATTTATGTTCAAAGAACAACGGGAACAGAAGATTGTAGCTTTAATGATGATTAATCTATATTTCACTTATTATTTATGCTGTTAAGAAAGGTGTTGATAACTTTATTCACATTTACATTTTACATTTATGCATTTGGCAGACGCTTTTATCCAAAGCGACTTACATTGCATTCAAGGTACACATTTTACATTTTTTGTCAGTTCAATTTCTGTATAGACTATGTCTGACAGGGAAGGCCACAGGTAAATATTACATTTATTATAATGGGTTTATGTAAAGATTGTTTTAAGTTCAATTAAATTAAAAGTTGTTATTTTTTAAAGCCTAATAAATGTTGAAACTGATAGCTTTCAGTTATACTGTAATGCAACGTCATCAATGTTTCATATAGATATTAATATCAGTGATACTGGCCTTCATTCATAAAAAGATGCCATTACAACACACATTTAAAATATGCTGTCTTTAAGTTGTTTCTAAATTAATTTGGAGAGTAACTGAAATTATTACAATATCAAAATATTAAAACATCCAATGTTTTTAATTGCAATTAATCATGATTAATTACAGAAAAAATGTGATTAATTCATTTTAATAATCAATTCACAGCACTAATATTTTGTTGTGACTTGAAGTACTTGTTGCATCATGCAGTATTTGTCCTGAAAAGTAAATGTCAAGTCAAGTCAAGTCAACTTTATTTATATAGCGCTTTTAACAATGTAGATTGTTTCAAAGCAGCTTTACAATGTCAAACAGCAAAATAATGCAGCCTAATTTTATTCAGCTGTATAGCCATTTGATGTCATCAGTTCATTTCAATTTCCATTCGGTGACAGTGTGGGCTTTAGATCAATAATTAGATCAGTAATTTAGTTTACATGGTTAAATTAGTTTATTAATTAGATTTGTTTCGATGTTTAGTTGAAAAATATAGTGTCCCCAACTGAGCACGCCAAGCCAGAGGCAACAGTGGCAAGGAAACCAAAACCCCATCAGGTGACCTAATGGAGAAAAATAAACCTTGGGAGAAACCAGGCTCAGTTGGGGTGCCAGTTCTCCTCTGGCCAATTTACAAACAACGTATTATTATTATTATTATTATTATTATTATTATTCTGGCTGCTTTACAGGTCAGAGGTCATAATAGATCGGAATATTCAAAGGACCGGAGGCAACACGCTGGAGACGGGTTTATTAAGGATGATGTTGATTAAATAATTATTAAAGTGCAATATTCGAATGATCGGAGGCAACACGCTAGAGACGGGTTTATTGCGGATGACATATCGATTTAAGTATTATTTAATGGTAATATTCGAACAATCGGAGTCATCACACTGGTGACGGGTTTATTTAGATGCCGTGTCGATGAGGCAGTTTCAGGGGGAGGATAATTGACACGGTCTCTGCAGACACTTCAGGGTCCTGTGTTGGTCTTCTCTGGTCCACCATCTGATTAGGATACGGCCCGGATCTGGCTGACTGCAGTAAACCTCGGGATAAAACAGAGAGAATATCATTAGCGTAGATGCCATTCTTCTGATGATGTAACGAGTACATCAGGTGTTATGGGAAGTGTTCCCGGTTCCGGCTGACCTAGTTAATGCAGCCTAACAATCAATTAATTGATAAAGTGTTTTATGTGTATGCCACAGTAAAGAGATGTGTTTTTAGTCTAGATTTAAACTGACAGAGTGTGTCTGCTTCCCGAACAGTGCTAGGAAGACTGTTCCAGAGTTTAGGAGCTAAATAGGAAAAGGATCGACCGCCTGCAGTTGATTTGGATATTCTTGGTATTAACAACTGGCCAGAATTTAGAGATCGCAGTAGACGTGATGGAGTATAATATGTTAAGAGCTCGCTCAAGTATTGGGGAGCTAAACCATTTAGTGCTTTGTAAGTAATAAGCAAGATTTTAAAATGTATGCGATGTTTAATAGGTAGCCAGTGCAATGTTGACAGAACTGGGCTAATATGGTCATACTTCCTGGTTCTAGTAAGTACTCGAGCTGCTGCGTTTTGGACCAGCTGGAGTTTATTTATTAAGCGAGCAGGGCAACCACCCAATAGAGCATTACAATAATCTAGCCTTGAGGTCATGAACGCATGAACTAACTGTTCAGCATTTTGCATTGAGAGCATGTGCCGTAATTTTGATATATTTTTAAGATGGTAGAAAGCAGTTTTACAGATGCTAGAAACGTGGCTTTCAAACGAAAGATTGGTATCAAAGAGCACACCCAGGTTCCTCACTGACGACGAAGACTTGACAGAGCAGCCATCAAGTGTTAGACAGTATTCTAGGTTACTACTTGTGGAGCTTTTTTGTCCAATAATTAAAAATTCAGTTTTTTCTGAATTGAGTTGCAGGAAATTACCAGTCATCCAATGTTTTATGGCGGCTATGCATTCCGTTAATCTTGTGAATTGGTAAGTTTCTTCAGGGCGTGAAGAAATATAGAGCTGAGTATCGTCAGCATAACAATGAAAACTAATGCCATGCTTCCTAATAATATCTCCCAGTGGTAGCATGTACAGGGTGAAGAGTAGCGGTCCTAGCACTGAGCCTTGTGGTACTCCATACTGAACTTGCGATCGGTGTGACATCTCTTCATTTACTGCTACAAACTGATAACGGTCGCATAGGTATGATTTAAACCATGATAAAGCAATTCCACTAATACCTACATAATTTTCGAGTCTATTCAAAAGAATGTTGTGGTCGATGGTATCAAATGCAGCGCTAAGATCGAGTAACACTAATAGAGAGATACAGCCACGATCGGATGATAAGAGTAAATCATTTGTAACTCTGATGAGAGCAGTCTCAGTACTATGATACGGTCTAAATCCTGACTGGAAATCCTCACAGATACCATTTCTTTCTAAAAAGGAACATAATTGTGAAGACACTGCCTTTTCAAGTATTTTTGACAGAAAGGGTAGATTTGAGATTGGTCTATAATTGACTAATTCTGTAGGATCAAGTTGCGGTTTTTTAATAAGTGGTTTAATAATAGCCAACTTAAAAGTTTTCGGTACATATCCTAATGACAAAGATGAATTAATGATATTAAGAAGAGGATCTATGACCTCTGGTAGCATCTCTTTTAATAGCCTAGTCGGTACAGGGTCAAGCATACATGTTGTTGATTTTGATGATTTAATGAGTTTAGCCAATTCGTCTTCTCCTATAGCAGTGAATGATTGTAATTTTTCCTCAGTGACACTACAATGCTCTGTCTGATGTGATACTGTAGTAGACAGCTGCATGGTTAAAATTTTCTTCCTAATATTATCAATTTTACATGTGAAGAAGTTCATAAAGTCATTACTGCTGTGCTGTTTACAATCATCAGAAGTTGAAGCTTTATTTTTGGTTAATTTAGCCACTGTATCGAATAAATACCTTGGGTTGTGTTTGTTTTCTTCCAAGAGAGTTGAGAAATAAGCGGATCTAGCAGTTTTTACGGCCTTTCTGTATGCGATCATGTGCTCTTTCCACGAATTTCGAAAGACCTCTAGTTTTGTTTTCTTCCAGCTGCGCTCCATTTTTCTGGCTGCTGTTTTAAGGGCCCGGGTGTGCTCGTTGTACCACGGCGTTGGACTATTTTCTTTAATCTTCTTTAAGCGCAGAGGAGCAACTGTGTCTAAAGTACTGGAAAAGAGAGAGTCAATAGTTTCTGTTGCAACATCGAGTTCTTCTATGCTATCTGGGTTGCTGAGGAGATGATACTGATGAGGAAGAGTATTTAAAAAGCAATCTTTAGTAGCGGCAGTGATTGTCCTGCCATTTTTGAAACGAGGGGGCGGCTTTGCAACTTTAGCTAAATTAAGTATACAAGATACTAAGTAATGATCTGAGATGTCATCGCTCTGCTGCAGAATTTCAACGATATCAACATTAATTCCATGTGACAATATTAGGTCTAAAGTATGATTATGGCGATGAGTGGGTCCTGACACGTGTTGCCTAACTCCAATAGAGTTTAGTGTATCTTTAAATGCTAATCCTAATACGTCTTTTTCGTTGTCTACATGGATATTAAAATCACCAACAATTAGTACTTTATCTACGGCCAGTACTAATTCTGATAGAAAGTCAGCAAATTCTTTGATAAAGTCTGTATTATGCCCTGGTGGCCTGTATACAGTAGCTAACACCAATGTTGAACGGGTTTTGTCATGTACACTACATAGCGTTACATAAAGCACCAAAACTTCGAAGGAATTATATTTGAAACTAGACTTCTGAGTAATACTGAAGATATTATTATAAATTACAGCAACCCCTCCCCCTTTACCTTTCAGACGCGGCTCATGTTTATAACAATAATCTTGGGGGGTGGACTCATTTAAGGTAATGTAGTCGTCAGGTTTTAGCCAGGTTTCTGTCAAACAGAGCACATTTAGATTATTATCTTTAATAATATCATTAACAATAAGCGCTTTTGGGGAAAGGGATCTAATATTAAGCAACCCAAGCTTTATCAATTGTTCATCTGTATTATATCTTTTGTTTATTTGTTGGACATCAATTAAATTTTTACTGTTGAATGGTTTTGATGTTTTTTTGTATTTACTAATTCGGGGAACAGACACAGTCTCTATATGATAATATCTCGGTGAAAGAGTCTCTATGTGCTGGGATTTATCTGACTCCGGTGACGTGAGACAGCTAGCAGACCGTCGGTTTAGCCAGTTTGTCTGCTTCCTAACCTGGGCCCTAGTGAGTCAAGGTTTAGCTCTAAGACTATGTGCCAAATTACTAGAGAGAAGAGCGGCGCCACCCCAGGAGGGATGGATGCCATCCTTCTTCAACAGGTCAGGTCTGCCCCAAAAACTTTTCCAATTGTCTATGAACCCTATGTTATTTTGCAGACACCACTTAGACAACCAGCCATTGAGTGATGATAGCCTGCTAACTATCTCATCACTCCTTCTAACGGGGAGCGGACCAGAACAATAAACAGCCTCTGACATCGTACTAGCGAGTTCACACACCTCTTTAATGTTAATTTTGGTGATCTCCGACTGGCGAAGTCGAACATCATTAGTGCCGACGTGAATAATAATCTTAGAGAATTTACGATTAGCTTTAGCCAGCACTTTTAAATTTGCTTTGATGTCAGGCGCTCTGGCTCCCGGTAAACAAGTGACTATGGTGGCTGGTATCTTCACATTCCGTGTAATAGAATCGCCAATGACTAGGGCACTTTCAACAGGATACTCAGTGGGTGCTTCACTGAGAGGGGAGAACCTGTTTGATGTTCTAACCGGAACGGAAAAGCGGTTTTTTGGTCTGCGACTATGCTGCCTCACTGTCACCCAGTTGCCCTGCTGCGAGGGCCCTGCAGCCGGAACCGAAGAATGTACAGAGTTCACTAAGCTATTCACATCCAAATCAGTGTCTAAAGCTGTTACATCCTCACTACTCTCAGATAAAGTATGGATGCGTGTTTCTAATTCTGAAATCTTCTCCGTCAGCCTAACTATCTCCTTACATTTATCACATGTGAAGCCCTGTTCGCCAGCGGAGAAGCCTATACTGAACATGCAGCATGAAGTGCAAGTGATAATGACAGGAGAAGACATGACTTACCGTATTTGTTGATTAATCCAATTTACCACTTACCACAATCGTATGCTGGACACTATTTACTAATCCAACTAATGAACTCAGAGAGCAGGAGACCCGGGTGCAGAGATGACAAGCTAACAGGCTAGCGAAATGCTAACGTGTGATGGTGATTTAGATTAAAAGCTAGCGATGTCAAATTTAACGTGATAGGCAATTTTTAAACAATTTATGGTGATGAGTAAGTTATATTTAGCAGTAGAATAAAGAGGAAATATCAAGATAAAGATTCAAACGTGAGCAAGGCTGTACAGAGCTACAGACAGGCACACAGGAGGCACACAGGAGACAGGAGCAATCGATCAGGCAGGCAGGATCAGGCAGGAGCAATCAAATCAAAATGTGATGTTTGTTACCTCAATAAATTTAATGTCAGTCCTATTTTATGTTCTATTATATTAACATTAAAAACACTCTTTTTACGACTAAAATAACAGTTAAGGGTAAAAAAAACTGAATTCTCAAAAATTAAAACGAAAAAAAAAAGGAATTAGCAAAAATTAAAACAGGAAAAATGGAATTTGGGAAAAAATAAAACGGAATTTGGGAAAAAATAAAACGGATTTCATAGGGCCCTATTAAACTGTTACACTTCCTCAGAAGTCCCGAAAATCTGTTTTGTGTGGTGCCTTTTAAGGCAGCGAGGCAACAAGTCAGCTGCTTAGGTTTTTGCTGAAAGACGCCAGTATAAACCGCTTTTCACGTTCCAGTCCACCAACGTTAATCTACTAACTCATCTGACTGCTTTGTCAGAAATGCCGGATTCGCCGGATGGTGTATTATGATTGGTCAGATCGCCTGTCAATCAAACTCCCGGCAAAGGGTGAATTCTTTAGCATTTGTTATGTAACTTTGGAATGAGCTGACAAAGAGATAATTATTACCAAATTTAATAAAAATACAGGCTTTCAATTGAGCTGATATCAATGTGAAAAAGAGTTTCAGAATGCATTATAGGATCAGAATATAGATGACACATTACATTGTGCTCAGGGGGTGTAATAGGCCTATCCTTTTCATACCGGAACTCAATGTAAAAACTGCACACGTAATTCGTACCGAACGTTTTGGTTCCGATTGCAATGTTTAAGAGTCGACTTGTTTTACACACAGAACATACTTCTATCCGAGTTCCCACACGAGCATATTAAGTATTCAGACCATTTTATCATGAAATCAAAACGATAAATGCCATTTTGACGCTCTTAATGTGACGTGACAGATATAGGCGCGTCAGTTCAAACGGCAGCGAGGCTCGCGTGAACGCGATCATCTCTTCTTAAAAAATAAACATGAATTAATATCTCTTAAGGTATGTTGAGGATAGCCTACATTACAACTTACTAAAATGTATCAAATGTTGTGTAATCGCTCAATCGGTGTTTCAAACGCGGAAAGACAATAAAACAGCTTGTAAACAATGTGACGTAACATCACATTTACCTCAGAAGTAATTCAGTGTCCGCAGCTGTTAGTTCACTACAGAGATGAACTCTTTGACTAAATATATGCACTGTATATTCATTATATTCTACTTAACCTGTTAGTGATGTCTTGATTATTTAATGTATGTTTAAATAAATATGTCATTAAAATGACAGCCACTGTGTATAAAATATTATATTTGTACAACGAATTGGAGAAAAAAAAAAAAAAAGATTTAGAAATGAATGCAAAAACTGCCTAATGTGAATGTGTTGATTATTATATCTCAAAATAAATAGCAACTGAATTTAGGCTAATAGTTTGGGCTCTGTTGTAACCTTTAATATTATAGTAATGTGTAAGTAAGGGCTCCCTATATAATTTAGGCCTACAGCATTATCTTTAAGAAACTTTTAGTTATAATTGAATTAATTTAAAGGGGTGGTAAAGCACATTCTTTCGAAGGCTTGATTGTGTTTGTGGGGTGCACTGTAACATGTGTTCATGCTTCGTTTTTTAAAAAAATGCAGTATTTTTCATATATTTTACCTTTATTCTACACTGCTCTGTCCCTCCTTGTAAAAACGGTCTGATGGTTTCCGGATTCTGTGAAGCCAGTCCCTCAAAAATACGCAATGGGCTCTGATTGGTTAGCTGGCCCAGTGTGTTGTGATTCGCTAACCGCCTAGTGAACATTTCTCGAAAGCGTCACGCCCCTTACCTCTACAGGTAGCCTCAGGCTTTGTGTACGCTAGCGTCAATGAAACCATACCAAGAGCCCGAATCAGACCCAGACAATTTTAGTGAAGATGATCGAGCAGAACCTGTTCAGTCTTCAAGAGTAAAGACTGCGGATCTATAGTGATCGCTCCTGAATGGCACTGTTACTTTTGTATTTTTAGAACGATTTGCCAAATATCTGTCGCAAGAACGGACACTAAACATTGTAGCCAAATCAAACACAGAACCATGTTTAGCATGCCTGTAGATAAACAATACATAAAAGCTCTAATCAAAGAATAATTTACACTAATGCCAAGTTCGCTGTTGAGATTTTAAACAGTTTGTAACGTTAGGCGTTTGTCGGATAACGTTAAGTATGAATGAGCATTTAACAAAATGGTTTGCAGAGCCAAACAGCGCTGTCATGTTTACTTCCTTGCTACAACGTAGGCTACAATTAACAACACAAACTATTACAGGAAAACACATCGACGAAAAATAAATCACACTTACAGGTTGTAGCCCGTACTCGCGAAGATTGTGGAAGCTTTCCTCTGCGAGATGTGCCGCGGTAGCCGCGCGTGCCCGCCTGTCTCGTGCAGCTTAACTCGTGCAGCTGAAGGCTCATGTATTGCAAATACAGATGAATATTGTCCATTATGTCACATTTTCCGATCTTCTCCTCCGACCCCTGTCTGTCTCGTGCTTTGATTTATGATGGGCAGCATATATCCGATGCAAATGCGATCGTGTTCCCCTCATGTCTCTTACACACATGAATATGACGTTGTATGTTAAACGCACTGCAACGCACCCCCGTCCCGAGGAAGGCTGAAGAAAGTGGACCTGCAATCCGGATGAAAATAACAGCGTTTCGTCGGCATTGTCAACAGCACTCCAGCCTACTAACTATACCACAACAACTATTCCCCGCAGCGATACATAATGGCCTCGCCCCCCTTATTTCATATTCTCGGAGGAGGGGTTTATGTAAATATTGGGCCTGGTGATGTCAGCAAACCCTGGGTGAATGTGTAGTAGTCCCTACCGGCCGTTTGCTGTAGTCCTTAGAAATTGATTTCTTTAAAAGCAAATATCTCCCTTTGCTTTAAACTTTGAAGATGTTGTTTATGCTCAAACAGCAACATTACACACTAGCTAAAGTTAGAAAAGTGAAATCGTGGTTTACCACCCCTTTAAAACAAATTTTTTTCCAGTAAACCACTGTTAAAGCTACACTATTGCTGTGTTCGAAATCGCCCCTTATACCCTTAAATAGAGCACTATTTGAGTGAACATCCATTTGTAGTGGTGTCCGAAACAATAGTGGACGTTTTTGAGTGCACTCATTCAATCCCACAATGCACCGCAATAACGAGTATACAGTAGAGCTGCGTTCCACTCCAGTTTTAGACACGCATTTTGACAGAGGCGGGGGCGTGTCTGTACTGTTATTTACTTTTGTTTTATACAAAATATTCAATCAACTATCACAAACTATGCATCATTTAAAAGCTAAAACACTCAAGATTCATGTTCTGATGTTCTGAACTCTGTTTTTGCAATAAATACACCAGAGAGGAAAGGGTTATATGAAATGCTAAAGGACCAGTAAACATTAGCATAATATTAGCGGTACTCATCTTTCATCTCTTGTCGTTCAGATCAGGGGCCCGTTCTTCGTACCTCGCTAACTCAGTTAGCTGGATTTGATTGTTGACGATTTGGCATGATCTTGGATTGTTTGGTTCTTCGACGCTCATCCTGGACTTGCTGTCATAGCAACAGGTCCGTAAATTTAAACCTGCTCGCGAGCGGCTTATTTCATGTAAACAGGATTAGATTGCATCTTGAGGTGATACTTAAAATCTGTCCCAGCCACTGCTACTTTATTACAAGAGTTCATTACTGAACCAGGGGCAATAATAATCATGTTAAATAATAATAATATACAAATTTTAAATTGTATATGTATATGAGAATGTATATAATATTATAATGTTGTGTATAATACTATAGACACAGCCACTTGATTGAGCGATTTATTTGTGATGGAATAATTACTTTATAATTTTATTGGAGGTTTGCACACATGTTGTACAGTTAATCTGAGCCGTGCATTAATTTAAGTGATGACGGATATTATGGGATGGAAGAATTTGATCTTGACCCTTAAGAAACTTTAATACTGTCACATTACAAATCTGCTTCAAATTGAATTAAAAATGTAATTACAACATTGAAATAAAAATGTAAAGGGTGTACAAATACTGTATAAAATCGTGAATATAAATAATTGGTAATCATGTAAAAAAAAAAAAAAAAACATTTATCATTGATCTATTATAACTTTTATGTTGGTTTGGTCGTTTAGCTGTTTCCTTATAAAGGTCCAGATATTCGTGGGTTTTTTTTGTGTAATTTGCCAAGTTTTTTGCCAGGTGGCTTTTTTAATTATATGATGTCATTACGTTGCTGTCTTGACGCCAGCCAGTCGCTGCATTGCTGATCATGGTTTCGAGTATCGATGCATCTGCCCTCTTCAGGGAAAACAAGAACACGCAGTGATCTTAGATCATTTAATCCAGATATTTAAATCCAATCCGCAAATACGTTTGAAGAACCAAATTAGCCAGACATCAGTTATCATGATTAAAAGATCTGGGATCTGTCAAATCATCTCAGATGTATTAAGTGAGGTACGAAGAACGGGCCCCTGATCGGACAAATCCAATAAACACCCGCATATATCTCTGTGTAAGGGTCCACTCTTCAAAATGCATCCCACTTTTTAATCCAAAACAACGGAAAAAACAAAAAAATCCTCCGTTGTTTGCAAGAGATTTTTGAGTTAACGTAATTAATCATGTCCATTTTCAATGAAATATCGACTCTAATCGGTTTCTGGCAAACTCCCCCTGCAAGAACAGTCTCTTCTCCGTGACATAAACCCTCCCTCGTCTCTCTCCTTCAATCTGACGCTGTGTCTCATTTCATTTAATTTTGAAGGCTGCATCCTCTGGAAGACACATCCTGTGAAGGATGCGGTATACGGAGTGTCCTTAATCAGAATTAAACGAGACGTCCTCCGTAGGAGACACAGGCAGGAAGTATCACGTTGCTATGCCAACACGTTCACCGTGGAGTTGCGCTCTCACACCAGTTATATGAATGAAAATTATTTATAACTTGAAAATGACTATGAAATGTTTTGCCTTGACAGCAAAGTACTGTTCTAAACGTTTAAAAAATAAAATAAAATATCACAACACTTGTAATCCTGTTTACCACAACTATCTATTTGAGGTATATACAGCTTAAAAACAAAAACAAGCTTTAAACTACTTAAGTTTAAACACCACATCTTCGCATGCATGTATATCTGCCGGCGTCTCCATTTTTTCAAATAATATTTAAAAAACATGACGGTTGTTAATGGCGACGCAAAGAATTGTGGGTTATCTGAAGCAACGAAGGATACACCTCATGCACACTCCGAATTCCTGAAAAGAAGGGCGCATTTGAAGGTCGCATTCGGAGTGTCCTACTAACTTTTTGGAAATGAGACAGCCTTCAGACGCATGCAGCCTTCAAATGCGACCTCCGGAGGATGCAGCCTTCCGAAATGAGACACAGCTTGAGTCTCTCCTGTGATGCATCATATAGAGGAAGCGCCTTACAGGCTTGGTGAGCTGTCAATCATTGCGCCCATGGTTTTTCGTTGGATAAAGGCACTCGGTGCCTAGCCAATGCCTTTCCAACAAAGGTTTGATTGATGGACTTAGCAACCAACCAAAAGGCATTATCTTGCGCAGTTTATGTAAGTAGGATTTGGTGAATACTACTAGTGCTGCCAGTGTTTAGGGCAGAAACTTCAGTGGAGCGCGCAGACTCTGACTGACACTTCTTATCAGCTAAATGAGTTTTTTACACTTTGTAATTTCTGTAAATAGTTGCTTTAGTGTTTCAGTAACTGTTTATCCATTATAATTAGCAGGTTATAGCAGTTTATTGCAGATTTATTTGAATGAAAAACTACTCTTTACAATTGCAAATGTTCTGAAATAAATGGCCTTTTTGAAAGGGCGCCTAGTCTTTTCCTGACATAAAAAAAGAAGCTACATTACTGAGAGAATCATCCTCATATTTGAGTCATGACATGATTAGACATTCAGTTTTATATTTAAGTTATTTTCAGGCTCTTAACATTAAATTCTCATATTTTTTTCCCTAAGTGAAAAAACAAAACGTGAGTCACTTACATGTATATTTACATGTATATTACTCTGTTCCCATATTACTTTGAGTTATTATGACTCTTGGGTAGCAACATTTCAAGTGTCTAGTTTAAAATAAGACCAGATTTATGAATATAGACCATAGGGTTTAAGAGCTGCAGACATATTCATTTGGGTATGTCGTTTAAAAAATAAAAATAAAAACATACAGGTTAAGAGGTTAATAAAAAAAATAAAGACTTAATATTTTTATGTACAAATTTTATAGTATAATATATATAGCATAGTATATATTTCATACTATATAGTAGGCTACTATTTGTGTGGGCGTCAGAAGCAAAAGAATGTGGGTGGGTCCTTTAACAGAAAACATACTGGAGTAGATGCAATTTACAATAAATATATTTAAATATATCGGCTTGTTGAGGCAGACAAAACTACGGAAAACTCAATTTTCATCAACAGCAATAGTGTAGGGGCAAGACACATGACGTCAAGATTTGACGCAAATTGATGAGGTTCAAATCTCCCTTTTGCCAAACTCACTTTGATCCTTTTTCCCATAACAGATCGAAAAGGCATTTATTTTCAATGAAAATGAAGAAAATATTAGAAAAGTGAAAATAAAGCTTCTAGCGTGTTTATCAGTGTTCATCAGGGTATGTACACAGACATGTGCTCAATTAGAGACGATAAAAGTGAGTGGGTCCAATATCAGTGGTCTTAAAAAGTGTGTGGTTCGATGCCATCTCCTGGCGAAACGCGGGAATTCATTCAATGCAAGGCGCGACTCTTACAGGGCATTATGGGTATTCTCTAGTTGTAACCTCGTTATTGTGGTGCATTGTGGGATTGAATGAGTGCACTTAATAATGTCCACTATGGTTTCGGACACCACTAAATGGCTGTTCCCTCAAATAGTGCCCACAGCTGAATCAATCATCCATCCATCTTCCGAACCGCACTGGTCCAGCGCAATATCATGCATACAGGTATAAATTATCCTTTTTAAAATGATTATTATATTGTTTATTAAGGTTACATGCTAGTTTCCGTGGCAGAGTTCAAGATAAATCTTTTCATTATTACTGGAGCTGCCAAACAGCAAGCCCAAACTGCACAAACGGCAGCCTTTCCGGCGCACTTAGTGTCCGAAATCACTCACTCGTTTTCGAAATGGACTATATCAGTGGACTAATGTAAGGAATAGTGAATGAGGGTATAGGGGGCAATTTCGAACACAGCCTATGTAACGGCGTAGTTTGATGACTCCACATTTGAGCTCAGAATCTTGGGACATGTGGTCTTCACCTCACAGCCGGTGGAAAAGAGTCAGAATAGGACTCGAGCAGAAATCATGTTCATAGATGCGATTATTACCGTTACTGTAGTATGAAGCAGAGCAGGACCGAGTGTTGTGGAGCTGAGCAAGGCTGCAGCCGGCGGGACTTTTATTATGACACCGTCGCCGACACCACTCCCTCTTTTCCAGTCATGAGTATGAGGTAACGCAACTCTGTTTATTGTATAGACCTTTCTCACAACTTCCGTATTTGCGACCGGAAATACGCAATCGTCGTGGTAATCTTCTTCCTCCCCAGGCAGGGCTACAGGTAAACAAATGGCGCAAGCAACGAGCAAGTGTGATTGTAGCTTACCGGGCTGTTCTTGTTATTTCCAAAAGCAGCTATATCTGTCGTTTCATTCCTTCCCTGTTGATGGTGGAGTTTGCTCATGTCCTAACTTACAAGCCTTTCAACACAAAGCGGCATATGACGCACCTCTGTGGGGAAATATAAAACTTTTTTTAACTAATATTTAGATTTATATATATATATATATATATATATATATATATATATATATATATATATATATATATATATATTAATATTTAGATTATAATATATAGATTTATATATAGTCACATTTTCATTTATTGTAATATGCGAAATGCAACGTTAAATATTCCTGAAATTATTATTATTATATATACACTCACCTAAAGGATTATTAGGAACACCATACCAATACTGTGTTTGACCCCCTTTCGCCTTAGAACTGCCTTAATTCTACGTGGCATTGATTCAACAAGGTGCTGAAAGCATTCTTTAGAAATGTTGGCCCATATTGATAGGATAGCATCTTGCAGTTGATGGAGATTTGTGGGATGCACATCCAGGGCACGAAGCTCCCGTTCCACCACATCCCAAAGATGCTCTATTGGGTTGAGATCTGGTGACTGTGGGGGCCATTTTAGTACAGTGAACTCATTGTCATGTTCAAGAAACCAATTTGAAATGATTCAAGCTTTGTGACATGGTGCATTATCCTGCTGGAAGTAGCCATCAGAGGATGGGTACATGATGGTCATAAAGGGATGGACATGGTCAGAAACAATGCTCAGGTAGGCCGTGGCATTTAAACGATGCCCAATTGGCACTAAGGGGCCTAAAGTGTGCCAACATCCCCCACACCATTACACCACCACCAGCAGCCTGCACAGTGGTAACAAGGCATGATGGATGCATGTTCTCATTCTGTTTATGCCAAATTCTGACTCTACCATCTGAATGTCTCAACAGAAATCGAGACTCATCAGACCAGGCAACATTTTTCCAGTCTTCAACTGTCCAATTTTGGTGAGCTCGTGCAAATTGTAGCCTCTTTTTCCTATTTGTAGTGGAGATGAGTGGTACCCGGTGGGGTCTTCAGCTGTTGTAGCCCATCCGCCTCAAGGTTGTGCGTGTTGTGACTTCACAAATGCTTTGCTGCATACCTCGGTTGTAACGAGTGGTTATTTCAGTCAAAGTTGCTCTTCTATCAGCTTGAATCAGTCGGCCGATTCTCCTCTGACCTCTAGCATCAACAAGGCATTTTCGCCCACAGGACTGCCGCATACTGGATGTTTTTCCCTTTTCACACCATTCTTTGTAAACCCTAGAAATGGTTGTCCGTGAAAATCCCAGTAACTGAGCAGATTGTGAAATACTCAGACCGGCCCGTCTGGCACCAACAACCATGCCACGCTCAAAATTGCTTAAATCACCTTTCTTTCCCATTCTGACATTCAGTTTGGAGTTCAGGAGATTGTCTTGACCAGGACCACACCCCTAAATGCATTGAAGCAACTGCCATGTGATTGGTTGATTTGGTTGATTAATTGCATTAATGAGAAATTGAACAGGTGTTCCTAATAATCCTTTAGGCGAGTGTATATTTAACAAAGCATTGGTATGCCTTTACAGTACATTTTAAAAATCTAAATCCAGCTAAATTAATAAAATCAGAACTTTTGCACCTTTAAACTACTACTAGTACTAGTAGCAGTAGTCTCAGTAATCTGGTGGATTTTGTAGGTAGATTAAAATTAGATTATAAAAAATGTGACTTAAAAAGGGAATACTAATTATTATTATTATTATTTTAAAGCTATTACAATAATGAAAATATGATGTTTTTGGTGAGTTTATATTGTAATCAATTTCTCAATGTAAAAATTATTAAAAAAAGATTATATTACGTTTTGAGAAAATTATTACATTATGAACATTTTATTACAATAATAATGTAGACATTATGTTACATTATGTGCAGTTATTACATTGAGTTGCTACACGGCCTAATGCAGTTTAATTTATTAATTTAATAAGCATGAAAATCTAGGCATGCCTATTTGACAGGATGATCCATAAAAGTATGGCTTGGGGAGACTAATGATGAGAACTTAACTGGGAATAACATGGTGAGTTCTGAAATAATGAACACTGAAGGCATGAATCTGTAATTATCTCTCCATAAAACTTGGATTTGAAAAATCTGGATTGACTGTCGTGAGAGATTCATCATTTACATACGGCATTTAAAAGAACTTTTGATTTCTCCAATAATCGCAGTTCAACTTATGCTCTCTTAGTTAATTGCTGCTCCCATGTGGCCATCAGTGAAAACAACCACACAAATGTTGTAAATGGGAAAGTTATATTTCACATTTCACAAGTCTTTGTGTTGGATGTAGACCGTGCCATCAAATTTCATGATGGTGTAATACAATTAATTATTTTGCACACCAACCCACACTCTTACTTGTGGAACATGCAATAGTTGCACTCTGTTAAAGGAATATTTCACGCTGCATGCTGATCAAAGCCTGTATGGAAAAGACCAACTCAGAGATGATACAAAACCTCTGGGTTCCACAGAAGTAAGCAAGTCATGACATGAGGGTGAGAAAATGATGACAGTGTTTTCAACTATTCTTTCAATGAAAATGGAGACATATAGGACTCCTTTGAGACTCACAGGATGCTGAATTGAAAGGCAAGAATAACAAAGAAAGAATAGTTTTTGGTTTCCAAAATTCAAAATCGGAACACTGCAGACCAGGTGGGATCATGAAGCCAGTTTTATTAGAAACAAAACATACAATACTGCTAGAAACAGCTCATAAATATCAGAGCGACAGACAGAAAGGCAGCTTACATATTCCGCAAGTCTGTGTTTGGAAAGAGCCATTCAACCTTGCGCTGAAAAACAAACCATCAACAGCAACGAGACGAGAGACGTGCACAGGTTCTAAAAATAATGCATTGTTCTGCGTTGTTGGCTAGAAGCGGCGTTCGAGCTCGTATGCTTAATTAGCTACATTGGCACTGCTTTCACCTTCCTTGACTAGGAAAACAAAAGTATCTGCTGCAGGTATGCTAAAACCAGCTAGTTTCATCCCTCCGTTCAACATGAGGTCTCATCACAGAGCTTCATACATGTAAACATCAGATTTGAAGCAACAGTTCAGTCAAAAAATTGATGTTCCATCATTATTTACTCACCCTCATGTTTATCCAAACCCCTATGCGGTTATATTTTCCATAAAACACAAAGTGCACTGCAAAAAATGCTTTTCTTACTTAGTATTTTTGTCTTGTTTTCAGTCCAAATGTCTAAAAAATCTTACATTAAGAAACATTTACTAGACAAGCAAAAGTTTTTGTCTTGTTTTGGGGGAAAATAACTCAAAATTAAGTGAGTTTTTGCTTAAAATAAGCAAAATAATCTGCCAATGGGGTAAGCAAAATAATCTTGTTTTCTGTTTGAATTAAGATTATTTTGCTTACCCCATTGGCAGATTATTTTGCTTTTTAAGCAAAAACTCACTTAATTTTGAGTTATTTTCCCCCAAAACAAGACAAAAACTTTTGCTTGTCTAGTAAATGTTTCTTAATGTAAGATTTTCTAGATATTTGGACTGAAAACAAGACAAAAATGCTAAGTAAGAAAAGCATTTTTTGCAGTGTGATAACTTATAAATTATCTTTGTTGGTTTTGCCACTAGAAAAAAGCACAATGAAAATAAACGATGCGACTCATTCCAGGTTTTCTGAAGCAGTACGATAGCTATGTGCGAGGAACAGACCAAAGTCATTATTCAGAGATTTCATGTCCACGTTCAAAAATGGTGCATAAAAGCTATTAACCAAAAACGGCTTCGGTCAACATGCCATTTATGAATTTTGGAGGCAAATACTGACTAGACAACTAGAAGGTTATCATATGGCTTCAAAAGCCTTTGAAATATATATTTTTAATTTAATTTTCAATTCTTTAAAATGTTCAGTTCGTCTCCAAGAACAAAAAAAGGCAGCATATGGGTTTGGAATGGCATGAGAATGAGCAAAAATAATGACTGAATTGTCATTTCTTAAACTAATGTCGCCACTTCACTCACGTAGCTGAATAAATTCATTCTGGTTAAAACAGTAACAAATATCTTGTCCTGATGTATACTCAACATATAGTGTTATGAGGATGCGGTGTTTGCCATTGTTTTTTGTCACAATTAAACATTAAAGAATGACACTTCACTTCCAATTGATTCAATTTCTTTTTTCAAAGGTCTGGGCTCCACATATGCATGATATAAATAGGAAAAACTGAGGGCAGTGTTACTGAGAAAAAGATTGATGATGGAAGGCTTTTAGGCAGCGCTGGACACTGCCAGCTTTTTCAGATGATCCATAAACACCTGAAGACTCACGTCGTCTGTCAGAATGGGTGCGCCAGACTCCTACACAAACAGAGGAAGTGGGATTCAATCAGCGGCTATGAATATTAGAAAACGCAGAGACAAGTTTCTATAGTTGTATAACAACAGCTCGTTACAGTAGACTAATCAATATTCCCCACAATGGAAATGTGCTTGTGTTGGTGAGATATACAGCACTCACCTGACCCCATGCATACATGTTGTTATGGGTCTGAGAAGGATTCACTTTGGAGAGGAGGAAACGAGCCTGGAGGGGGAGAAAAGTAAATAAACCATGGTATAATTTCAGACCTTAAAAATAGTGTATTAATATGCAGAACAGTTGCCGTGTCTCAATGACCCATTACAGTCATTTATTCACCAGCAGCACTTAAAAATCCTCTAAGGCGAGTTTCTCAAGCGTAGAAATTGACTGAAGAGCTGTCAGAACAACTGTTTTCAAAGTAGCACCTTCCATTTAAGCCACCAATAATCGAGGTTTGAGAAAATGGAGGTGGTTTTGTGAAAGCAATAAATAAATATTTGCACACTGACTAATCCAAAATTACTAATTCACACAACTGTCGTTTGGCATTTAACAACATGGCTCTTTCAAATCACATCTATTATTTAAAAGAATGGATGGAGTAAATCGGTTAAAAAAAATAGCTGGTCGGCCTACACACACGTTGGGATTCCATGTTTTATGGGGATATTTCATACACATAATGATCTCCTAACCCTACCTCTAAACCTACCCATCGCTGAAAATTGGAAAAAAAGGTATTAGCTGTTTTCCTCATGGAGACCAAAAAATGTCCCCAGAAGGACAAGGATTTTTTTGTCCCCATAACATAGGGTTTACCAGGACCACACAGACCAAAAATCAGCGTAATTCCATATTTAAGAGCCAAGTGCACTTTAATGTTGGCTGCAACACAGAATGATCTTTGATTTGTTGTGCTGCTTGGCAACCATAAACCTCCATCAGGCTAATGAACTATATTACTTGGCAGAAGAACTGCTTGTTTGTTTGGGTTTTCTTATTATAATTAATCAATTTAACTGTTTATTGAAAATTGCCATCTTTCATATTATAACTGTTGCTACCATTCCATAAAAAAAAAGCAATAATCAACTATGGTACTGTGAATTAAGAGGGTTCTGTTCCAAAACTTAGCGAGCTGCCCACCTAGACGGCAATTTAAGGGATCATTGGTGCACTGCCAATTTAAAGGCTATGTCAAAATTAGGCAGAAACATTATGCTGACTAAAATCTAAAGCATTGAGAGGGAAAACTCTCTAGCTGTCTGGCGGACATCTCGGCGTGGATGAAAAAACATCAACTGCAGCTCAAAGACTGAGCTTCTCGTCTTCCCTGCCAATCAGACTCTACAACACGACTTCACCATCCAGCGAGGTTCATCGTTGATTTCCCCTTCAAGGTCGGTCAGAAATCTTGGCGTAACCTTTGACGACCAGCTGTCCTTCAAAGACCACATTTCAAAGACAGCTCGGTGGTCATGCAGGTTTGCGCTGCACAACATCAGGAAGATCAGACCATTCCTAACAGAGCACGCAACACAGCTTCTCGTCCAGGCCCTGGTCATTTCTAGGCTTGACTACTGCAATGCGCTTCTGGCTGTACTTCCATCGTGTGCGATTAAAAAGCTTCAAATGATCCAGAACGCAGCGGCATGTCTTGTCTTCAATGAGCCGAAAAGGGCCCATGTCACACCGGAATGCAGAATCACTGACAACATTCAAAAGACAGCTGAAAACTCATCTCTTCCGCGAGCACTTAATCTCATCTTTAAAAAAAAGAAGAAGAAAAATGTCCTCTATTTCCTCCCTATTCTAGCTTGTGCTGCTCTGGGTAGGGGAAAGTGGGGTGAGTTGTGCCAGTTTTTACTCAAAGTGACTTTAAAGTGAGGCCATAACAGTAATGTCTTCAACTTAAGAATTTACATATATATTTCAGGATGTGGTGCATCCCTGAGAACAATAACTTTGGATCTGAAATAAATCGTTTCAGAAATATAGCTTTTGGGAAAAAAGAGGTCTCGTGGTACAACTTGCCCCTGGTGACGGGTAAATTGTGCCTTTGGGGAGAATACGTTGGGGTAAATTGTGCCAGTGATTTCTGAAGTAAAACAGAACATTTTAATGTTATGAACTGTATGCTATATGAAAGCAAGACACATTCAATACAAAATTACTCATTTAAGGTTTATTTAGATATTGTCACCCTATTACACTGTTGGAATAAGTCATATTTTGTAGTTTTTGGGAAAACACAAAAAAATTAAATACACAATATATGATAATTGTGAATCATCTCCTCACTTCTCCAGATTATCCCCTGTGGGTATGTAGAGCTAGGTGGTCTGGATCTGGCCTTATTACTTACACTTGTCAATGCTGCAGGGGGATATAAACTTCTGCTCTCTTCTGGCTGTACCACCAAGTTTTTGGGGTATGGGTAGTTTCTTGAGCACATCACCCCTAGGGATGACTCCTTCATCGTTTTCTTTCAATGTAAAGATGGGCTTTCCATCCACAGACTTCTTTCAACGTTGGCACAACTTAACCCAGGCCCTTTGGCACAAATCACCCCAGACCCACAAGTTTGAAAAACTAGCATGATCCAGCAGTTAAGAGCTAAAATTATTTTAACTGTATAAACTCATTGTGTAGCCTGCTAAAGCACTAAAACATGTGTGAAATGTTTTCAAACTTGTCTATAATTGTTCAGACACTACAATCAAAAAACCTTGATCGTAGAAATTTTACTTTGAAAGGAAAAAAACTGTTTTTTGAGCTAATATGTGCTAACCTCTCATGCCATGTGTCTCTCTTCTTTAAAGGATGAGTAAAATGGATGGCTTTTCAAATTTATGTGGTCACATGACCAATTTCTTCTATGGTTTTCCAGAAACAATGGGTGGAACTACTTCCCCCCTGGCACAAATCACCCCACTCTCCCCTACTGTCCAAAACTTAGTAGCCTCTTCATGACGGATCGCTTCCTGTATTCCTCAGTTGTAACTAAGTCTGCTAAATGAATAAATGTAAATGTAATAAATGTAAATGCATTGCGGCAAGATAAGCAAAAACATTGCTTACACTATTTCAATGGTCCACTTTGGACATACTACTAACTATAAATACATTTGCAACTTCATATGAACTAACTCTCATTAGAGTATTAGTAGACTGTTTAGGGTTCGTTTTAGTAGAATAAGTTGACATCTACTTGTAAAGATCCTACTAGTCAGTAGATTGTCTGTTTGGGAGCATCAAAATGAAGTGTTAGCAGATATTAAGCAGACAGTCTACTAATAGTCTAATGACTGCAAAGTTACTTATAGTTAGTAAAATGTCTAAGGAGAACCATCGAAATAAAGTGTTACCAAAACATTTAATCGTAGATAGTGGACAAGTCGCGAAAAATGCATAATATAAATTGGCTGTCAAAGCTAACACATTAACCCATGTAATTAATTTAAAATCCTTAAGGCATTACAATTATTTAACACAAAAAAGCAAATAAGTTAAGTAACAAGAATTAAGCATAGAAGTGCATGTTGGATGACATCTGAAATTGTTGACATGATCAGACAACGTAATAGATGTTTCAGAAAGTTTAAAAAGTCTAAACTTCCAGCGGACTATAACTCTTATGCTTATCTTAGAAATCAAGTTAATTGCAAGATACAGCAAGCTAAGTCTACATTTTATACTGATTCCATTGCTGCAAATGTAAAACAGCCTAAAAAACTGTGGAAAATTCTCAATGATATGGGATCAACAGCAAAGGCAAAATCTAAGTCTGGAAAAGCGGGGCTTATTATTCAGAATGAGATGTGTTTTGATAAGCGGCTGAATGCCTGTCATTTTAACCATTATTTTACAACCATTGCTGCCAGTTTGGTCAGTAAATTGCCTGGTGTTTCTGACAAATTTGGCATAAATTTTGTTAACTCTTTTTATAAAAGTAAAAATGTCTCTGCAGGTGCATTTGTAATTAGCCCGGTCACAGAGGATAAAGTAAAAGCGATCCTCTCCACCCTGTCAGTGAATAAGGCTTCTGGCTTGGATCTTATCCCCTCCAGGTTTCTTAGGGATAGTGCAGGGGTTATATATAGTATTCTTACCCATATTATAAATTTGTCCTTAAGTCAGGGTGTTTTTCCAAGCGATATGAAAAATGCCAGAGTGGCTCCTCTTTTTAAGAAAAGTAGCAGAGCTGATGTTGGAAATTATAGGCCAGTATCAATCCTGTCAGCTGTATCAAAGATTTTTGAGCGCCTTGTGTATGAACAGGTGGAGGAGTATTTCATCAGGCTTGATTTATTATATGAGCTCCAGTCTGGCTTTAGAGCTGCATATTCTACCGACACCTGTCTCATTCACCTTTTTGATTATGTGCGTCAGAATTTTGATAGAGGGAATTATGTTGGTATGCTATTACTTGACCTGCAAAAAGCATTCGACACTGTGAACCATAAGATTTTGATTTCTAAATTACAGTGTATGGGTTTTAGTAACTCAGCACTCATATGGTTCACTTCTTTCTTAACAGACAGGACCCAGGTCTGTGATGTTGAGGGGACCCTTTCTGATCCACAGAGTATAACATGCGGGGTGCCCCAAGGTTCGATCCTGGGGCCCCTGTTATTTTTAGTATATATAAATGATATATCAGCTGCGGTACGGTGCAAGTTGCTATTATATGCTGATGATTCTGTTTTACTTGTCCCAGAGTGTAATGTTAAAGACATTGAAAATACTCTTGGCATAGAGCTCGAGTCTGTCAGCCAGTGGCTTGTAGACAATAAGCTCTCTATGCATCTGGGCAAGACTGAATCAATTTTGTTTGGTACAAAAAGGAAACTGGCAAAATCAAATACTTTAAAGGTGATGTGTAATGGGTTTGAAATTGTATCCAAATCAAGTGTTACATATTTGGGTCTAACATTGGATCAATCACTTAAAGGTGAAGCCATTGCAGCCAAGGTTTTAGCCAAATGTGCCTGTAAGTTAAAGTTTTTATATCGCAAGACAAAGCTTTTTGATTCCTCTGTAAAGAAATTATTGGTATTAACTCTGATTCAATGGCATGTAGATTTTGCTTGCTCTGCATGGTTTTCTGAGTTGACTGCGAAATTTAAAAATAAATTCCAAGTGCTGCAAAACAATGTTATTCGGTACCTATTAAAAGTACCCTCCCGTACTCATATAGGTAGGGAGGAGTTTACAAGAGCTGGTCTACTACCTGTACATCTAAGAGTAGAACAACTTAAGTTAAATCATATGTTTAACATTGTTAATGGTCATGCCCCCAAATATTTATGCTCTAACGTAAACATGGTCCATACGCAGCATGGCTATAATACTAGGGCCAGCATCCGCTCTTGCATAGTTCCTAGAGCTACAAATGCAATTAAAAATTCTTTCTTTTATACTGGTATCATGGCATGGAATATTTTGCCTACTGCTACAAAACTCCTATCATCAAGATGGATTTTTAAAACACAGGTCAAAAAACATTTATGGGATAGGGTAAATTAGTTATTAATAGTTTGGAGAGTCTTTATAGTGTTTTTATTTTGTTTTAGTTTTTTTTTTTTTTTTTTTTTTTACCCTCCTCTTCATATTGTATGGTTTTGTTTTTGTGTTTCTTTATTCTTGTCCATTATGTTTTCTGTTTATTGTTTTACAGTGTGTAACACCAAGGACCATGCTGGAAATAAGTATTTTTACTTTAGCATGTTATCCTTTTGGATTACTGTTTCTTTCTTTCTGTACCGGTTTGATCCAGAAATAAAATCAATCAATCAATCAACCCAATTTCGCTACTTAGATCATTTTAAGCCACTAAACTCCAGGAACATTTTCAGTCCAATGATTCAGTAAGTGAATTCATACAAACAATCAGTCCAAAACAGCGCTAATATAAAGAAAAACAGGCTGATTACATCAGAGAGTGAAGGGAAAATAAGAGTCTTGTTGCATTTTCAGTGAATTATCAGTCCAGTGTGAGTTTTGCTTTAAAAACACAAGCTCTGTCATTTTCTATGATTGTTTCTGAAGAGAGCAAGCCCTCACACATCGCACTGTGACACATACAGACTGACCAGAATGTCAAAACATGCCATGATTGCAGTGATTCATAGGGGTTGTACAGTAAGCACACGTGAGTGTAATATTGAGGAGCAAACAAATCGTGTATGTGCGCTCTCGACGCACTGATCGCACATTGTATTATGCACAGTAGGGCTGACAAATCAAAATTCGATTTTCGAATATTCGTTGCATTTAGAGAAGAAAAAAAAAATGCACATTCGAATGCAAAAACCGTGCATTCAAATTTTTGGTAGAGGTGCGAGACATGACCTTTGGTGAGCATAATTTATGAATTATGGACATCTTATATAATTTGGTCCTTTTGGAGTGTCCAAGTGTCCTTTCCAAAAAAGGATTGCTTTATTTAATGAAGCTCATACAGGTAAAGCAATATTAAAGGGATAATTCAACCATAAAAGATAATTCAACCATAAAAGAAAATTATGTAATTTACTCACCCTCATGTAATTCCAAATCCACAAGACTTTTGTTCATCTTCAGAGTACAAAAAATAAAAAGTCTGTTCACCCAAACCTCTCATACTTCAAAACTTTTATAGAGAACGTAAAATAAATCCATATAAATCAAGAAATATAATCCAAGTCTTCTGAAGAGAAATGATCTCGTTATATGATGAACATACTGAATTTAGGCTTTTATTCACATATAAACATTGTGAACATAAACAGAAGCTCAACCATAATTGCTTGACGCACAAGAACAAACATCACTGGTTCTTGCCGAAGCTCAAACCTGCTGCATAACACGAGAATGAAACTCAGTGGTTCTCACACGTCAAGCAAGCATGCTTGAGTTTACGTTTACCAAAATTGAATCCTGTAAATATTGTTTGCTGATCCATGTTTATATATGAATAAAATCCTAAATTAAATCTGTTCATCATATAATGCGATTGTGACTCTACTGAAGATTTGGATTAAACCGCTCAATTCATATAGATTTATTGAAGAGTTTTAGGTCAATAGACTTACAAAGGAGAAACAGAAATCTATTTAAAATATGTTAATTTGTGTTCTGAAGATGGACGAAAGTCTTATGGGTTTGGAACCACACGAAGGTGAGTAAATGATGACAGAATTTTCAATTGTGGGTGAACTATCCCTTTAATAGAGCTTCAAAGTTAGGAACGAAGAAGGAGAAGAAACTGAAAGGGAGTGTGGAGAATGTTTCGCTTATGGATAAAAATAAGTTTGAAATACCTTCGCAGCACTATACAGTTAATAAACATCCCAATGCCCAAACTAATGAGAGCACCGTTTAGACAAATATGTAAATATGTGCAGCGTGCTTTCCTCTCAATAACAAACTAAACATAAAACAAAAAATAACAGCAGTTAGGAAATCATCTGATCATCGTGTGATGTGGATATTAGGGGTGTAACGGTTTTCAGTAAAGATATCAAACTGTACGGTTCTCCACCCACGGTTTGGCAGGCACTTGCACCGCACTTCATCTCAAATCTGATGACGCATCAATAATATGGTTTGATGAAAATAACAACATGTAAAACAGGCAGATAGAGTTAGGTTAATGTATGTTTCTGTCGATGGATACACATTTTGCCTTTCCAATACATTAGCAATGATCATTAGCATTATTCAATGTGTAGATGTAATTTCCCCTGAAACGGCTCAAGATGTTAGCAGCTCCTCCCCTTTTTAAAAACAGCCAATAGCGTTTTGTTAATATCACAGTTTGACAAGAGCCTTTCTGTTTGGTAATGCCAGAGTTTCCTCCTAATCTCTAACTGTTAATCATCATAATCTCCCCCATATCGCTTTGAAATACAGCATTTTGTGCAGAATTTAAATGGGTCCAATATGTTTTGTTGTATGCGCCGACTCGCGCATGTGATCCGCGCTGCGCTCTCGTGTCTCTAGTCAACGGCTCTGGTCTAGACTATGTGTGTGCGCAGCGGCGGAGCGCATGAAACTAACGTGAAACCAGACTTCATTCGCCTCAACCTTCATTCGTTTCCTATTGCATGTATAATGCCATTCACCATGTAGAAAATAGTAAATGTGTGAACAGCTGACTGATTTCAGCCACTGCTTCAGCGTCTATTTATAGTGTAGGGGGCGGGCACTTCAAATTCTAGAGACCATTTGATTGGACAGAAGATTTGATAAGAAGGTGAAGTCTGCGATGATGTCATCAAAATCTGTGATCCATTTTAACGGAAGTGAGAGACTAAGTTTTGAATGCTTATATCTCCTAAGTGCTAATTTTGTCATTGTTTTGGAACACTTATTCCTAACCTTAAGGCTAACATAGTCATACTAAAAGCTAAAACACTTCCATTTTGATTTCAGGGGGCCTTTAAAGGACAACTCCGGTGAAAAATGAACCTAGGGGGTAATTAACACATGGTCAACAAGTAGATCGTTCTCTGGGACCCTCATTATGCTACCGTGTTAGTGTGAGGCTATTTTGAGCCTTGTTAGTGGTATTAACTAGCGATTTAATTCTACTTATTGTATGCCCCATATACTAGCTTTATAAGCTAAGCTGTTTTTAGAGATAAAACTCTTTACATTCGATTTTCATGAAAACGCATCCCAGAGAACGATCTACTCGATAACCATGTGTTAATTACCCCTAGGTTAATTTTTCACTGGAGTAGTCCTTTAAAGGGGTGGTAAACGATTTCACTTGTCTAACTTTAGCTAGTGTGTAATGTTGCTGTTTGAGCATAAACAAAATCTGCAAAGTTACAACGTTCAAAGTTTAAAGCAAAGGGAGATATTTGCTTTTCAAGAAATCAACTACAGCAAACGGCCAGTAGGGACTACTAGACATTCCTCCAGGGTCTCTGACATTACCAGCCCCAATATTTACATAAACCCCTCCTCCTAGAATATGAAATAAGGGAGGCGAGGCCATTATGTATCCCCGCGGGGAAGCGTTGTTGTGGTATAGTTAGTAGGCTGGAGTGTTGTTGCCGCAATGCCGATGAAACGCTGTTATTTTCATCCGGATTGCAGGTCCACTTTGTTCAGCCTCCCTAGGGACGGGGGTGCGTTGCAGTGCGTTTAACATACCACATGTTATATGCATGTGTGCAGGGGCGTAAATTTCATCTAAAAGTTGGGGGGGACAATAAACATGAAATTTCTCAAGAGCAATTTTTGAAGGGGACACAAATAATACAGCCAAAATCGTACTTGTAAGGATATGTGTACCACAAAAAAAAACAAAAAAACATTTCGTACTTATTTGGCGTTTTGGTGTACTGAAAAATTATCTAATGTCCGTTTTTCTTTTCTCTGTCATTTTATCTGACCAACAACACAAAGCGATAGTAGTTTAAATACGATTAAGGTTCACCACGCAGTCATATTATAATTATATTATCTTGCGTCCTCCACATAGTATTTTATACTATGATATTCAGATATTTAGATATTCAACTGCAGAAGCCTCTGATCTGCCACTTATTATCATATTGAGCAAAACCCTACACCGATCTGACTGAACTTTCGGTTTAGAATTAGCCAATTTTTTGAATTTGGGGGCGGGTTGCTTGAATTTTGGGTTCATTAGCCTATTATTCGTAATGAAAAACACGACAACAAAACAGTACAATGACACACTCCCTTAAAAATCTTCGATAATCTTGTCTGTCAGCTGTTTGCTCGTTCGGCTCGTGCTGTATTGAGCAGACCCGTTCAGTTTTTAATTGTTTTGTCAGTTCTCTAACTGAACCAAATTATTTTATTACTATACAGCGGTGCGGCGGTGGGCAAGTGATGTTAACAGTGTTTTGCCTAATCTGTATTAAAGAGAAAATAATCACTTCATCTGACGTTTAAAGTGAATAAGATAGCCTTGACAGCTACTTACTGGTGTTTCACAACTGCTGTCTGAAGAGCCTGGTTCTCTCCCCAAACTTGTGTGGTAGTTTTTCTACAGTCTATTGGTAACGTTAGTTGAGGTGCACGGTGGATCAAACCACTGTGAGGCAGGGGGGACTCAAAATGTTTCTAAACTTAAAACGCATTTTTTGTCCCGTTTGCGTTTGTATTGTTTTACTACTTACACATTTATTTTAAGTATATATTGTTATATTATTTACAATACTCAGCATGGTTTTTAGGGGGGACAGCCCTCAGATTGGGGGGGTCCTGTCCCCCCCGTGATTTACGCCCCTGCATGTGTGTATCAGACAGAGGGGAACAGGTCGCATTTGCAGCAGATATATGCTGCCCATCATAAATCAAAGCACGAGACAGACAGGGGTCGGAGGACAGTTTACACTTTACAGCATTAGCAGAGATAATTTTTTTTATTTTTAAGAATTGATTTAGGGACAGACACAATTTGTTCAGTAAACCACTGTTTAATTTTAAAAAAGTAAACCATTTTATATGTCGTTTTCTCTCCCCTGCTGTACCGAACTGTGACTTCAAAACCGAGGTACATACTGAACCGTCAGTTTGTGTACCATTTCACCCCTACAATTTATCAGTCAAAATTATGGAAATCACTTTGAAATAGTATCACGCAATGCTGATACAGATATTACTACAGTGATATTTAACCCTTCTGTTAGTGTTGTGGAAAGAATCGCACTTTTGGAACCGTTATTCATGGTCTATGTTGGAAGTACCTTGTTGATGCTTTTACACTTTTAAAAGTCCTTTTAATGTTCTATGGTTGAAGGCTGAGTATAATAATGTAATCTCATCGTACCCCGTATCAAAAAAAAATATTATTGCGTTCGTAGAGCGAGCCTTTCACTGATTGGGGAAGTTACACCCATAAATGGCGCAAAGCGTAGAAATAAGGTGGATAATCTTAGACTAAATCGGTGTAGCCTGTTTAGTTTAGTATGAATGCCTCATAAATATCCAGGAAAGCATTCAAAAAGAAATTGTCATCACACCCATCTGTACCTGACTGCCGCCATGTTCTGTGTCAATGTAGCGTGGCATAGGGAAACGAGCGTGTAGAAGCTCTTGAGCATCATCCACGGGAGCCTGCAGCAGGTGGCGGAAGTTCTCATACTCTGGCATGTCCTGGTACCCGGCTTTACGCCACTGAGACACCGTCTACACAAGGGAAAACATCTGTCAGAAGTCATCCTATTATATGATAAATCTGAAAACGTATTTACTATTGCTAATAAATGTCTTTTTTTGCTGTGACTATGGGAACATCTCACTCATTTGTTTTTTTAAATTTCACTTCATTAGCATGTACTTCAGCGAGACATCTACAAGCGTTTCATCAGAAGATGTCTGTCTGCTGAAATGCAGCCAAGTTTAAAATGGTTTCAGTGCAAAACTGGCTCTGATTTCATGTGCGCAGACCAAGAAAACAGATTGCATTCTTAATTATTGAAAACATGAAAAAGACTTGGTGTTATACCAACGTCTAACCCAGTCACAGGGGAAAATAGGATTTTTACGGAAAATAACTTATAACGATATTCTACAAACTATAAGCATGTAGTTTATTTTACCCTATTTAGGGTTGGTATCATTTGGGTTTTTTTCGATACCGATGCCAAACCAATACTTTTAAAACTTTTTTAAAAAGAGCCACAAAACCAGGTGGATGAGATTAAAGAATGGCTTTTAAAAAGAAATTGTAATAAATTGTTCAATTTAAATAATAATATTACAAGTTTAAAAGTATACTTAAATATATAAATATCAATAAATACAAAACACAATTTACTTAACAAATTCACAGTAATACTAAAGCCACCTAACACAACTACAACAGGCCTAATTTAACTCTAAATAACAGCAGTAGTCTGTATTCTTGGTATGCTACAAACCAGCTTCAAGCTTCAGCTTTATTATGCAGAAATATGACCATATTCTCTGGCTAAATATTGTAGATTGCATCGCCTTATTGTTTCCATGGCGACGTGTCATGCTTCTCACATGACACAGCTGCCACAATAGCTGTATGACAGCTCAGCTGTATCGGGTTTATTTTGTTTTTTCTTATTTTATTCAAAATATTCACAAACTTGCTAACTATGTCATGAACTATCTAATATTCTGATTTTCAAATATGTGTGAATGTGTGTTAGTTGTTCTATACTGCGTGATGGGCGGCGCCATGTTAGTTTGCGCCTCAGAGAATTGGATCTGTCGGTTCAGTAATGAAATACATGAAAGTAACTGACCGCTGCTGAACTGGGAGAAGAATAGAGTAAACTATAGTTACTATATAATGTGTATCTGATATAAATAAAACACGTAGTCAAGTTATAACTGTCTGAAAGGATTGTTTTTGCCGCTTCCATAGACATCAGTGTGTGTTTTTGCTAGTACTTATGAGCATTTAAATGTCTGAAACCTAAAATAAACATTATGTGGTTTAAAACACTGAATTGTTGTGATATGTGACGAGTGCTGAGCATGTCTGTCTCTGGCTCGGCGCCATCAAAATAAAGTGTAACCAATTTTACACATTACCTCTCCATGGTAAATCAGAATCTGGAAGAAGGTGTCCATGAGGAGGATGCGGTCAGGCAAGATACTGCTGCTGTCCAGCAACACGGGCTACAACAACAGAAAAAAGAAGCCTGTTATTGGACTGTCACTGTTAATTAGATGCTTTCATAAACATACTTCCTGAAACTTCCCCCTTCTGTTCCCAGTGTCAGGGGAAAAACTGTAAGTGACAAAGCCCCCCATTAAAAGCAGATTAGAATACACACGTGTCAGTTTAAGTTGCTCACTGTATCATCGCCCTGATGTTGTTTAACTCAGTCAGTACTACTAGAGAACAAGCACTACAGGCCATCAGATCATTATGTAGAGTTTATACAACATTTGCCTGTTTGTTTGCTTTCACCCTCTCCCTCTCTTTCACAATAATGCCGTTAAAATGCATGCAACCTTCAGGCTCCTGGGTCTGACGGGTGAACCGCTAATATTTTTTATGTAGCTGGTGGAATAATACTTACATTGTCATTTGCGTTGCAGGTCAGGAACCACATTTAAATGCTGAGTTTGAATGCGCTAAAATATCCCTGATGTTATATGACAGTAAAGGCTCATATTTGGCTGTGTTCTTTTAATTTATGGAGACCTCTAAGCATCTGTATAGCATATGTTGTGATTTATGCACATTTGTTCAAAATAGCTTGTACAGGCAAGCTGCTCACATGATGTAGGCAAAAGTTTTGTATTGTTTACGTGCATCTTTTTTTCTGTTAATTACCACCACATTGGGCTGTGTGTCTATTTGTCTTAAAATGCACCAACTCAGAATACCGAATGCTTGCATTACATGAGAAAAAAAATATTTAAAGACAACAATAATATGAGCTTAAACAAAATGAGAACAAAAGATCTCAGCGCACTAATTAAGCAGAACACATTTTAATCTTTTGTGTCAGGGGACATCAAGTGCACAGTAATCATGACACTGCACTTCATAATCAACGTCAGTCATGACATGTGATTTTTTTCACTAAGCCCATTGAATTAATACTAATGTTTAAAGAACACTTTTACAAAATTATTAAGCGAGTTTCACCTTCTATACACTACCGTTTAAAAGTTGAGTCAGTAAGATTTTTTTATTTGAAAAGAAATCAATACTTGGAAAGCATTTATTAATATATTGAACATTAATAATGTTAGAAAAGATGTCCATTTAGTATTCATTGTTTTTAACATTGATACTAATAAGAACTTTAATTACAAAAATGTAACACTTTATTTTAAGGCCCAATTCTCACTTATTAGCATGCATTTTACTAGGATATTGGCTGTTTATTATTACTTATAAAGCACATATTAATGCCTTATTCTGCATGACCATATTCTACATCCCTTAATCCTACTCAATACCTAAACTTAACAACTACCTTACTAACTATTAATAAGCAGTAATTAGGAGTTTATTTAAGGCAAAAGTTGTAGTTAATATCCAATAGTGAGAATTGGACCCTAATCTAAAGTGTGACCAGAAATGTTCAGCAAATCAGAATATTAAAATGATTTATGAAGAATGCAACTTTGCATCACAGGAATAAATTACATTTTAAAATATATTCAAAATAGAAAAGTTATTTCAAATTGTAATAATACTTTACAATATTATGGTTTCTACTGTATTTTGATCAACTAAATGAAGCCTTGGTGAGCATTACATAAAGAAACTTAGTGCGTTCACACTTGTAGTTCGGTTCGTTTGGTCCGGACCAAAAAAACAAAAACAAAACATATAGTCCTGGTCTGCTTAGCGTTCACACTGGCATTTTTAACAGTGAACCTAAAGTTACCGAACCAAAGGCATAGGGATACGGTCACTGATTGGTCGGCTTTTATGACGTATATTTTGCGACAGAGCTTGCTAACCGAACATTCAAAACAATGCTGTGTGCTGGATTAAACGCAATAATTTTATGCGTGTACATATGGTTTTATTTTTACCAGCTGAGAACTCAGAAGAGCTCATAAAATGTTCAAAACATTCAAAACAGCAACAGGATTTCCTCCATTGTATGCAAAAACGAAGATCTGCATTTTAGACGAAGATTCTGGCACTTTACCTCCTCGTTGCTCCACATTTGCACATCACATTTGCACATCAGCAAATATAATTTGCAGCCAGGGTAGTCTAGCAACTCTCCGTTGGCGTGCAAGCTGGAAAAACAAACTCTGGTCAGGCCAATCACATCGTGTATAGAGTCGGTGGGCGGGCTTAACATAAATGACGGCAGAGTTGACGCGGTTCTGCGTGCTACTTGTAAACAAAGAAGTTGGCGACCAGCGGCCTTTCGAACCGGCTTTGGCCGCGACTCTGGAAGACTTGGAGTTAAGCTTTACTTTGAGAAAAGAACAAAGAACGGCACTGAAGTCATTCTTAAGAAAGGAAAATGTGTTCGGAGTTTTGTCGACCGGATACAGCGAAAGTTTAATCTATCAACTCCGCTTCACCTTCTTCATTGCTCTGGTTGGTTGTAGCGCTATCTTATTGTGTGCAGAGGGAATTTGAAAGACAACCGTTTATCCCACCCCTCGGATTGAGCCCTGCCAATGGTGAGTTCCCAGACCAAACATCTTGATGTGGGTCTGGCTTGTCAGGCTAGACGTTTCCCTCAGGGAACATGGTTTTCAACATCTATGAAGTCCCTCATTGGTCACCTGAATCATGCAAATATTACATGTTCAATGTGAGAAATTCTGCATTTTTACCTCTGGTGGCCCGTTGAATGAGTATGCATATAGGATGGGCTGTATCATTATCAGAGACTGGGTCAGATCCTGCCTCATAAACTGGTGTCTGTAATAGGTGCTTTCATCAGGACTGTTGTTGAACACTTGCAGAAATGGAGACCTCCTCAGATGGAACATAAACTGCCAAAGACAATGTAAAGATCTCATTTTCGCTCTGCTATTAAGTGAGATTCATTGCTGTCATTGAGTGCTAGACAGGATGTAAGTACCTGAGGATACAGCGAAAATGTCTCGGAGAAACGGAATGAGTTGGGATCGTCTTTATGATAATCTCCAAATTTCTGGCACTGCAAATTAAAGAAAATCATTCGAGAAATTATTGTGCATCCCTAATACTAAATGACTGATTATACTGACTAGTTATATGTTGCTAGTCCCAGCTGAAAGAAGAAAGGCTGAAAGACTCACCAAGCGGATAAGTTGTCTGTCCAGCCAGCGCAGAACGTCTGGGCCCTCCTCCGTCTCAGCTCTGTAGACGGCCAGGCGTGCCATGAGGATGGCAGCGGCCTCCTGGTCAAAAGATGCAGCGATGCTCTGGATCTGAGTCTGAGCATCAGCCCAGCTGAAGAGGAGGATGAGGAGAACATGTTAGTGCACAGTGACCTTCCAACACCAGCTTGTGCATCATCAGTCTGACTCACATCGACTCATCCTCAATGTCTGGATATTAAACAAAAAATCCAATATTCAAAAAGCGGAAGAATAGTCAAAGAGCTTCGAAATGTTCTTTAGAGCACTTAAAGCATTTTAGTACGTTCAAAAAAGCTACAAGCAGCGCATTAGTCTTTGTTGAAGACTGAATGTACTTTTTCGAGGCACATTGATTCTGACAAACAAACGCAACATTCTAAAAGTGGTATCTTTTGATTTTTTTTACATTGTCATGGAAACTGGACATGGTTGTTGAGGAGAACACATGGATGATGTGCAGAGATGATGTCAAACTGGGAGGCATTTATGAAAGGAGGAAGATCAATCTAAGAACAATCTACAATCATGATGTTGTTTTCAAAGGTGTTTCCCCCTAGTTCCTTGTGTTGCATATAGTAGTTTTTCCAACTTTGATGAATAGAAAGTTCAAAAGAACATCTTAAATAGAAACAATCTGTAATATTATTAACGTCTTTACCGTCACTATGACAATTTAAATGCATCTTTGCTGAAAAAAATAATTTCTTTTAAAAAAAACTAAATCTTACTAACCTCTAACTTTGAAATGGAAATGTATGTAGCAATCATTGATGGTTAACCCTCTTGAGTCGGCGGTCGCGCCGGCGCGATCGGCTCTCTGTTTTTCTTATCAGTGCCAAATAGACTCAAATAACTGTCGTTTTTTATCATTCAGGCAAGTGTTATCCATTATTATAATCTGTTAAGTTTCTATTTTTTTGTGTACGGTCACAATAAAAACAAAATGTTTTGCTTTTTGCAAAATAAAGAAAACACACGATGCGCAATCTGCAGCCTCTCTCTCAAAGACGTTCATTCAGATAGTCTTCAGAAAAGGAACTCTAGCTTAGAGAATACTTGTCTCACAAACATGAGACATATGTCTAAAGAAACGCTGAAATGTCAGGTTTTAAACAATGTAAACCAAATCAAAACCAAATATTCTGTGTTTATGTAATCTGTTTGAAAAGCGATAGATGTCAGTCACCCGCAAGCCACTTCATTATCCGCTAATGCGACCACGCCCACGGATCGCGTGTTCTATTGAGATTCAAATACTGACGATCCAGAGTCGACGCCCACACATCAACTCATACAAACATCTATTGAAGAGCTGTAATGTTACTTCAACTACATCGTTTGGAGACTTTGAGGAATAATCCTGGATTTATTCTGCTCATGAAAAGCTGTTTATTTCTAAGAGCAAAGGATTCCGCCGCTGATTGTAAGGTCAGTTTATTCTGTTAGCATCTGTGAATATTAAATGCAAAAAGACTGTTTAAATATGAATCATGTTGCAACATTAAATGTCATACACGCAAGACTGTTTAGACAAGATTTATTTGGCTTGTTTTGGACAGTTTATAACGTGTTTATTGTAAAAGAGCCTTGTGTCACATCAATAAAGCTTTTATTCGCAAATGTCTGCTCAGGCACTATAAATATAGTACCAGTCAAACGTATTTTGCTTCATATTGATGTTTAAATATTATAGCCTAATTGTATTTTTTTTATTTAATATCAAAGTTTGTCAGAAATGATTCTGGAGTTTTGTTTTGTAGAAAGTGATTTTTTTTTTGTAGAAAGAGAATTGCTTTCTTTGAAGTGAATTTCGTTTTGTATAAATTGTATCTTAATTTTAACTATTTATTATTACATTTATTTTAGCATGAGACTACTTTTAAAAACAAAAAAATAGTACAACATTTTTTGAAAAAATGCTTAGTCATTTTTGTCTTGTTTCTAGTCTAAATATTTAAACATTTCTAAATCAAGATGCATTTACTAGATAAGTAAAATTTTCAACTAAATAAGAAGAGCATTCTTTTTAAGTTTAGTCAAATCCTTTGATAATTTAAAATATAATAGGCCTTTGATGACTACATTCAAAATAAATGATTCTGGAGTTTGGTTTTGTAGAAAGTGAATTTTTTTGTTTTGTAGGAAGTGAATTTATTTCTTTAAAGTGAATTTCATTTTGTATAAATTGTATCTTAATTTTTATTATTTATTATTCATTTTTTAGCATGAGACTACTTTCAAAAACATAAAAATAGTACAAAAAAGTTGTTGTTTTTTAAATGCTCTTCTTAGTCATTTTTGTCTTGTTTCTAGTCTAAATATTTAAACATTCTTAAATCAAGATGCATTTACTAGATAAGTACAATTTCAACTATTAAGAAGAGCATTTTTTGCTCTCTCAGTCAGGTATGAAGCTCATTCATTATGCAGCTCATTGTGCAGCTCATTATGCGGGCTATTATGTTATTTTGTCCTCTCAGGTGATATCCAACATTATTCATTAGCTATCACGCCTCCTCGCATACTGGCTTTGTGAATTAAAACGTTTCGGTTACGTTTGGAAGGAGGGAACGGAGACGTACGTCGGTTGTACCGACGAATCGGGATCACTTCAGGGAGCCCCTATCAGCTTCGAGATAAAGAGAACAGGCCAATTGGCCATTGGCGTGCGAGATTTGCATCTCGCGCTCTGCCCCGCACCGCGGGTATAAACAGGAAGCGAGAGCAGCGTACTATTGTTTTTCACTGACTTTCAGTGACTCGGCCATGCAGTGATGGTACAGCAACTGTGGCGACGGGACGTACGTCTCGGTTCCCTCCTTCAGGGAACAAGGGTTACCATACGTAACCGAGACGTTCCCTTTCAGTCGGTCACTTCGACGTATGTCGGTTGTACCGACGAATTGGGATCCCTTTGGAAAACGCCACAGTTACTACCACTTCCAGCGCCCAGCGAAGAGCCCCTCAGACCCCGTCTGTTCCGGGCGGGAAAACTCACGCAGGGAGTCACTGCTGTTGTTCCGCAAGACCCGCTCAGCAGACTATTGGATAACGCTGGGAAAGCGTGCCCGGAGGGAAGCTGCGGAAGCCATATCATGTCCGGAGGGAGTTACCATGTGGAGAATACACGTATGGACTGGCCTTGGGCAGTGCAACATACGGAAGTCCCAGGCCTATTGTAGGCAGGGGAACGACACTATACTGAGACGGCAGAGGAACTCTGCCGAGGGAAAGACACGAGCTCGCCGTAGGGAGCTGTACCGTGGAAAATACACATATGGGACCGCCGTAGGGGTCACAACATACGGAACCCAGCCTGACACAAGTTCCACCAATGCATACAAGTGCCAGACCTGGCGTCGGACGCTCCGCCACATCCGACTGCCGGGGGTTGCGGAGGACTCAACAGGGTTCGCCTTTTCCTGGGAACTCGACTGGAGAATATATGCGCACGTATCCGTTCCATGGGGAAGGGAGTGGCGCAGCAAGCCGACACTTGGAACGGGCACTTCAGTGTTGCTGACTATGGGAAGCGAGCACACAAGAAGCAACCGGTTCCACAGTTGGCTATAAAACCTAGCGAACGTGTTAGGTGTCGCCCAGCCCGCAGTGCTACAAATGTCTGTCAGCGAGGCACCACGAGCCAGCGCCCAGGAAGAAGCTACACCCCTGGTGGAGTGAGCTCTAACCCCGAGCGGGCAGGGCACGTCTTGGGATTCATACGCCAAGACGGCATCCACAATCCAGTGGGCCATCCTCTGCTTGGAGACAGCCTTTCCCTTCTGCTGGCCTCCATAACAGACGAAGAGCTCCTCTGAGGTCCTAAAGCTTTGCGTTCTGTCAACATAGACGCAGGGCGCGAACTGGACAGAGAAAAGCCAGGGCTGGGTTTGCCTCCTCCGAGGGCAGCGTTTGCAGGCTCACCACCTGGTCCTGAAAGGGAGTAGTGGGAACCTTAGGCACATATCCAGGCCGGGGTCTCAGGGTTACCTGAGAGTTACCTGGCCCGAATTCCAGGCACGATACGTCGACCGAAAATGCCTGCAGGTCCCCTACCCTCTTAACCGAGGCCAATGCAACCAGGAGTATTGTCTTTAGAGACAAGATTTTCAGATCAGCTGACTGCAAAGGCTCGAAGGGCGCCCTCTGCAATGCGGTTAGCACCAGAGTTAAGTCCCAAGAGGGTATAGAGGGAGGACGAGGCGGATTTAGTCTCCTCGCCCCCCTCATGAACCTGACGATCAGATCGTGCTTGCCTAAGGACTCACCATTTACCAGGTCGTGAATTGTGGCAATGGCGGCCACGTACACCTTGAGGGTGGAGGGAGACAGCCTTCGCTCCAACCCGTCTTGAAGAAAAGAGAGCACAGATCTGACCGAACACTTTCGGGGGTCTTCTCGGTGAGAAGAGCACCAATCGACGAACAGGTTCCACTTCAACGCATATAGCCGTCTCGTAGAGGGGGCTCTGGCAGAAGTGATGGTGTCAACTACCGTTTGTGGTAGGTCACCTAGAACCTCCGCATCCCGTCCAGGGACCAGACATTGTTTAGTTTCCAGAGGTCCGGACGCGGGTGCCATAGGGTGTCCCGTCTCTGAGTTAGGAGGTCCTTCCTCAGAGGAATGGGCCAGGGAGGTGCTGTCGCGAGGAGCACTAGTTCCGGGAACCAAGTCCTGTTGGGCCAATATGGAGCTACCAAGAGGAGCTGCTCCTCATCCTCCCTGACCTTGCACTGTGTATGTGCAAGAAAGCTCACTGGGGGAAACGCATATTTGCGTAGGCCCCGGGGCCAGCTGTGTGCCAGGGCATCCATGCCAAGGGTTCCTTCGGTCAGGGAATAAAACAACTGGCAGTGGGTCGTGTCAGGGGCGGCAAACAGGTCGATCTGTGCGCCCCCAAAACGACTCCAGATCAGCTGGACCACCTGGGGGTAGAGTCTCCACTCTCCAGGGAGTACCGGTAACCGTGACAGCTCGTCGGCCGCACGATTGAGCAGGCCCGGAATGTGAATGGCACGAAGGGACCTCAGATGCTTCTGACTCCACAGGAGGAGATTGCGGGCGAGTTGGGACATGCGGCGGGAGCGTAGACCACCCTGTTTGTTGATGTACGCAACGGCCGCAGTACTGTCCGTCCGTACCAGAACGTGCTTGTCTTTGAGCGGCGTTTTGAAGCGGCTGAGAGCAAGACGAACTGCCAGCAACTCCAGGCAATTGATATGTCATTGCAGTTGGGGCCCCGTCCACAGACCCGAAACTGCAAGCCCGTTGTACATGGCACCCCAACCGGTGGATGAGGAATCCGTGGAGACAACAGAATGCCTGGACACTTGTTCTAGAGGCACTCCTGCCCGTAGAAATGAAGGGTCCGACCACGGGCTGAAGGTTTGGCGGCATCTCAGCGTCACTTGGACACGGAGGGACCCGCTGTGCCACGCCCATCTCGGGATTCGGTCGTGTAGCCAGCGTTGAAGCGGTCTCATATGGAGCAGCCCTAGCGGCGTTACTGCGGCTGCTGCTGCCATATGCCCCAGGAGCCTCTGAAATTGTTTCAGTGGTACCGCTGTGCTGCGTTTGAACGAATTCAAGCAGTTCAACACTGACTGGACGCGCGCCTCTGTGAGGCGCGCAGTCATGGCGACCGAGTCGATCTCCATCCCAAGAAAAGAGATCCTCTGTACGGGACAGAGTTTGCTCTTCTCCCAGTTGACCCGAAGACCCAACTGGCTGAGGTGCCGAAGCACCATGTCCCTGTGTTCGCACAACTGACCCCGCGACTGGGCAAGGATCAGTCAGTCGTCGAGGTAGTTGAGAAGGCGAACACCACGCTCTCTCATGGGAGCAATGGCCGCATCCGCGACTTTCGTGAAGACACGGGGCGACAGGGACAGCCCAAAGGGCAGGACTTCGTACTGACATGCTCGTCCGTCGAATGCAAAGCGTAGAAGCGGTCTGTGTCAAGGGAGAATCGAGACATGAAAGTACGCGTCCTTCAGGTCGATCGCTGCAAACCAATCTTGGGGACGGATGCACCTGAAGATGCGTTTCTGCGTTAACATTCTGAACGGCATCCTGTGAAGGGAGCGGTTCAAGTATCGCAGATCCAAGATCGGTCGAAACCCGCCACATTTCTTGGGTACAATGAAGTACGGGCTGTACAACCCGGACTCCATATCGGCTGGAGGGACCGGCTCTATCGCATCCTTCGCCAGTAGGACAGCGACCTCTGCCTGAAGCACAGGGGCGTCCTTCTTCGATACTGAAGTGAAGTAAACGCCCCTGACTTTGGGGGAGCGCCAGGCGAACTGAATCGCATAGCAGAGTCTGATGGTACGGATGAGCCGGCAACGGGCTGGGAAGCACTAGCCAGGCTCCCAGAGACTGTGCAAGCGGGACCAACAGCACCACAGACGTACCTGCAGCGGGGCAGTGTAGCGGCATGCAGGGACCCGACAGACGGCATGGTAGCAGCCCGCAGTGGGGTCTGAGTGTGCTGTGCAACACTACCTATTTCCGCTGAGGGGGTGTGCAAGTGTGGGAAGGACGCTTGTGTGCGTTCCTACAGCCGGCACCCCCTACTGGCGATTTGGAGAGGCACCAGGGGCTGACAAGGCATGGGAGCATTGTACACCGCCCAGCGCGCTCTCCAAATGAACGGGGGCTGAGCGTGGCAAGGCTTTGTGGCATTGCACACGGTCTGCCTCACCTCCTTCCTCAGCGGGGAACAAGAGCAGCGAGGCATAGCATCGCACACTGTCGTCCACATACCGCTGAGAAGAAGGGAATGAGAGTGGCGAGGCTTTGTAGCGTCACTCGCTGCCATTCCTGAACTCCCGAGACCCAGAGGTATTGGAACTGCTCTTGAGAATTTGGGTACCACTGGCTGTTTTTAACACCAGTGGCGGAACAGAATTACTAATGGTTTTCTGAGATGCAAATCTCGCACGCCAATGGCCTGTTCTCTATATCTCGAAGCTGATAGGGGCTCCCTGAAGTGATCCCAATTTGTCGGTACAACCAACGTACGTCGAAGTGACCGACTGAAAGGGAACTGTCTTACAAATTTTAAATCAGTGTATTGTTTTATGTGAATGAGTAGGCTCAATGATTCTCACATCAGTTTGAAGCAAAATCTCTTGGCAACAACACCCATTATTCAAAAGTCTTGTGGACACATATCTATTGTGTGTTTTGAGGCCTTAATTTTAAAGCATTTTCTTTTTTTTAAATCATGCATAAACATTTTTCTCTCAAAAATAAAAGCATGTACATACATGTTGCTCACATATTATGGTAGCCCAGTTTGTGCTGAATACAGTGTAATTTCACTTTTGCCATTAATATGTTTATAAGCAACTGAAAAAAGCACAAATGTAAGAGCATGTCAAAACTTCTAAAACTTCCCCAACACAGCTCAGACTCCTAGGGGTTAATGTAAGGGCAAACAACTTACTTCCTTGCAATTGTGGTCACTCTGATGCGCCTCTGTCCGCTAGAATGCTGATACTGTGTTACGTACTGTATGGCTCCACGTCCACCCTGTGGGATAGGAGCGTTGTGCTGAAAGAAAAAAAAAGAACATTGCCTGATATTTTGTTCAGTAATATTAAAGACGAACACATCAAATGGCATGGCAAAAATAAAGGATGCTTTTAATCAGGTTTCTCAAACCTTCCCACCACCCTGGCACCAGTCTGCTATTGTTTAGAGACAAACTTTCTACAGGTAGTCTCACCCAAAGTCACTAGTAGTTGAGGGAGAATTTTACATGTTGGATATTTGATGAAAATTACAGTAAAAAGAGTAATATAGAGTAACAATTTGAAAGAAAAGTTATCTATTTGAATATATTTTAAAATGTAATTTATTTCTGAAGCTGAATTTTTTTTGTATCATTACTTCAGTGTCACATTATCCTTCAAATATCAATCTAATGCTGATTTGCTGCTCACTTATTATCAGTTATAATTGGTGCTCAGGGCTTGACATTAACTTTTTTGCTCACCAGCCACTATGGTTTTCCAGTTACTAGCCACTCAGCATTTTCACTGGCCACAATTGGCACCATGGGGAAAACTGCCATATAGATATAATAAAAAAAAATTGGCAGGTACAGTATATTAGGATGCTGTCACTTGATGCACAGATCCATTAAGGCAGATCCATACAGTTACACATGCATTTTCTTTTAACTGTTTGCGTTTATTTAAAATGTAACTAACTTTGTGTATGTGAATACTCACCAAGACCAATATTTTCACATTATTTTGTGTGTATATGACTGTTTAAGCGCAATAAGCAGCGAAAATAACTCAATTTAGTGCTGAGATGTGGCTTAATGTGTGCGCACTTGAATGTGAGCACAAAATCTGCGGGAATGAGTAAAATCCCATTAAAGCCACCAACAATATTCATCCAGTGCAAATGAAAGTAGTGAGTGAGGAGAGGCAGGTTTATGTCACTCGCTGTTGGAGAGATGAGAGAGCAAGAAAGCGCAGCTTATATCCTATATCTATTCTGCTATACACTATATCTATACAGCTTTAATCTTCTGGGAAGGTTTTCCACAAGGTTTTGGAGAGTGTTTATGGGAATTTTTTAATTCTTCTAGAAGCGCATTTGTGAGGTCAGGCACTGATATTGGATGATAAGGCCTCACTCACAGTCTCCGCTCTAATTCATCCCAAGGGTTCAGGGTTTCTGCAGGGTTTAGTCAGTCAAATTTAAGACTTTTTAAGACCATTATGATTTAAATGTATGACCTAAACGAATTATGAAAAATAACTTCCTTTCAAAAAAGTCTTTTTTTTATAGACTTTCTTTAAAAGTAACAAGTTTAATTATTTAAAGGTTCCATTTTCTTAAGAGTAACAAACTGAAGGCTCCCTTTTCCTAAGTATCAACAACAGGAACAACACTAAACAATTATCATAATATATTTGTCAATATCGATAATTATCACGATAAATGTCAAATCTTTATTTCTTTCAAGTTTAAAGGCAGATTTTTGTTCGTAACTGAAAATTGTAGAAACCAGAGCATTAATTGTGGTTTTAAACTACTCTTTATTGTCAGAACATATCATGCCAAACAGGTGAACATTTCCCAAATCTGAGGTAAAACATTCAAACATTTGTCATTTGTCCTTAACAAAATAAATACCTGTATTGGAAAATTAATTTCTTATTTTCTGCATGTGCTAATGGAGGATATTGTTTCAAGTCTTGAAACAGGTTTGTGTTGCCTGAGTTTGATGGCACGTATCGTCATGAAATGTATGAAAAACAATAGTATCCGAAATACATTAAATACTTTAATTATATTCCATTAGTCCTTTAATACATTGTCTACATTAATAATAAAATACGATTCAATATGTATATCCCACATTTCATGGTGGAGTTATTACTAGGCTAACGTTCCAGTAAATCCATGGTAAATGATGGGGATTTGTTGATGGAAACGCTTCTAACTGTATTGTTGCGCACAGCGTTTCTCCTGTTTGTCAGCGCGGTTTCATCTGCCTTTAAACTGGTTTAAATCACTGAGACATTTGTGTTCTTCGCTGAATTCAAGCGATTCTCACTGGATCTTGTGACCGAGACCGATCAGAGTAAACGCGCTGCGCTGCCGTTTGGACTTTGAGCCGAGCGGATAAATGGTCCATGTGGCGCACGGTTCAAATGAGTTTTGTTCCGGTATCGTTTAATGCCCAGCCATAATTTCAGTAAAACTAAGCAGTGACTCAACAACATATACAGTAATAAGCTGAGGAGACTCTTGTGAGTTTGTGCGGGTTTCTGTGAAAGTCCATTACAACAAGTCTGTTTGCTGCACTGCCGCATGCACCTGGAACGCTGTGATACCACCCAGATTCCTCAGACAGAACTACAACAGGCGAAACGAATGAATGCCACTGCCAGCGCATTTTCAGGGGGAACCAATGAATGAATGAATGAGCATATCAATTTAATACGTGGCTAAATGTAATTCATGACCATGTATGGAAAATCCGGATGTTTTTATGACTTTTTATGGCCTAAAATTTGTATTATTAAATTTAAGACTTTTTATTACTTTTTATGACTCCGCGGAAACCCTGGGGTTGAGGCCAGTCAAGTTCCTCCACACCAAACTCGATCATCCATGTCTTTATGGACCTTGCTTTGTGCACTGGTGCGAAATCATGTTGGAACTGGAAGGGGCCATCCCCAAACTGTTCCCACAAAGTTGGGAGCATGAAATTGTCTCCTCCCACCACCAAACTTTATACTTGGCACAATGCAGTCAGGCAAGTACCATTCTCCTGGCAACCACCAAACCCAGACACATCCATCAGATTGCCAGACAGAGAAGCGTGATTGGTCACTCCAGAGAACACGTCTCCATTGCTATAGAGTCCAGTGGCGGCGTTCTTTACACCACTGCATCCAACGCATTGCATTACACTTGGTGATGCAAGGCTTGAATGCAGCTGCTCGGCCAGGGAAACCCATTCCATGAAGCTCTCTACACACTGTTCTTGAGCTAATCTGAAGGCCACACAAAGTTTGGAGGTCTGTAACTATTGACTCAAGTTGGCAGAAAGTTGGCTACTTCTGCGCACCTCAGCATGAGCATGATTTTACGTGGCCAGAGTTGACAGAGTTGCTGTTGTTCCCAATTGCTTCCACTTTGTTATAATACCACTAACAGTTGACCGTGGAATAATTATTAGTGAGGAAATTTCAAGAATGGACTTATTGCACAGGTGGCAACCACGCTTGATATCACTGAGCTCCTGAGGAGCGTCCCATTATTTCACAAATGTTTGTAGAAGCGTCTGTATGCCTAGTGCTTGATTTTATACACCTGTGGCCATGGAAGTGATTGGAACACCTGAATTAAATTATTTGGAGGGGTGTCCCAATACTTTTGGCAATATAGTGTATATTATATAAAATTGTTATATAAAACCTGCCAAAGTAGCTAGTAGGAGTGACTGCTTTACACATCACTGCTGAAATCCACCCACATTTTGCGGGTTGGTACGTGTTTAACGTCAAGCTCTGTTGGTGCTCAATTGTTAATTATTATCAATGTTAAAAATAGTTTCTGATGCGTAATATTTTTGTGAAAATATTATATTTTTTCCCCCAATTACTCTGAATAATTTACTGATTTATAGAAAGTAAAAAAAAAAAAACAGCATTTGAAATAGAACATTGAAATATACATCTTTTGTAACATAAATGGTTTACAATTTAATGCATCTTTGCTAAATAAAAGTATTAGTTTATCCTTTTTTATCTTAGCCTAAACTTTTAAATGATTTTGTAATACATTTTCCACAAAAATATTAAGCAACATTGATAATATGAAATTATTCTTGGGTAGCAAATCAGCATATTAGAATGAATTCTGAAGGATCATGTGACACACCTTTCTCTAACTATAAATATCCCATTACCAGCTCTATAAACTGACTGCAAAAGTGAAATAATTATTAAGTGAATCTACTTATTTGACTTAACAATAACATCCAGGTAAGGTACTGCACAGAAAGCTTGTGCAATACCACCAAAAAACCTGTAAACTAACATCTTTATGAAATGACAAATGTAACAGGATATAACTGATATAACCAGAAAGAAGGCTTAATCTCTGGGTAAAGGCACTGAAGCCTTAATTAATGATTATGACTCAAACCGAATTAGGGTCATGCTTCTTGCCAATTATACTAAAAAAACACTCTAGTATGAAAGGACTCATAAAGTCAGCAACAGAGGATATTGAATCTCAAGCGTTGTGTTTGCCGAGCAGTGCAGCTCCAGCCTCCCCATGCACCCTGTGTCCACAGAAACGTGCTCTTTAAATGTTAGATGCTTTATTTACCTCGCTACATGTGATTGTAGCTGTTCACATAGTTTTGCCTCACAAAGCGAAGTGTTTAACCATTTTCAAACTGGCTGAGGCAGGAGCTGATAGTAAAGACGGAGGGGGGCTTGACTACACTCCCCAAAGAGATCAGTGCTTGGTAAAGCACGGTACATCATCTACTCCTAAAGATCAGCATGAGGTACACTCCTCCCATACAGCAACACCTTCCCTGGTGGTTTGGCACTGATAACGTGACCTCCTCTTTCCACAGCTTCCATTGTGATCTGTCGTCGAATGAGTGTTTATGTTTTGACTGTACATGTCTGCATTTGAACACCCATGTAAACATGCAGTGGACTTCGGTGGTTTATGCATTGTTGATGATTAGTTCCAGTATCTGCTCCGTTTTGGGGAACTTGTTACTACTGTTGGTGGTGTTACTCAACCAGAACTTGCAAACGGACACCTGGATTTTCACAATGAGCTTCAGCCTATGCGATCTGGCGTTGGGCGCCTCCACCATCCCTTTTGGCATCCATAACAGTCTTTTCCAAGTGAAGAGCTACCCCAGCAAGAGCGTCACCTGCAAGGGCAGCGCCTTTCTGTTTTTGTTGCTCCAGCTCGCCTCCATCCATTCCCTCACCTGGGCCACTGTCGACAAGTTCATGGAGATCTGCTTCGCCCTCAGCTACCCGGTGATCTTTACATCGCACCGGGCCAAAATCATCCTTGCGATTGTGTGGGTCTACAGCATCCTCACCGCAGCTCTGCCACTCTTCGGTTTTGGCAGTTACACCTACAGTGAGACAAAGTTCCTCTGCGTTCCCAGCTTCAAACCGTCCAGCATCGCCTTCAACATGCTCTTCATGGTGTTGGGAATAGTCATTCCCATTGTACTGATGTGCTCCATGTATGGATATATAGTGTATATAGCCAGGAACCAGGTGCGTCGTGGGACGTTTGTTTGCAACGAAGACCACTGTTTCTACGTGCCAGCCAATAATTACATCAAAAGCTCCATAGTAATGGTGATAACCATCGGTAAGCATAATTAAAAAAGGGGAGATAAAGCAGTTTTATTGTATTTGATTTTGCCACAGTGTTTTGGATGTTCATTAAGTGCTTATCTACTGACATCATTCTGCGAAGTACATTTATTTTACCTTGGCATATAAAGATTCGTTTCCTGCTTAATACAAACTCACAACAACGTCAGCATCCATGTAACACAACCATTCAAAAGTTTGCAGTTGATAATTCGTTTTTAATGTTCTTGAAATAATGTTTATGCTCACCAAGGCTGCATTTCTTCAATCAAATAAAAAAAAAATACAGTAAAAAAATAATATTGTGATATACATTACAATTTAAAATAACCGTCTTCTATTTGAACATGTTTTAAAATGTCCTATGACGCAAAGATGAATTTTCAGCATCATTACTCTTCAGTCTTCAGTGTCACATGATCCTTCAGAAATCATTCTAATACGTTAATTTGTTGCTTAAGAATAATCTCTTCTTATTACCAATGTTGAGAGGATTAATATTTTTGTAGAAACTAGATTTTTTTTCACGATTCTTTGATCAATAGAATAGAAAGTGTCTATTGTGTTTATTTGTGTCCTTGCCATGTTAATTTCTCAAAACAAATCTTACTCACCTCAAGCTTTTGAACGAAAGTGTACAGTAATGCTAGAGCTATTAAATGATTGTGGATTGCAGAGACCAGATAATTTGGCCTAAAGAAAAAATAATATTGAGCCAAATATGACCATTTAAGAAATTATTGAGGTATCTACTGAAATTATAGAAAAGACACTTGCGAGTTTACACTGCAAGTCTTAATGCACAGATCTATTGACCATATCCAATTTTTGGCCCGCCTGTTTACATTCACTTTAGACATGACTGGTATCCGACATCTGTTTACATTAATTCCAGCCCAAACTGATTGTCAGTGAAGACTTTACTATACACTAGACACTCTGGGTTTGAATGGCCGTGCTATTAAAATTATTTATATAATTCATGCCAGGCAGCCATGATAATTTGATTATTTGATAAGTTAACAGCTGTCATGGATTGCAGCGCAAAATCTGAACGAATGGATATAGACCGGAAAATAGCGGTAATTTTTGTTTGTAATTTTATCTGCAGCCTGCTAGATCTAGAATTCTGAAGTGAAAAGTGAAATTTTTTCAATGAATACTAATGAGTTAATGGGGGAGAGAGAGAGTGCGAGTGAGTAGTCTAATAGTGAAGTTTGTTGGTTTAATTACAGCAAAGTTATCACCTCATTGCTGAAAAATATAATGTAGCTTTCAGTAGTGATGCTGTTTTATTTATAGAACTCACGAGACAGAGGTTGAAAACCAGCTCCTGAATGTTTCTGTGCATGCACAATTTCTTTCCTTTATAAAGTTTCCATACAGGCACGCCTGCTTTTTGGAAAAAAAAAGCTTTTTGTGGGCTAACGTGTCGCCCTCGCCTTGTGGTGGCTTGGATTTTAAAGGGGAATCGGATATATGTGTTTAGATGTAGGTCGGATGTCCAGATATCAGTTATGGATCTGATTTAAAACCACATTTATAAGTTTAAATGCAGCTAATGTTTTCATTTCCTCTCCATTTAATCTTATGCGGCCTAAGAGAAACAACTGAGGTATTAAAGAGACCTCATTTATGACTTGTCTTGGTAGAGTATTGCTGTCAGTCAAAAGTTTAGACACTTTATGTTACTCAATTTATGTTTCTCATGACCATAAAAGCATTTCAATACAAAGGCTTCTGTTTAAATTGGTTTTGCAGACAAACATAAATTGTATACATTTGAATTTATTTTCAAAACTAAAACTTTAATTTAATGAATGGAAGAGTTAGCCCAGAGAGGAAGGAAAAGCAGCCAAAACGTGTCCAGCATGCTACTTCAATGCAGTTTAAAGGAACCCACAATGCACCTCATGAAGTTGGTGTGCAGAGCTGGAAACTAAGACGAAGCTCACAAATAACAGACTTTTCATTAGTATAACATAGTTCTTATATTTCCATTTGTGTTATTTTTAAGTTAACGTTTTCCCCATTATGGAAATAATAAAGAATGAGTAGGTGTGTCCAAACTTTTGACTAGCTATGCAAATCAGAGCATATATAGAGAATGAAATTAGAGTTACTGAGATTACAGTGGCCAAAGACAACCGTCTCTGTGTGTTTAAAAACCAACAATTACAATTATTGCATATGGATTGTCAAAGACTTGGACAGGCCATCAAGCTTGACTGCAAAATTAATTGCTGTGGATTAATTGTGATTTAACTCGATGTAATTAATCTGATTTACATTTTTAATCAACTGAAAAGATAATTATTTAAAATGTATGATGTTTGTTCCTTTATCTTTGGTGACTGAGAAAAAAACAGCAAGGGTCCAGATAGATTATGGAGAAACTAATTAGCAAAATAAATCTCACGTGCAACAAAACCTCGAGAGAGTGCAAGTCAATATTCCTCTTCTTGAGCTAATGAAATAAGCTCGCCCAAAAAATCTTTAACCATGTCATGTCATGTCATGTGATGTGATTTGTGTGTGTTGTTGACAGTGTGCCTGCTTATTTGCTGGCTGCCATACATCATTATCTGCTTCTATGAGACTCTGACGGGGAAAGAGAGCCCGCAGCCTGCCTCGGCTGTTGCCACATGGCTTGTCCTCTTCACTTCAGCTCTCAACCCATGGATCAACTCCATGACTCAAACGTAAGCAACTAAGTGCACCAGTTTGATGATTGTATATTAGGGGAGTAACGATGATATATCGCGATGTGGTGATATGTATCGTTGATGTAAATTATATGATTTGTGATACAAAGTTGTTTTATCCAAGGCTCGGCTTACTGTATATATATATACACTCACCTAAAGGTTTATTAGGAACACCTGTTCAATTTCTCATTAATGCAATTATCTAATCAACCAATCACATGGCAGTTGCTTCAATGCATTTAGGGGTGTGGTCCTGGTCAAGACAATCTTCTGAACTCCAAACTGAATGTCAGAATGGGAAAGAAAGGTTATTTAAGCAATTTTGAGCGTGGCATGGTTGTTGGTGCCAGACAGGCCGGTCTGAGTATTTCACAATCTGCTCAGTTACTGGGATTTTCACGCACAACCATTTCTAGGGTTTACAAAGAATGGTGTGAAAAGGGAAAAACATCCAGTACACTCTAAAAAAAAAGGTTCTATACGGCACCAAAAATGGTTCTTTGTCGTAATCATAGAGGAACCACTTTTGGTGCTATATAGCACCATATCTTAACATGTTCTGTATATGGTAGCGGTGCTATATAGCACCTTAGTCAAAGAACCGCTGAAGAACCGCTGAAGAACCTCTGAAGCACCGAAATTGGTGCTATATAGCACTTAAAAAGGTTCCCCTATGATTACGAGCCAAGAACCAATTTTGGTGCCATATAGAACCTTTTTTTTTTTAGAGTGTATGCGGCAGTCTTGTGGGAGAAAATGCCTTGTTGATGCTAGAGGTCAGAGGAGAATGGGCCGACTGATTCAAGCTGATAGAAGAGCAACTTTGACTGAAATAACCACTCGTTACAACCGAGGTATGCAGCAAAGCATTTGTGAAGCCACAACATGCACAACCTTGAGGCGGATGGGCTACAACAGCAGAAGACCCCACCGGGTACCACTCATCTCCACTACAAATAGGAAAAAGAGGCTACAATTTGCACGAGCTCACCAAAATTGGACAGTTGAAGACTGGAAAAATGTTGCCTGGTCTGATGAGTCTCGATTTCTGTTGAGACATTCAGATGGTTGAGTCAGAATTTAGCTTAAACAGAATGAGAACATGGATCCATCATGCCTTGTTACCACTGTGCAGGCTGGTGGTGGTGGTGTAATAGTGTGGGGTATGTTTTCTTGGCACACTTTAGGCCTTTAGTGCCAATTGGGCATCGTTTAAATGCCACGGCCTACCTTAGCATTGTTTCTGACCATGTCCATCCCTTTATGACCACCATGTACCCATCCTCTGATGGCTACTTCCAGCAGGATAATGCACCATGTCACAAAGCTCAAATCATTTCAAATTGGTTTCTTGAACATGACAATGAGTTCACTGTACTAAAATGGCCCCCACAGTCACCAGATCTCAAACCAATAGAGCATCTTTGGGATGTGGTGGAACGGGAGCTTCGTGTCCTGGATGTGCATCCCACAAATCTCCATCAACTGCAAGATGCTATCCTATCAATATGGGCCAACATTTCTAAAGAATGCTTTCAGCACCTTGTTGAATCAATGCCACGTAGAATTAAGGCAGTTCTGAAGAAGAAAGGGGGTCAAACACAGTATTAGTATGGTGTTCCTACTAATCCTTTAGGTGAGTGTAAGGTATAATTCACCCAGAAATGTAAATTCTATCATGTACTCATCTTCATGTCGTTTCAAACCTATACAATTTTCATTTAATTTCAAAACACAAATTAAGATATTTTTCATGAAACCAGAGAAAGATTTCTGAACCTACATTTAAAGTCAATTCCTCTCAAACTTAAAGGATTAGTTCACTTTAAAATGAAAATGTCCTGATATTTTACTCAACCCCATCTCATTCAAAATGTTCATGTCTTTCTTTCTTCAGTCGAAAAGAAAATAGGTTTGAGGAAAACATTCCAGGATTTTTCTCTCCACCATTGACTTCCATTGCAACCAAAATGTTGAAGGTCCAAATCAATGCGGTTTCAAAACGTTTCGAAAGGCTTCAGAGGTTCTCGATCCCAGACGAGGAATAGGGTCTTATCTGGCGAAGCCATCGGCTATTTACAATTTTTTTTGTTTTTATGAATATACTTTTTAACCTAAATTGCTCCTCTTGCGCTTCTCTGCGCTCGCCAGTGATTGCGCAATCACGTTGAAAATGTCACACTAGATGTAGGCGGAATTACCGCCCCAAGCAAATGTGCGTGGACTAATACAAACGGCCTATACCAAAAAAACACTCCATCTTCAACTTTAAAATCACCGGACATCGTTGTGTTTCCTTTTTTTGCTACATGTTGTTTCGTATTAGTCTTCACATGAGCGCTTTGTAAACACAGGAGCGGTGCTTCCGTCCACATCTAGTGTGACATTTTCGTCGTGATTGCGCAATCACTGGCAAGTGCAGAGAAGCGCAAGGAGCAATTTAGGCTAAAAAGTATATACAATTTTTTTTTTTTTTAAATAGCCAATGGTTTCACTAGATAAGACCCTATTCCTCATCTGGGCTTGCGCAGAGCCTCTGAAGCCTTTCGAAGCGCTTTGAAACTGCATTGATTTGGACCTTCAACATTTTGGTTGCAATGGTGGAGAGAAAAATCCTGAAATGAGAAAGAGTTTGAATTCACCAAATAATTAATCGCTACTAGATCTAGTGGAAGCGTTCGGCACAGAATTCTCTGTTATAAACCACAGACATCAGATCAAACAGCGCAGACGTGGAGACCAGGAGAAACATTGAGCCATGAACGAAGTTCAAGGGTTTTAGTCGACAAATCATAAACATTCACCATGGATTTAATGTAGAAACACCACATGGTATTGTGGAAGAATTAGTCACATTTTCTTTGTGTGGTTTTTTTATGTTGTCATTATTCATCTCAGGGTTCGCACAATCTTTTGAGATTGAAATTCAAGCACTTTTCAAGGGTTTTCAAGTGCTTCACACTTTTTCCAGCACTTAAAAGCTCTAAATATTATCCAATTCCAATATCCAATTTTAATATTATTTTTAATGTAATGATTGGTAAAACTAAAAGTTTAAAGGTCAATCACTTTTATTTAAAAAAAGACATGAAATTACCACTATAACCAGTAGATGGTGGCATAGGAGCACTTATTGACTTAGACATTTCCACTCCCTAATATCTGGACTAAAGTAGGAAAAAGTAGGAAGTCACAAAGTCCAATGAAAAACAAAATTTAGTAACAATGTGAAGAAAAGTTATTATAAAAATCTCCTTTAATAATCACTGAAGCTGTCTGTCAGTTCAGTGTGAGGCTATAAAAGAACAATGGTTTTAATATTTATTAAGTTATTAAATTTTCGCTATAATGTTTTTGCACATTACTGTTGTTAATAAAAGTTCATTTTAATCTGCATATCAATTCATAAACCTGAATGTTTTGCTGAAAGTTTTGGAACCCAGGTATGTGCTACTAAGCCGCAAATATTTTACAAAAACAAAATCAAGTTAACTTGATTTTAAGTAGATGGGGGGAAAAAATCTATTTAAATCGTCAATCTGATTTGTTTGTGAAAAAAAAAAAAAAAAATCGGGGATATTTTGTTTTAGGGCATATCGCCCAGCACTAGATAGAAGACAGACAGGAAGATCCATAAGACACATTCTCCCAGGAAATGAGCTCTCTATTTTGGGAAATGTAATCATGGATAGACATTACCTTTCTATTGTTGATTATGACTTTTCTGGCCTTTTTACTATCAGATGTGGCAGCTCATGTTAATACCTGCCACATTCAATAATGTTGTGTAAATAAAATGCGGCAGGTATTCAATGTGGAGCTGGATTGTAAAAGGAAGGTGTAGGTAAAAACCTGCTGATGAAAAACTTAATGGCCAATTCAGGCAACATCTAAAAAGAGAACATGTATATGGCTATGAATCATAGTTTTTGATATGTGGTTGTTTTTTAGATTCTAAGAGCATGCGAGTATGTGGGAGGTTTACCGTGACCTTGTTTGTATCTTTCAGGAGGTACAGAGCTGCTTTGCGCAAAAGCCTGAATAAAATCCGACAGATGTTTGACTATCCTCGTAAAAGCTCCCTCTCCCAGTGCACAACCATACAGCCTCGCCGCGAGAGCAACAGCTTCTCTTCACCAGCTCCCAGTGAACCTCCGGCACTACAAACAAACAACCAACCCCAACAGGACCTCACGCTGGTTTGAGCACGACCCTTAATTGACCTTTGCTGGATTGAATAGTGCAGAAATAATCATGACTTAAGGAAGCATCTACAGCATCGTTTCACCTCAGCAGAAGAGGACACTGGGTTGGCGGAGCTACCCAGAAGCAATTTATGATGGAAACAGACTTATAGACAGAAGGAACCTTGTGCGATATTCTACAAGGCTATTGCATCAAAAAATAGATGCATTGTTTTCTTTTTTGACTTGAGCAGATTCACTTTTTTTCTAAAGGAATCCTCAAAGGACAATGCAATGTGATTGTGAAAAAAGCCCTCTCTAAAATGTTCAGCGGACATCTGAAACTGCCAATCATAGTTCAACTGCTTTCAGAAACTTGAAAACCGCATTAATAATGACTGACTTCAATAGCAACTTGTATAATATTGATGGCACAAACATTTGCTATGTAAATATAGTTTTGTAACATAAAAGCTAAATACTCACTGTACATTAACTGTGAAATGTATGACGGCCAGCATTAAGACCATGCATACTCCGTATATTCACAATATAAAAATAACTTGAAATGATTCTCTGTAAAAATGTCATGTCATAATATATTTTGCAACATTTGGATTATGAATTATGTGAATCACTAAAAGCTATGAAAGGTTAAAAACTACTGCAGGAAAGTAATGCTTTAAATTGAAATGCAGTAAAAAAAAAATCTCATGTATGATGAAAGTTTGCCCTCTAGTGGAGCACCTGCATATAGGGTGGAAATCTACATGAACCTAAAACGTGTCAGACTAGTACAACATGTTCCTGGATCAACATCTTTGTTGATCCTGGAACAACATTACAATCAATCAGTCGGATCTGAGGGACAAGTTTACAGTATATGTCAAGTTTAAGCTTAAAACCAGGGATAGTTGCTTCTATATCAGAGTTATTCACCTATTATTTCCCTCTGATTTTAGGGATAAGTTATGGGTAGGGTTAGGGTTGGGGGTATAGACAGGGTTAGGGCTGTGTCCGAAACCACCCCTTTAGGGCAGCGTCAGAAATAAATAGGACACTATTTGAGGGAATAGCCATTTGTAGTGGACCATAGTGGACATTATTGAGAGCACTTGTCCAATCCCATAATGAACCGCAATAACAAGTGTATAACTGAAGTACACTCAAGGGCTAGAGAATGCCCATAATGCACTGTGGCGGTGATGCGTGATGGCGCCCTGATCATGGATGATGATGGAGCCTGCAGCTGCATCATCCATCCATCCGTTTTCCAAACCGCTGGTCATATGTGGCTATAGTGCATATCATATAAATTCCTTTTTGACTGATTATTCAATAATTTGGTTAATAAGGTTTATACATACTAGGTTCCATGACAAAATTTAAGATAAATCTTTTCATTATTACTGGAGCTGCCAGTTTTCAAAGTTTCAAATGATTATTAAACAACAAGCACAAACTATGCAAAAGCTACAGTCCTTCCGATGCACTCAGTGTCCGAATTCACTCACTCATTTTAATTCACTCCTTGAACCATATTAGTAATGTAGGGAATAGTGAATGAGGGTATAGGGGACGAATTCGAACACAGCCTAGGACTACATTTTGACAGGAATGTTATACCAGGATCAACAAAATATGGTAAGTGTAATACTATGAAGGTAGCTTTTGCAAAATAAGGAACATGTCAAAATAATTTTTTGTGATGGTTTTCCAAAACCATCTGTGGCAATGTTAGAAAATAGGCTCATTTTCCAAGTCCCCTATAGTTAAACAGTTGAGGTTTACCGTTTTCAAATCCATTCAGCCAATCTCTGGAACTTTTAGCATCGATCATTGAATATAATTAAACCGTTAGCAACACCTCAAAAATTACCGAAGACTTTCGATATTTAAAACTTGACTCATGTACCAAGACCAACGGAAAATGAAAAGTTGCGATTTTATAGGTCGATATGGCTAGGAACTATACTCTCATTCCTGCGTAGTAATCAGTGATGTGCGGGTTGATCCAAAATGAGCGGGTGCCTGCGGTCACCCGCGGTTAAGAGTCATTCAAAAATATTTTTAATGATATTCGGGTCGCAGTCGGTCGGGTCGTTTCTTCTTGCCTCTATGACACGACCTGCGGAGCTGAATGTGCGCTCACTGGCTGCACTTGATGCTGGAACGCAGAGGATCCAACTTGCCGGTTGATTCAATATTATTTCTACACAGCACGAGGAAAGCTAAAAATAAGTAGGCTAATCTTCTGTTTTGGGCCACCAACGGCACCTTATAGCCCTTTTAAGCCCAAGTTAGGCTTACTGTATCTGATTTAGGTTCCTGTGTTAGTTTTATGGATATATTTGTGTAGGCTAAACAATGCAGCCTGTTTTATTCTCTTATACAAATGCATATTTTGCGTTTATCTTGTATTAGGCTACTTTTTTTTAACCAACAAGTGGCACCCTTTAGCCTTCTTTTTAAGCCCAGGTTAAGTTTACTGTGTGTTTCAGTTTTCAGTTTTACCTTCATGGGTATTTGTGAACATTTATTTATGGATATTGTAGCCTCAGTCTTTGGCTTAGCCTACCTGTTTTTGTTTGTCTAAAATGCGTTAATAAAGACTTTTTTAACATATTCTATGCCTGCATTTTGTGCTTGTGAGAGCTTCAATTGGGCATCAACGTGGCGAAATAGCCTAAGCCAACTAAAAGTGGGAAATCATTTTACCTTTTGAATGTTGAGCGTTATTCATTTTTGTGTCCCATGCTGACGCGGGACAAAATGCCCGATTTCCCAACACGTTGAACTGAGCAATGCCATTGTACCATTTTAATAGGCTACTAACACATATAGCTCAGTAATGTCAGTTTTATGTATTTTCCTCATTCTGGGCGGGATTTTTGTTGGTAAAGTCGGGGGAGAGACGCACACTTCGATTAGACTGGATAAACACATGCAGCATCTTAATTGTTAAGAAAATAAAACGAAATAAATGAATAAATCAAGCCTTTATTACATAACACTAGGCTATATCATACAGCATTCAGAAAAAGAACAGTTTACGGCGGCCACACCCCCCCCGACATTTTTTTGCGGTCCGAGTTGCAGGCGGGTTAGTTGAAAACGTTGGTCGGTGTGCGGGTTGTTTATACATTAACCCGCGCATCACTGGTAGTAATCAAGGAACTTTGCTGCCGTACCATGGGTGCACAAGTACAATGATATTACGCAGCGCCTGAAAATAGTCCCCAGCACGCTCCCTGTGCAAGCAGGTTGTCACGTTGGTTATGTTGACGGAAGTTAGCTTATTTTCAGGTGCAGGAATGAGAGCATAGTCCCTAGCCATATCGGCCTAGAAAATCACAACTTAGTACATGATGTAACTACAGAAGAGTCAAGATTTAAATAGGAAAAATATCGAAAGTCTTTGGTCATTTTTGAGCGAGATGCTAACGGTCTAATCAGATTCAATTATCTATGCTAAGCTAAGCTAAAAGTTCTACTGACAGATCCAGAGATTGGCTAAATGGATTCGAAAACAGTAAAACTCCACTGTTTAACTTGAGGGGAGTTGGAAAATGAGCCTATTTTCAAAAAAGTGGCGTGTTCCTTTAAAATGTATATTAAGGGCAGAATGTAAGCAGATCACACAAAGGTTACTCGCACGTACCTGATTCACAACCTCAAAGTATAATGCAAGAGTGGTATTTGGGTCCAGTCCACAAATTTTCCACTGACTTGTGCCACCAGTTCCTATTTCCTACAAGCAGATGTCAAAATGAATGTAAGTATGTTCTCTGCATTGCCAAAGATAAAGCTAAACCTAAGAGAAAACACTGTATAGTGAGTCTGTTTGATTTAAAATAGATGAGCTACTTACGTTTTCTGACACACAGGGACCTTTGGCGTTCAGGGAGACACACGGGCCGATTGCTCCAGAAATCTTTATCTCTCTTGAAGTCTGAAATAATAATGTAACAATATTAAAAAGAAAGCAACATAGCACAATTAAATAAAGTAATTAAAATAGCCAGGACAAGCCAATTAGAACAACTTTTTTTTTTAATGATGTAAAAAAGAAAAGCAAGCCACCTTAATCTCCAGAGTCCCTGCAAGTGCCATTTTAAAGGCACCCTGCACATCTTTGGTGAAAACCCTCTGGAAAGTTTGCTTGAACAGAGATGTGTTGAAAGAGTCCGCCATGACCATATAACCCCTGCCATTTACAGAAAAGCAGAAAGGTACATTTTATGTTTTTGGACTGTCACCATGAATGCAAGTATACAGTCAGTACACGGGCATTATGGCAAAGGAAGAGAGTTTTACACTTTATTGAATAAGTGTTCGCTCATACTGAAATGTCTAGATTTGTTTTCCTGACTCTCAACATCTTTTCATATGCACCATTCACCTCAAATCTCTAAGCCTACACTGTCAGAATGCTGAAACACAATCTAAAAAGAAAATTGAAAACCTTTTTTGATTCACTTACCCTGTATAGTTGGTGCAGCACTTCATTTCCAGTAATCCCGTCTGATCCAGAGCGCATGCATAAATATCAACGATGTGTCCATTGGCGGCGGCACGGTTGGCCAAGGCTTCGTAGTGCTACAAGGGAATGATACTATTTTAAATGTGTGCAAAAGCTTAAAAAAACTAATTTGGGAAAGCCTTCCTGTGGCTCAAACACTGGAGCATGGCACCATCTATGCCAAGGTCATGGGCTAATTTCCAGGGAAAGCAAGACCTTGGGTTCAAAATCTCTACCTTACAATGTAAGTGTGTGCCAAATGCATAAATGTAAACTCAAATCTATTAAGAATTATGTGAATCAGTTTTTAAAAGCAGCTAATTGCCAGTTTTCACACATATGTAAGAAAAAATATGCAGGGTTTTTCTTCCAGATAATAACACTGATATTACGGTGTTCTAGTCTGAAATGTCAAATAGTTAAGAATGCAGACCTTTTTGTTTTATAGTGAACTTTCCAAATATAAGATTTTGGTCATAACGCCCACCCTATCTGTGACCCTACATTTTAAAACCCATCAGTCAACAGTACAGTCACTTGAATACTTCACCTTCATGAAAGCATTGGTACCACCAGGATATTAGTACCTCTATCCAGCCAAACATACAGACAACAAGTACGGGAAAACTCACTTTAGTGGCTTTCTTCATGAACTTGGCATTGTCTTTCTCGATGTCGTGCCAGGATCTAATAGGTGTTTTCAGTTCATCCCCTACTACCATGCCTGGACCCTGAGTGGCTGGTCCACCGATGAAAGCCATGATGCGAGCACCAGTGTTAGGGTAAGTGCACTACATAAGGGAGGAAAATGGAGGGAACCAATTAACAAGCACAAGTGCAAGACGACCAATTCAATGTATGGACACACTTTAATTAATTTATACATTTCATGAACTTAAAGGCTCAATACAAATATAAATGTAATACAATTATAAAGTGTGCCTACATGTGAAGTATTCAGAACACTAAATTATTCATTAAAAAATATGCATTTCTGAGTAAAAAACGATTTTATGTCATGTCAAAATGGGAATTGCTGCAGTCTATTTAAAAAAAATAATAATTAATTTGAACAAATTTAATTTTTTTGAATCGGTTTGAATGAAAGATTCATTGACTCACTCATAAAGACTTCACTTACTGGATGAATCAGCATTTTTGAAAAAAAATCTTGAATTAATGAATCAATAACTTTTTTAAACTGTCACTTGTTGAAACGATGCAACTGATACAAACTTTATTTGAAGCTTCAAGTTACTTTCAAAAAGTGATTTGCTCTATTTTGATAGAGCTATTTGATAGAACTATAAGTACTTGTGTGATAATTTGAATAATTGTAACACAGAAATAATGATACTGTGTGGTTAAAAAGACATTGAAGCTGTGTCATATTTATAAATGACAACTGCTCTCTCTGGGTCAGCTGCAGCGCCAGTATAGATTTGAATGTTCCACTGTGATCATATTTGTCAAAGGCTTAATAGACATAGTCAAATCATTTTTCATTTAGGGAAAAAAAAAAATGTGTGGGTGTTTGACTCGATATTGTGATCTTTTAACAATTTATCGTGCAGCTCTAGTCAAAAGTGGTCGTTCTTTATTATTACTTTTTTCCAAATAATAAAGAACAAGAAGGTGTGTAGTGTAACTGGTAGTGTAAACGTATAATTTTGCAACTGCAGCTGGTAGCAAAGAGTCCAGCACAGCAAACCATTACAGATAATAAATCCTGACAGTCACCTCTAACAGACCGACAGCAATGGAAAGGGCCACTCCGAGTGATCTCAATGGTCGTTTGCCTTGAGTGACGGGCCAGGGGTCTCTCTGTAGCTCTCCCAGCAAATCTGTCAGATTCATATCTATCTTCTGTACTGGCTGAAGAAACCTGTGCACATATACAATCAATGACCACCATATTCCAACACAAATCCAAAAGTATATTAAAGGGGTCATGACATGGATTTTTTTTAATGATTTGAATATGTTCCTTAAGGTTCACTTATAACGTTAATATTTCTTTGCACAAAAAAACAAACATACATGCGGATAGGGCTGTAGCGATTTGACCAAAAATAAAAACCTCGATTAATTGAACATTTGACCTCGATTACGATTAATGAACGATTATTTTGCTCTTTTTTTTTGCCCTAAAGGTGGATTTTTTTTTTCTAATGAAAAAGTGCATTTCTTTGTGATTTTAAAATACTTGAAGGAAATGGTTCACTTTCAGCAGTTATTGTCTATGGAGCAGATTTCTGTTTGTTGTACATCAGATACAGATAAATTAACACAGTAGGCCTACATTACATTTATTTGAATGCATTAATGAGAGAGTGATTGTGTGTGTGAATTACTCATACCGTCTCTATTCATTATGAAGCTGTGGTTTGTACTTACTTCAAAGGTATTAAAATATATGGCAATAATGGTTGAGTTTCTAAGCTACTTTAGTGACTTTACTTTAGTCACAGGACAGCGTTGATCCTGCGTTTCTGTGCTCCTCTGCGCGCGATCTTCACGTGATGTGCGAGCTTCTGTCTGACTGTTCGTTTGTCAATAAATCAGGCATTAGTTCAACATAATACACATCTGATGGTCGAAACTCGCTTTAATGTTCAAACTGACAGGGCTTAAACCACATACAAATGACAAAGCTTTGCGAGAACGCAGGTGAAAGAGGTCTGCCTTCAGGGCGCGCGCGTTGTCGCGTTTAAACGCATTTACTTGACAAACTTTACGAGCAAGAAAGTGAAAGCGGCTTCGGGGCTTGTGCGCGCCGTCTCTCTCTGTGTGTGTGTGTGTGTGTGTGTGTGTGTGTCAGCGCGTAGGCTATAAGAACAGCAATTAACTGACCTGTATAAACTGTGTAAAACATGCAGTTACTATAGTGATTCTGGGCATCTATAAACACAGATAACCGCTCCTGCATCTCTCTGTGTGCCTGCAAACTGCCCTTGATGTGACTGACGGGGCGGAGTCACGTGAAAACCGAAATTACCGACATGGGAAAAATACGCCGGTTAGAGGTTCTGAATGTCGGTTTCGGTTATTTTTCGATTAATCATACAGCCCTACATGCGGATAAACTTTTATTTTCAACCTTCATTCTGCCCTCTGTCTGAAATGATCTCTTATAAATGGACGGCTCCTTTAAGGCTTGTCAGTAAACGGCCACTGTTATGATTGGCTTACGTCATTGCATGATTGGCTCATTCTGAATGCAATTTCGATCGGTTTGTAAGGGGTGGTTTATTCCTTTTCTAATCTGATCGATAGGACATGTAAACACTTGATCGGATTTAAAGCACAATGACGTAGAAATGGCATAATGATGTATGACGCAAGGAACGAGTTGTTGTTGTTGAATGATATGTCATGAATGACTGTCGTGTCATTCTAAAATTCTCCTTCCACTCATCGTCTGTAAAGTGGAGCAGGACATCGTCCCACCAGTCCTTCTTTCATTCCTTCCTCCACAGATTTTGGGCTCAGGTAGGGGCATTTTTACTGCTTGATAAATAGAAGTTCAAATGCTCATTGTCTCCTAATTAAGACCCGTAATAGATAAATATTAAGTCTGCTGTTTAAAACAAAGAAAAGTAGCAATGTAGGCGATAGGGGTTGCACAGACTAGTCGGCTAGTCGAATAATACTAGTCGCAGGCCTATAGAGGGCGCAACAAGATAAGCCATTTCCTGACATGCACGATCCGTTTCCAACAATTAATATGACAAATAAATGCATACTCAGAGAGCTCTCCACAAGAAATGTTTGATTATGCCATCTGGATGCTCAAAATGTATCGGGAGAATGCCCATTTTAAACAGCTTATTGTACACGCAAGTTAATCGCCGTTCTAAACTAATGCCGTGCTGCATTGTAACGCACACACATAACTCGTACATCACACTGATTGCACGATTTATTAATAAAATAGATTGGAAACTTAAAAGTTCTAACAAACATTTCTTTATAACTAAAACTTGCAGCTTCACTATTAGTGACGCTGCTAGGTAGAATTAATTAACACGCAATCGCTGCATATCAATGCATTCATATAAATGTAATCTTTACAGTAATCTGTATCTGATTCAGAAATCTGTGAGAAATAACGACCCAAAGACAAAAGAACTGATAAAAAAGCTGTTATGTAGGAGCAATAACCTTGCTGTGGGCAGTGGGCTGTCATGTGCACAAGAAAACCCGCCTTCGCATCTCAGCTCAAGGTTCAGGCTTATTTGTTAATTAATGACGTTACCAGCGACTAGTCGAAGTCAACGCGACTTTCATCACATAAATGTCAACTTTAAAAAATCGGAAATCGTTCAACCCCTAGTAGGAGAATAGTATGTGAAAACAGTGGGTAACTGTATATTCGTGCAGTGTGCGCATGTCACAAACTCAATTCCAGTTTGAAGCTTAACAACGCGAATCAAACCCGATTACTTTATTTAGCGTTCAATTCCCATGGCAACAAAGGTTGTGCATGTAAATATAGCCACTGTGCCTCGTTTAAAAAATTGAAATAGACCCTTTTCACACACTGTGATGACGTTTTAACGGTCATCAATATCGTAAATCCTGCAATGTTTTTTGTACATTTATAACACTAATACTTTGTATTTTATTACTTTTGCATCAAATTACAAAAAGTTACTGCTTCTGTGAGGGTGTTTCTAATACAGTGTCTATGGGAGTGATGGTAAAAATTAACATATTTCTCTCTTTTGACTGCCGTTAGGATGGATAGTAAAAAGTTGTGAAATCACTATTGTGGAGTTTTTCTTTTGCTATTTAAGCAAACGGGCACACAAAAAAATATATTTATTGTATTCTCTCATTCACAACTATAATAGTTGACCCAACTATGACGACTTCCACTCTGAGAAACCCGGAAATGTGAAAAGGGTCTATCCTCCGAACAAACATATAATCCTACGATGTGACCCGGGAGGCCATTAAAATAAATCATCCACTTGTTTCCGACACTGGGATCCTTCTGAAGTCTCTACAGCCATTTAAACTGGACACATCAAAGCAAACGTTCTTTCACTCTTCCATTTGTCCTGTTGTTCACAGAATCAAGTGCGTAGAGTATGCCAGAAACTGAACATGCATCTGTATTGAATTGAGCGGGATGGTCCAAATTTTCTGAAGAGACATGATCGCTTTAAACGATCAATAGATTGAATTTAGGGTTTTATTCACTTAGAAACATTCATCAACTCACACATCAGTTGTGGTAAACGGAAGCTCAAGCATGTTTGCTTGACGTGCAAGAACCAATGATGTTCATTCTCGTGTTATGCGGCACGTTTGAGCTTCGGCAAGAACCAATGAGGTTTGTTCTCGTCAAGCACGTTCGGTTGAGCTTCTGTTTATAACCAGCAGCCATAATCACCCTGTAGCCCAAGACTGGTTTCCCACTGAAGCTAAGCAGGGCTGAGCCTGGTTAGTACCTGGATGGGAAACCAACTGGGAAAACTAGGTAGCTGCTGGTAGAGGTGTTAGTGAGGCCAGCAGGGGGCGCTCACCCTTTGGTCTGTGTGGGTCCTATCACCCCAGTATTGTGATGGGGACAAGATACTGTAATAAGCACCATCCTTCGGATGAGACGTTAAAACGAGGTCCTGACTCTCTGTGGTCATTAAAAATCCCAGGATGTCCTTCGAAAAAGAGTAGGGGTATAACCTGGCATCCTGGCCAAATTTGTCCGTTGGCCCCTGTCCATCATGGCCTCCTATTCATCCCCATATATATTATATATGTATGATTGGCTTCATCACCTCCACCAATAAGCTGGTGTGTGGTGGGCGTTCTGGCCCAATATGGCTGCCATCGCATCATCCAGGTGGATGCTGCACATTGGTGGTGGTTGAGGAGATTCCCCCCTTCTATATGTAAAGCGCTTTGAGTGCCTAGAAAAGCGTGCATGTGAATAAACGCCTAAATTAAATCTGTTCATCGTATAAAGCAATCGAGTCTCTTCATAAAACTTGGACTAAACCACTCAAATCATATGGATTAGTTTTACGATCTCTTTTTGAAGTGTCAAAGTAGTAGTTGCGTATCGGTCAATGGAGGGACAGAAATCTCTCAGATTACATCAAAAAGATGTATTTCGGATATGAACAAAAGTCTTATGAGTTTGAAACAGGGTGAGTAATTAATGACAGAATCTTTTTTGGGTGAACTATGCCTTTAAGTGACTGAATGCCAATGTGCAATGATGTAAAACTGTTAGTCAATGTCTTGCCCTGCATCCCTATGTGCATACCATCCACCCTATCCGCCCTAAATTGTATTGAATATTACTAATGTCACATACTATTTAGGATGGACAGTATGCACATTGAGATGCAGGCTCTGGAGGCAGTCATATGCAAATGTTTTGCCTGTGTGACGTCACAGGTCCCACAATATCAAAACAAGCCGTTTTTGGAGCTTGTTTAAATAAATGATTTGTTTATAATGAGGACGTTGTTTTAAACTATGAAACTTGCAGGCTGTTTTAATGGTACGAAGACCTCTTATATGTCAAAAGATCAAGGCAAATTTGATTTCTCATGCCATGACCCTTTTAAATATATAGAAGAAAACAGAAGTTGCCCCCATGAACAGTTATCAAGATTTTTGTGAGCACAATTCGAGTTAAAAAATTTAGCTCACCTGTTTGAAGGAGGAACCTGAGGCTGTTGTGGACCTCGGCCTGCCTGCGCTGCAGCTGGTTTAGACAATCCAAGCATCTCCTGTACACAAGATACATTAAATTCAAATATTGCATATTAAGAGACACTTGCGCAGACTAGTTCAACCAAACACTTGTATTGTAAATTAGTTTCTCATGCAGAACCATTGGCAACACGGCAAGAATCTTCACCTGGAGCTGTTTAGCACTGAGGTCTTTGGTGCCCCTGAAGACGTAGCTCTTAGAGATGCCTTCACAGCCCAGCTCGTGAACTTGGACCATGCGTCCAAATGTAATGAGGCCCACCAGAGCGGTGGGAGGTAGCAGGCTGAGGGACATCTGAAGCGACTCTTTCAGCGCCTGCAGATCATCATCTTCCATACATGTGTCCACCACATACAGGAAGTTCAGGGGCATCTGCTGACCACGCTACAGAACAGAAACAGAAATTTTACTACAATTTTAGTGTCAAGTATTTCTATGGCAATGAAAGCTAACTAATTAAAGGTGTTACCTGGACAACATATTCAATAGTGGAGAACTGTGGGAGAAGCTCAGCAGGTTGGTTGACCTCTGATATTCCAGCGTACGTTGGTGGGAACTATGACAGGGCACATGGATATTGCTTATGAAAATAATTAAATGGCACTTTTAAAAATGCAATGCACTTTTACAGGGCTGCAACAACTAATCGATAAAATCAATAATGAAAATAATCAACAGCAATTTGATTATTGATTAGTCATGTAATTGTACAGAGCCTTTGGTATGTACATTCACTATATTTGTTTCCATTGCCTTCAAATTGCATATTTTGAGGACATTGGTGGATGTGGAATAACAATTTTGTTAAAGGTCCCATGATGTGGATTTTCTTATTATTTTATGTTTCCTGAGGTGTACTTATATTGTTAGTATGATTTTTACATTATAAAATGTCATAATTTAGAAATAAAAGGCTTATTTCTATCCTGATTTTAGACCTGCTGTGAGACTTCAGTGTAAACGCCCACTGTTGTGATTGGCTGACATCTTTGCATTTGAAATGCGTATTACATGTGGAACCCCTCTCAAATAATTTTACTACGTTTTTTTACTATTACAGCTGTCGAGTTTAACGAATCGTGAAAGTGTTGATTATAGCATTATTTTTAGATCTTTTCCCATCACATGAAAGGCTGCAGTGATGAGCATTGAGTACACAGACAGTCTGTTTGTCGCGTGAATGCAGTGATCTCGTCATTGCAACGCTATTTCTCTCACAAAATGTTTTCACCACAACTAACAGCAAACACAATATCGACATGAATACGGTAAGAGCTTCGTTGTGCAGCATAACAGCGCCATTCATTATAACGGCAGTTTGGGCAAGTGTGCAGATGCACTCACGACATGTGATTGACAGCTTCAGCCGTTATAAAGAGAGTGTTCTTTGATCGCTCTCTAGTCTATTCACAATTTAAATAACATTTGTTTCACGCTACTAAGAGAAACAATGTGACGTTGATTGTTTAGTCACTGGCTTGATTCACTGATGTATAAACAGTATTAAATAATATAGGCCGTTTTCACACCTGAAAGTCCGCACCAAGGCCCGAACCTAAGTTCATGTTTTGATACATTTTATACATTTGGTTTCACATTGCAATTATGCGAGGGCAGACTAAAGAACTTTACATGACATACTTGCGTCCTCTCGTCATCATCTATGTGGACTGCATCTTGACATTGATTGGTTTGTAAACGGACGTGCGTCTAACGTCAGCGTCTTTGACAAGAATGAATGAACGCACGCATATCGTTGCCACTAGTGAACCGTGCGCATTGCTTGACTATTTCTTTTCATTTCGAATTGTTTCATTTAAAAGTGGACATTTCAAGCTTTCTATACACATATTTCTCATGTCTGTGTCTGTGAGGCAAGTAGCCTCCTGAGTTTCGGTTTATTTGAGACGCGCTCCAGTTCATGTGCAAAGCATGTGATCGCTCCCGCACCTCTATGTCACGATTGTTGTCTGCTATAGACTATTTGCTTCTTTATTAAATCCAGGCAAATATCTGATTAAACGTTGATTAAAATTAAGATACAATTTATACAAAACAAAATTCACTGACTTTCTACAAACTTTCTACACTTTTCATAATCAGTATAGCTTAGGTTAAATTTAAAAATAACAAAATATTTAAACATAAACAGGAAAGAAAAAGGCCGAACCATACAGAAAATGCTTTCACACAAGAAATGAACCGAACCTTTGTTCAGTTTGATCTGGACCGAGACTACCTCTTTTCGTCAGACCAAATTTTGTCTGTTTGGTCCAGACCGTGGTACGGGGGAGGTTTCACACCTCTAATTTTGATTCGGACCAAACTGAAAACTCTGAAAATCGGGACCAAACAAGGTAGGTGTGAAAGGGCCCTTAGAAAGAAAGTCTGGGTGAACTTGAATAATTAGCTACACATTAGAAATCACTGAACACAGATCAGGCATTAATGAACACTGTTACTCACTGTTTGTGGCGGTGCTGAATCCCTATCGTAAAAGTCTGTTTGTAAAGCCTGTGCTGACATTGCGACTAAAATAAACTGAATCCATTTTCTCCCAATTCTCTGGGCGGGCAAAGCAGAGGAAGGGGAGGTAACCTTTCCCCGTATGACGACATATAGGGAAGATTCCAGATCGGCTCGTCTGAGCTTTCATTTTCTCAAAGGCAGAGCAGGACACCCAGGATTTGGTATACACCTATCGAAATTTCTAGCCAGACAGGCTAAGGGAACTCCTGTTAATGATAAAAACCTCATAAAGTGACATTTTCATGTCATGGGACCTTTTTTAATTTATTTAACTGAAATGTAAATGTAAATAATAAATAATTAACCCTTTTGGATTTTTTCCATCGATTAATAATCAATTTGTTAGTTTCAGTTTCACACTTTTCAAAACTGCAATGACTTTACCTGATTTCTCTGATAACAGAAGTTGCATGCCCAGAGTTTTGCTCTGTAATCCACTTGACTGATTGATTGTGTAAACAAAGGAAAAAAACAGAAGCATAATAATATTAGAGCATTGCATATAATGTATCCAGCTTTCATAATAAATGTGTTTATTTGGAAATTACTGCAATGGATAAGTAGAAGATCCTCCATCTGTGAACTCATTATGCTGTCTGCTCTGACTTAACAGACTTACCACAGAGGATTGAGCACAGCTCGGCACGTGGCCCGGCTGCACAGAACCGGCTCGTACTGAATCGGGGGAAGATCCGGCCGCTCTTTCAGCGGGGTAAACAAGGAGGCAACTGGAACCACCATACGCGTGGCTTCCAGACGGCTGGACGGCCAAACGTTCCAACTGAAACGGACGCCATCACGGTCCTCGTTCTGCTGGATGAACTCCTGGAAGGTCGCCATAGCACCCTCTGGAATCTACAAGTAATACAAACTTTACAGATAACCGCTGGAAACTATTGAGTTTCCTGTAATAGCATCTTAATTGAGGAACAACTAAAAGATCAAGTAGTAAGACGGTCACTACAGACACAGAAATGTATGCAGTGATGTATTCAAATAAGACATGCAATCTGATCTGTGTGCATATTACAGCGACAGGCCAGCCTAGTCTGATTCATCATTACCCTTTGGACACAGGACAAACTATAATGTCTCATCACACATCATTAAAAGAAGCAATGAGATAAGAGATAGAAGTTCTGTTCAGAAAGCACCTAATATACCAAATCCCATCTAGGTAGGCATCTCACTAGGGTAACAGCCTTTATCTTTATGTCTTGATGCACAAATCCATTAGGGCAGTCGTGGCCTAATAGTTAGAGTCAGACTGGTAACACGAAAGTTGTGGATTCGATTATCAATAACGACAGGAAATGACTGAGGTGCCCCTTGAGCAAGGCACCTAAACCCCAATTGCTCCCTGGGAGTCACAGAAAAAATTAATGCCCAATGCTCAGGGTGTGTGTCCACGGTTTGCAGTGTGTGTGTGTGTTCACTACTTCTAATGTGTGTGTGCAGACTGTGCACTAACTTGGATGGGTTAAATGCAGAGAAGTATGGGCTACCATACTTGGCCTTCAAGGGATAGTTCCCAAAAATGAAATTGTGTCATTTACTCAACCTCAAGTTGTTCCAAACCTGTATGAGTTTCTTTCTTTTGTTGAACACAAAAGAATATATTTTGGTAACCAGCCAGTTGACAACACCTGCTGACTTCCATATTATTTTCCTACTATGAAAGTTAATGGGTGCCACCAACTGTCTGGTTACCATAATATATTATTTTGTGTTCAACAGAAGAAAGGTTTGGAACAATATGAGGGCGAGATGACAACATTCTTTAGGTTAACTATCCCTTTCACAAAGTTTTTCACTAAAAATGCTGTATACTAAATGGTTTACAAACTTGTTTATGCCAAGCTAGGGCATCAACATATACCCTTTGTGAGGGACTTCCTAAAATATAAAGAAAGCTATATATATATATATATATATATATATATATATATATATATATATATTGTATAAAGATAGAATTACAGTATACATATTTTAACAATTTACTATGTATTTTCCTGAGCTTCTTCGTGGACCCCACACCCCATTCGGGTTACAGTTACAGACCAGATGAGCACCAAAAAAAAAGATGCCACATGTGCAGATGAGAAGCCAATGAAGAAAACACACACATTCAAAACAGCCAAGCATGCACATTACAACACTTTTGAGGAAATAATAGCACACAGAATAAATAAACAATGCAACAGTCTGCAGTTTTAACAGACAAGTGACTATTCTAACATTTTAAAGCTAACAGCAAATGTAGAGTGGTTTGTTTATTTCTCACAAGGAAAAACATAAAACTATAGCTATATAGTCAGCTATACAGACAGACCCGACTTTGTTGAGTAAGTTTAGTTTATTTTAGTTTACTTGAACTATATGGATCCACTGGGGGCGTCAGTCCACCCTCCAGAATTAGCAACAGAAAGCTAGTTCGATAGCGTAGGAAATATTAATCATCTTACATCAACAAGAAAACACCCCGAGTGCTACAACTACTTCATAAAGACCTGATCAAACATGTCAGTAAACACACACACACACACACACCGATGACCTGCTTGTTGATGTAACGTTAGACATGATGCTTCCATTCTACACCGACTTCAAGCTAAATGCCCTTTAAACCTCGATTTCTTGAGCTACAGGCCACCCAACGCTTTACAACCGTCCTCATTGATCGAATCATTAACGTAATTTAACCGATCATCTGGCGAAGGGTAAATCGTGTCCTGACATACCTGAAGCCTTGATTTTGTGTCTCCTCGGAGACTCTCAGTCAGTGACAGCGCGCTCACGGGCTCGAGCGCGCTCTCGGGCTGATGACGTAGAAACTCAACATGGAGTCGGTGCCACGTCAAGAGCCGAGACACATTTCAAGAGTTGTATTTTACTTTAAAAAGAAAAAAGAACCTTGTAAAATTTGTTTACTTCAATTATTATTATTTACACCAATGTATTAGTAGCATTAATATAGAGAAGTGGTGTATTTTATTCGTTTTTAACACAATTTATCCACGTTTTATGAGCATTTTTTCATACAATAGCATTGTATTTTTGTAATTGTTCGATATGAAAATGTTTTATATACATTATATTAGAAGAAAGAAATCAAGTTTCCCACATGGAATTAATTGGCTCAATAAATTGAATACATTATAACTAATGAATACAATTGAAGTATCAAAGCAATAAAATATATTTTTACAAACAAACATCTTATGTATGTTTCATAATGTACCATAATATTTAATTGCAGTTTCCATGGTTCTAGCATTAAAAGTTATACAAAACTTAAAATGTGAACAATTTACACACTGCATTTTTGTAATTTACATGTTTTTATGCAATTACAATCAATTAACCAGGGATACAACAAAAATATTACCAACTAATCTGTGTAAATTTGTCTAGCTGTTGCTTTGCAAAGCCTGGATTTCAAATGTACATAAACAGTTCAACTACTTTGGTCAATCTTAAAAAAAAGAAAAAAAGAAATTAAATATTTGATGACAATTTCAGCATAATCAAAGAGGATAAGACAACTGCTGTTAAAATGTTGCCATATAAATTTTATTATAACATTATGACAAAATATTGCCACATACTCTTTAGCAACTACTGTATTATCTCTGATACAAAGCCAAAGCTTTTCTATGACAAATCAAGAAATCAGAAATAGTCAATTATATAATAAACCATGATTTCTACTCATGAATATATTATGCTATGAAGATGCTCATAGCAATTACTGTAAAATCATATAACCTTTACGGCTTTACCTTTAATCCAGTTGAGATATAGTGAAAGTGATCAGTTGTCAGTTTTGTTGACAATAGTGTGAAGCACTCAGATGTCTATGTATATTTGCCAAGACGAACACTCTCTGACATCACAAGACATTTTAGACAATTGCTGGACTTGATCTCAGTCAGGGAGCAATATTTCTTTTAACAGTCCCCATTTTTCTGCTCCAGAAACACTGCGCTTTACATGTAAATGAGTCTTTGCTAAATGTTTTACACCTTTTAAAGAATTAAATTATGTGTGGCAAGACATAGAAATCAAACCATCTTCATCTGCCCAGGTTTGGTTTGCTAAAACCATCATTTGCATTCTCTGTTTGCGGGATCAGAGGTTCACATGTTGTTAAATCCCATCATGCCTTTCATGTTGCCAGCAGCTCCCTGCTGAAACTGCCTCATCATGGACTGCAGTCCGGCCATGCCACCTTGCAAGAAACAAAGATAGCCATCTTTAAGTAAGGCTTATACAACCATATTCGATATTCAAAAATTCTTACAGATCTCATCATGACATGTGACATTGAAAAGTTCATTTTAAGTAGGTTCTTGCATACAACAACTGCCCCGTTTATAGTGAAGGTAAATCAATGGTCAAGCAAAAACTGGGGTTTTAAGGGAGCTCGTACCCATGTGATGAAGCACTCTGGGATCCATCATTTTAGCCATCTGCTGGTTCAGTTTCGCCATCTGTGATGGGTTGACGTTCTTGGACATGTCCCCTCCTTCAAAGCAACGATACCATGAGTCACTTATTTTCAAATGCTTAACGAAACTAACAACAAAATTTCGGTTTGCTCATAAGCATTGGATACAAATCACTCAACCTTTAAACAAGCCTTTGATGCCTCCCATCTTCTTGACCATCTGGGCAAACTTTGTGTACTGAGTGAGCAACTCTTGTACATCCCTGGTAGCCACTCCAGATCCCCGGGCCACTCGTTGAATGCGGTTAGGCTGTTTACTGAAAAGCTTGGCACCATCTTTGTTGTCGAGTTCTGAGTTGAAAAACCACAATATGTTAACTAAACCGGTCTAGTTCAGAAGTATGCCTAAAACGTTCCAATAGAGTGCTGCAGACGTGCCATCAAAACACAGAAGACAAATTTGCAAGTGGTTCCTTCAAGATTTTCCTGTTTATTTGGTTTGTTTTCCAATTGATGAGGAAAAAAAAAAAAAAAGGTCTGTGGTAAACAACTTGAATACTTGGACATTTTGTTCCACAACTTAATACACCCATATCGAACACACAAATTTAGATTTTATGTAGGTTTTTAATAAGTAACTAGATAAGAACTTTTTGGGGTGTGAGTGTGTGCGGTTTACATTGTAGAACAAAACATCTAAAGCCCAAAGTATACTTCGTTTTATGCACAAGCATATGCGTACAGTCGAACAGCCTTTCAAAGTAAACTCCTTTTGATAGCGTCCGCGAATGCAGGAGGTCGACACGTACGCTCTAGAAATTTCATCTCTGTCCAGTGCCTGCGCTATATTTTGCCAGAAGTTATGACTGATAAAAATGTCTTTGTATTATAAAATAAAGTTGCGGCTCTCTCATCATCCCCTTACACATGCCATTTTCAATACAGGTGTTTGTCGTTGCGGCGGTATTTTTGTTGTTGTTCTGTTTTCTACTGTGAAACAACATACCGGGTAGGGCTGGGTGATATGGCTAAAAACTGTATCACGATATAAGTGTTTCATATTGGTCGATATCGATAATTATTGATACAGCCATTTGTAGTGGTGTCCGAAACCATAGTGGACGTTATTGAGTGCACATATTCTATCCCACTTTGCACCGCAATAACGAGTGTACAGCTAATGTACACACAGCTGCTGTCCAAATTCGCTCACTCTTTTTCATTCACTCCTTCGAGTGAACTGTATCAGTGGACTAAAGTAGGGAATAGTGATTGAGGGTTTAGGAGGCGATTTCGGATTCAACCAAAGTCAAGAATAGCACAACAGCAAGCGTGTCGAGTATAAACACGTCCCCAAACGAACGAGGTGTGCGCGCACTGTCAGCGGAGGCTCAAGCTGCGGAGCCAGATGAAAGTATAAACAAGGCTGCTAAAACAAGTTTGTGGTATTACCAGTCTTGGTGTGGACAACAGTCTTGCAGACGACATTGGTCTGACTACGGTCAGATTATACAATCCAAAAAAAATGTCATACTGGTGACCTGACTTGTTTTCCTATTTTATTAACAATTTCCTCGCTCGCGGCGGCACTCATTTCCCACTTATCCCTCCACGCCGGTTCTGTTTACTGAAGAACGAATCCAACACGAGGCAACGATATGGCGCAAACAGACTTGATACAGTTACATGATTGGCTGTTAGCCTGTCACTCCCTACGTTGCTTGGTTACCAGAGAGGGAGTGCCTTTGTTCATGCAACCAAACTTGCTTCGCAACCTCTGGTTTCTTTCGACAAAGAAAAAAAAAAAAATTAACGAACGTTTTATCGAACGCATTTTTTATTGATTTCGATTACGTGTATCGCGATACATATCGTTATCGTATTATCGGCCAGCCCTAATACCGGGCCAGTGTTGCCACCTTGTGGAACAACTTATCAGTGCTAAACGAATTCAAAGAAAAAAAGAAAAAAAAAGTATACTTTGGGCTGAAGTATCGTCAACTTGTTTAACACAGACCTTGTTTCACTCATAAATTGAAGGAAAAAAAAAAAACACACACATTATACAAACCCATAAGAAAATCTCGACGTCACACCTGCAGCACTCAATTTAGGCTAGCAAGTCAATTCATTATTTTTGTTATAAGACAGTATTTCCATTTTTTTTTTTTAAAGCACATACCCTGGTCATTCATGCTATCCATTATTGTCATGAGTTTCTTTAGTCTGGCCATAGACTCCTGCTCATTTCCTTTGCTCATGAAATCGGTTCCAAAGCCTGGGATCATGCCCTAAAGACATACAAAGAAAAACAGAAATTGTGAGTCAAGAACTACTCCATGGATAATCATAATTACATATCCTCTCAGTTAAGGTTGGGATTACCATGATCTGACCAAAAGGTCCCATTTTCATGATGTTCTGAAACTGTTCATACATGTCCCTGAGTGTAAACTGACCTAAGAGATAAATGTCACATCTGTTAGTGAAAACGCACTGGAAGGACCTTGTTGTCCAAATTATGGCATTTAAAACACAAAAATACACATTCTTATAGAAATAATGTTATAGTTACCATGTTTGAGCTTGTCAATTAGCTCCTCGTTGTCATCAAGCTTTAGTTCGTTCACTTTGTCAATCAATCCCTCAATATCACCCATACCTAGAGGAAAAATAAGAATTGCAACATAAATAGCACATTCCAGCATCCAATGACAATTAGATGTTTTTGTGTTTAAAGCATTTATCTAAAGGATTTAACAGCAGCTATTCAAACCTTACCGAGGAGTTTGCTTATGAAGGGTTGAGTCTTGAAAGGCTCAAAGTCGTCAATGTGCTCGCCTGTGCCGATAAAAATGATGGGACTCTTTGTGGCCGCCACACTGTAAACATAAATTGTCTGTCAACCCTTTCATTTATTTACTTTATTTAAGTGCTGAAAGTACAAAGCATAAAGTGTGTACTTACGCACTGAGTGCACCACCACCCTTGGCATGGCCGTCCAATTTGGTGACAATAACAGAAGCCACATCTACCTTGTCTTTGAAGGCCTTAGCCTGAGCTTCACAAGCCTGACCAATGGAGGCGTCCATCACATACACTATGTTGTCAGGTTGCTGTGGGAACATACGATAACGGTCATGAAGCATCACACTTTATTTTTTTTAATACAATTTCCTGTATGATCAAAACAGAGGAAGTCTTTATCTTACCACAGCATTTGACACCTGAAGCATTTCTTCAAAAAGTGAGTCTTCCTGTTTATGTCTACCACTCGTGTCCACAATGATTATTTCAAAATTTTCTGACTTGAATTTTTCCACACCCTCTGCAGCTATGACCACTGGATCCATTTCTGTATAACTATTAAATCACACCAACATGAATCAATGATTAGGTTTGGTGAGCAAACACAACTGTAACAGTGGGGTGTGGGAAATGGAGCTTTTATTACCTCCCATAAAAGGGTATTCTGGCTTTTGTTGCATTTTGCTTGAGTTGGTCGAAGGCACCTTTAAAACAAATAAAAACAATTTGACTTTTTCCCCTTAAGTACACAAAGCATTAGTGTGCAAATACATGTAAAGACAGAGTCGACTTTACCTGCTCTGAATGTGTCGGCACAAATCAAACATGTTTTCCATCCTTTCCTTTGGTAGTAGTATGCCAACTAATAACAAAAAAGAAAAGATGTTGCTTGTTTGATCAGCTCTATAAAAACGGTATATAATCTAAAAGGTCTGTAAAATCTGGGCAAATACCCAAGAACTGCTCACCTTAGAACATGTTGTGGTTTTCCCACTGCCCTGAAGACCCACAAACATGATAACGTTGTTCTTTCCCTTTGTGGGAGTCCAGGCTTTGACTCCAGGATCCACCAGCTGCAATAAAAGCACTCAGTATTCATATTCTAGAATCAATTGCTATCATTGAGCTGTCAATTCAATTTGGTTTATTGTTATTAGCGATGCACAATATATCGGCCACCATAAGTGACCTGTGCTGGCAAAATGAGTCACAATGAGCAGATTTTGTAAAAAAAAAATTTATTTTCATTTTAAAAAAACCTTCAAAATTATGTATGGTTTGTTTGAATCGGACAAAGGCAAATTACTGAGCTACACCCGTTTCAAGTCGATAGAGTCAGCAAAGTCAATGTTGAGTTCCAAAACAAAATCTCTGGCAATAACACCAAATTAGACACACCAAGTCAACACCAAAAATGTATATTAAACTTTTTTTCTATACCACAATTGTTTGATTAACATTAATGAAACAGACAGCCTAGATATTAAAGGATTAGTTCACTTTAAAATGAAAATTTCCTGATAATTTACTCACCCCCATCTCATCCAAGATGTTCATGTCTTTTTTTCTTCAGTCGAAAAGAAACACTTTTTTTTTTGAGGAAAACATTCCCGGATATTTCTCCATATAATGTATTTCAATGGCAACCATGACACTATTCCTCAGCTGGGATCATGCAGAGCCCTCTAAAGCCCTTCGAAGCGCTTTGAAACTGCATTGATTTGGACCGTCAACCCATTGGTTGCCAATGAAATATATTATATGGAGAAATATCCTGGAATGTTTTCCTCAAACAATGCAATTTCTTTTCATTAACATCTTGGATGACATGGAAGTGAGTAAATTATCAGGAAATTTTCATATTAAAGTGAACTAATCCTTTAATACCTACTGTACCGCACGGATGTTTTATAATATTACACATGAAAAGTTTCCCCCAACAGTTAACCAAAATGTTCATTTAAGACATATAACAATAACAGATAATCCATGTGCACTCTTGTCATTTCAGCTCATTTTAGAAATGCACCGATACAAACAACCGCCTCCTGTGTGCCGCGTCTATGACAACACCACAGTGAGAGATGCATTCATGGATAAAAAAAAAAAAGTGTGATTATTTTTGCTTTGTAAGAGTTTCTGCATCGCTTAAGTTCTCTTCAGTAGATCCTGAGTCTTCGAAACAAACACGATTCATCCACACTGTGAGTGTAACCTTGTTTACAACCCATTAACCGATCAAGCGGCTCATAAAACACTGCAAAATAAGTCTCAAAAGTTATCAATGATGCAACAGCATGTTCGTATACATTTTCTATGCAGAGAACATGCGGATGGCTGTGCATTTATTTGTGCGATAAATGACAGCTGTCGATATATACTTTATGTATTTGTGTTATTTAAGGTGAGCTTACAAATCCATGTGTATATTGTGTTACGTAATGATATTTTGCAGCATGCAATTTTTTGGGCAGCTTTGATGCTTTTACTGAGAGTGAAATAACTCTGAATTAGAAGCCGTTGCTGTGTTGTTGTCAGTCAGTCTCCCCGCATCCCCCTCCACTCAGCTCACAGCTTAACCATGCCCACTTTTATAGTATTTTCAAAACTGTGGTGAGAACTGACGGCTGCTAAAACAGGGGGTTTCATGACCCTTTAATTAACAAATTTTTGTGAAAACTTCAAAATCTTCATTTTTTACTTGTTTTGCATGTAGCTCGAAATTATCCTGTGCGCATTCTGACTCGTTTTGCCAGCACGGGTCACATAGGACCATTTTTTATATTTTCGTTATCTGCCTGATAAGAAAATTTGGCTGATATATTAAAGCCAATAAATAATGTATTTTTCCTTCAGCTGAGAAACAGATGCGCACTGTTCGCCATGATGGTTTTGAATTGCTTGAAATATGATTGTAATCACTTCAAAAAAGGAAAATACAATTAAGTGCAACATGTGCAGTGCAAGTCTGTCATATAGGCATACAATTATAATGAGAACATTATAATTGTGTGCTTGGGACATGGTTTATAAGGGTGAAAGTTTTGTTGTTGTAATCAGGCTCTGAAGAATTATATACAAATTTGGATATAGATTTATCGGCCAATATATTGGTTGTCGGCTTTCAAATATAAAGAATTATCGTTTTTCATATCGGTGCATCCCTAAATGATATTTCTCTCCTCCCTAACAAAATAGAGATCTCCTGCACATAAAGTACTCCATAAGGAAAACCAATATCGAACAAAGACAAAAAAGCAAACCTTTTACCTTGACAAGCTCTTTGAAAACAGCATGCTGGATCATTCTTCTCTTATTCAGCCCAGAGGCCATCTCCTCCAGATCAATGGCTGCCCTGAAATCATAGAGTGGTTATAGAGCAAACAGACATTCTATAAAAGGGAATTTACCATAAAATGACAAAAACTCTTGGTACATACTTGACATTTTCTCTAAGCTGCTTTACCAACTTGATATTCACATCCGCCTCCAGCAGGGCAGCACAGACTTCCTTGAGCATAGCATTTAATACCTAAGGAAGATTGTAAACATGTTGATATTTTATGATGGACCACAATGCTTAACAAGCCCAAAATGCATTATGTTGACTGTACCTCCTCGTTGATGATGGTGGCATTGCTGAGAGACCTCAAAGCTGAGGTTATTTTCCTCCCCAGATCAGCTAAAACCATTTTTGCGGTAAAAAAGCTGCCAAACTGCAACAGGGGTGAACAACAGGGGTTACAGATGACCAGCTTCCAGTCACCAATACATTGAATAGGATTTGAGGGATGTCATTAAAATTGTGATTGAATGTATTTTCCTTACTTGTTATGTAAACGAGACTTTCCAATGTGGTGGGGGTTTCCCCCAAAACAACCCTCCTGTCACTGCTCACTCTGAACCTCAAGGCTTCAGTGCAACCAGCCCAATGATGTTTTCAACCGTTCTAAGCGAACACAAACCAGAAAATGTTAAACAAAACATATCGCGGATGAGCTGATCTGTTATTGCCAGCTATGGGACTGTACGACATGGATGAATCTGGAATATTTTACGCCATGTATCGTAATTACATCAAAACACCAATGTTGATACACACACACATGAGTATTTAAACCATTATGAAATAATCATCATAGTATTTATATTTGAATGTTTGTTAAGACTGACTCAGTTGAAAGCCCAATGCTGAAAAGAGGCCGGACAGCCGTTGTACCCGCACAACCGTTGTTGATTTACTTCAATACAAGACCTAATTCATATTTAAGTCAAACCGACGTGAATTTAAATTGTTCGATATCCGAAAAGACAAGATATAGAGATATGTTTCGATAAAATATTACTTACCTAAACTCGTAGCAGCTGTTTTTCGGCAAGTGGAAAAGCCACTACAAACGTCATCTAACCCCCAACTTCCCGTGACGTGCCTTTACTTCCGTGTAAAACAAAAGTTCGCCTTTTTTATTATTATTTATAGTTTACATTCGTTTTCATTCACTGTTCATTTTTACTAGCGTGCAATATATTAATATATGTATACACTATATTTATATGTATATAAATTCGAATATACCATCGTTTTTTATTTTTTATTTTTTTATATTCTTTATATTAGAGATGCTGGTCATGAGGCAAACTTGTGTTAAGGTGGCATAGCAGTAGATAAAATTGATTTCAACCTAAAACAAAATGGTTACATCTGTACCTTCAAGAGTCTGTAATTTTTTGTAATTTCTATTGAAATTACAAACATAAATGTTCATTTTTACCACCTGGAATATTTTATCGTATTAGGTTGATGTTCACAAAATGAAAAGTTCCACCTTAAACCACCAGACCACACTCTTCACTGCTACTACTGCAGACCCATGTGTTGCTCAGTTGTATACTACTAGCAACCTAGATTGTGTTTGGCGTAAGATAAATATCAAGAGCTTGAATCGATGAATTTTAACGACGCTAAGAATGAAATTCTGCAGATGTTGTCAAAGACGGAGAGACAGCATCTTCCAAAGCTGCTTGAGTGGTTGAAAACATCTGGTAAAATCAGAAACTTTAGCTTTTTTCCTGTTAGCTCTTATGTGTTCTTATTATATTTAAGGAGACACACTACATGCAAATCAATTTTGAAATGTTGGGCTATTTTGCTTCCACAACTTGTCTTCATTCAGGCCAGTGGAAAGAAAACATCCAAAATATACAGTCAAGTATTTATTTTATTACACTTTATCTATTTGCCTATGTAATTACTAATTACAATACATAGGAATATCTTTCAATAGCAATGTCTTTAAAGGTAATTTTCTCAAAGTTATTTTTTTTTCTCCATGCATGTATTGCACCAAACTCCATACATCACCATATACAATATATGTTCATCTTTAATGTTACCATTATCGGGCCGATAAGAAAAGTTGGCTGAACTATAAAAGCAGATAAATAATGTATTATTTCCTTCAGCTGAGACACTTTAGATGTGCAGTGATTACAAATAATTTTAAAGCTGCTGTCCATAACTTTTTTGTGTACAAAAATTATATAATGAGAATGTACAACATTAATCCATTATGGTACACTTATAATAAGTGTTTATATTGGGACTATTTCAGGCCGGTCTGGTAGGAACCGCTGCGGAGGAGGACAGTCCCTGCGTGTCTCGCCATAGACACAAACAGAGAGAAGTAGCTCGGGCTGCAATGTTCTTCCGCAAGACGCATGTAGTTCTGTTTATTAACTGCTAAAGTGCAAAAAGTTACGGACTGCAGCTTTAACATGCACAGCGCAAGTCTGACATATAGGCTACATAAAATTATAATTAGAACATAATTGTGTTCTTGGGACATTGCTTTTAATGGTGAGACTTTTGGTTTTATAATCTCTCAAAAATCATATAAACATTTGGTTTTAGATTTATCGGCCATATTGGTTATCATCAGCTTTCAGATAAAGAATTATCGTTATTGGTATCGGCCAGAATTTTCATATTGGTGCATCCCTACTGGCTTTATGTATTGTTCAAAAAATCTGTTCTGGAAATGTGTGCAAATTAGTGCACATTTCATTTGAAAATGCATATTTAGGCATAACATTGCTTACTTGCATGAACAATTTTGCAATTAACCGGTGAAATATAGTGGTATCTATTAGTTAAAATGTTTACCCTAGTTTTCATCTGTAGTGTCGGCCTTACGTCAGTTATAGTTTTTCATCAACATTTTTAGATGATCTGGATGACTTCCTGGTGGATAACCAAAGTGCTATTCTTCAAAGTATTGCAGAGGATCTAAGGGCTTGCCTTCCACTCGAGGCTATGGCTCCCTCAGAGACTATGGCTATTCAGAAGGTTTGTGTATTATTAGATGCATTGTACTTTGGCATACACAACTACATTTCATTGTTAGATCCTAAAACATACTTTAACTTTTAGACTCAACAGAAACCTCATCCCACAGTGCATGTAGATGCTTTCTTATATGATGAGGAAACTGTGGATTCATTGTGTGAGGAGGGAAAAATGAGTCGCAACTACTGCCTCAACTGTGGATCGCACAGAACAGCACCGTTGGGTAAGTGTGTGCATGGATACTTAGATGTGTACATAAACTCATGCAATAAAAAAGCAACGTCATAATATGCAATGAATAATTTTTTCACAGAGTTCATCTCACATTCATTCTCAATCCCGGAGCTCCAGTTCCTATTCCACAACGTTCTTCCAGACCTCACAGGAAAACTGGTGGTAGATGTGGGATCTAGACTAGGAGCTGTGCTATTTGGGGTAAATTGCTGATGATGGTTTGTTTAACTAAGCACACTTAAACTCATTATCAATTGTAAATTAGATGATGTTTATAGTACTTGAAATAGGAACAGTCGCAACCAAGGGTTAAGTGCCTTTCCCTAATGGGTTTAAACCTGCAACCTTTTACGTACCAGCCCAGGGGCCTCATTAATAACCACTGTGTACGCACAAAACAGGCCCTGGAAGGGTACGGCGCTTCCTATGCATAAGTTGTGATTTATAATAACAAACTTGACGGGAAAATTTGCGCCTCTGTACGCAAACTCTGACCCATGCGTACAAACATTTTGGAGCAGTTTGGCGACACCCCGATGAGCTGAGGGACTGACGGCAGATGAAGGAAATTATGAGTCCCAATCATCATAAATAAAGTGCATGTTCACAATAACAGTTTAAATAAATAAAAAATAATGATTTAAACTCTGTTTTACATCTGATATAAACATTTAGATTAAATATGCCAATCTCATTAATGGAGTTAAGCGCTCACATTTCTGGAAATCATTATCCAGAAGTTTCAATATTTTTTATATTATAATATAGAAATATTTAGTAGTGGATGCAATGCTTTTGAACACTTTTCCTGTGGCATGCTGTGTTTTAATGTTTTAACTACTGCAAGGATTGCTTGGCGTAGGATAATATCAGAATTCATGGTCTGAGAAAATATTTTTGCGCAATAAGGCCTATCTGTTTCCATTCAAAATATAAAGCAATAAAAAATACTATTTGGCCTGTGGAATAGATCAGTGGTTTTCAAACTTTAAGAGCGACCCTCTTTCTTTCTTTTTTTTATTGTCACGACCCATATATAGGCCTACAACCATTTACATTCAAACAAGTCAAGCCAAGTATAAGAATACTTATATACAATGGGCTATTTGGCTGTATTCTCCTTTAAACCACTAGATGGCACAAAAATTGAGCTCAGCACTTTTACACACAACCTCTTTTGATCCTTGATGCGTTCGTAACGCAAAGTTGATTCTGCACTAACTTGATCTAGCTGGGACGCTAATTAACTGGTTAACCGTAACCAACAGGAATTTTAACCAATTAATCGTTATATTTATATGTATGTTTTTGAGAGAGAGAGAAAAACAGGTAAGTCACGTATAAGTCGCATTTGATTGCATTCAGAAATAATACCGATAAATAAAGCGAAATGTTATAATGTAGCCTACTACAAACATTATAAACACTACAAACACAGCTGTAGGCTATTTTAGTTCCTCTCACCCCACAACAAATCCTTTAAATTTAACGGTATTCAGAACAGATCAAGAATGAAAAAATATAATTAGGCTAACTATAAACAAGCCAAAACGAAATCATTTAATGAGAAACTGAAAGTAGCCAGCGTTCTGCTCACGTAGCAAAACTCTCTAATTTGAATCCAAATGTTTCCATATTTACAGTGGGGAGAACAAGTATTTGATACACTGCCGATTTTGCAGGTTTGCCAACTTACAAAGCATGTAGAAGTCTGTAATTTTTATCATAGGTACACTTCAACTGTGAGAGACGGAATCTAAAAACCCAGAAAATCACATTTTATGATTTTTATATAATTAATTTGTATTTTATTGCATGACATAAGTATTTGATCACCTACCAACTGGTAAGAATTCCAGCTCTCACAGACCTGCACTCATTACCTGTATTAACTGCACCTGTTTGAACTCGTTACCTGTATAAAAGACACCTGTCCACACACTCAATCAAACAGACTCCAACCTCTCCACAATGGCCAAGACCAGAGACCTGTGTAAGGACATCAGGGATAAAATTGTAGACCTGCACAAGGCTGGGATGGGCTACAGGACAATAGGCAAGCAGCTTTGCGTTGTGAACGCATCAAGGATCATGAGGAAGGTGAGGGATCAGCCCAGAACTACACGGCAGGAGCTGGTCAATGACCTGAAGAGAGCTGGGACCACAGTCTCAAAGAAAACCATTAGTAACACACTAATGTGTGTAAATAGTGTGTTACTAGTGGTTTTCTTTGAGACTGTGGTCCCAGCTCTCTTCAGGTCATTGACCAGCTCCTGCTGTGTAGTTCTGGGCTGATCCCTCACCTTCCTCATGATCATTGATGCCCCACGAGGTGAGATCTTGCATGGTGCCCCAAACCGAGGGAGATTGAGTGTCATCTTGAACTTCTTCCATTTTCTAATAATTGCACCAACAGTTGTTGCCTTCGTGGCTTAAAATCCTGCAGCGCACACAAGGTCCCCCTGCTCAAGCCAGCGCATGTCCAGGCCCGTCTGAAGTTTGCCAATGACCATCTGGATGATCCAGAGGAGGAATGGGAGAAGGTCATGTGGTCTGATGAGACAAAAATAGAGCTTTTTGGTCTAAACTCCACTCGCCGTGTTTGGAGGAAGAAGAAGGATGAGTACAACCCCAAGAACACCATCCCAACCGTGAAGCATGGAGGTGGAAACATCATTCTTTGGGGATGCTTTTCTGCAAAGGGGACAGGACGACTGCACCGTATTGAGGGGAGGATGGATGGGGTCATGTATCGCAAGATCTTGGCCAACAACCTCCTTCCCTCAGTAAGAGCATTGAAGATGGGTCGTGGCTGGGTCTTCCAGCATGACAACGACCCGAAACACACAGCCAGGACAACTAAGGAGTGGCTCCGTAAGAAGCATCTCAAGGTCCTGGAGTGGCCTAGCCAGTCTCCAGACCTGAACCCAATAGAAAATCTTTGGAGGGAGCTGAAAGTCCGTATTGCCCAGCAGCAGCAGCCCCGAAACCTGAAGGATCTGGAGAAGGTCTGTATGGAGGAGTGGGCCAAAATCCCTGCTGCAGTGTGTGCAAACCTGGTCAAGAAATACAGGAAACGTATGATCTCTGTAACTGCAAACAAAGGTTTCTGTACCAAATATTAAGTTCTGCTTTTCTGATGTATCAAATACTTATGTCACGCAAAATGCAAATTAATTACTTAAAATTTCAGACATCTACATGCTTTGTAAAAGGCAGATTCGAACCCGGGTCGATCGTGTCAAAACCAAGTTCCTTAAACCTTATGCTTTACTGATTGCACCACTGAAGACATTGAAATACAAGTGTTTTTTCTTAATCTTTTTTGGCCCAACCAGGCATTGTTAGGCTGAACTAGTGTGAATAGCACTTGCCAACAAGGCACGCTATTTACATTTGGTGTGAATAGACACTCCGTATTTATTATAGGCTTTGTACTTCACTCATGTCCTAATATTGATGGAAAAAATCATCCTCTTCACATGCGCAAAAATGGAAACTCCACAGCGGCGGTGATCACGCTGAATGGCATGAATTGTACTGACTATTTAAACTGAGCTGTGTAACTTTTTATATGTTAGGTCGACTATTTTATGTTGATAATGAACCGGCTGTGATTATAAGTTTGCAATGCTGGAATATGTTGTGTGCCCGTGAGGCGCCGGCACGATCGAACAGAGCAAACATAAAATACTCCGTCATTGTGGTCATTACAGATAATAAGAGCAGGACATTGTTGAAAATTGCAAAGTGTTTACTTGCATTATGCTATTGTAAAATAAATAAAACAAATGAGCTTTCTATCATCTTTCCTTTCTGTTAACTTGTTTGAGGAGCGCTGTGCCTCACAAAAAAAGAACCAAACTCAGCAGCACACTGTCATAGTTTTTTAATTATTTAAGTCAAATATATTTCACGTAATTTTTCCTTTTATATAGGCATATAGACTATGATTTTATGAAAACAAATCTTGTTGTTTTTTCCCTTAAATTTTCCTTAAATCATCCTGGCGACCCATTTTTTAAGACCCAGGGTTTGAAAACCACTGGAATAGATTGAGGGAAAACTTTCTCTGAAATGTATTTTATGATATTTTGATTTATTTATTCAAAAACGAGGTAAGGATAGGCTACTGAATGATATTTAGCAATGTATGAGGGCATATCCATATCTCTTATTTTCCTAATGTCTTGTACCATTAAACATGGCATCACTTGGATGAATATGTATATGCAAATTATGTGCAGATGAGGATAGTATGATGCATAGTAAAACTAGGTGTTGTAAGCTCCATATATGGTTATTTTGGGGAGGAGACAGGGTGGAGATACATGTACGCACAATCTTCTGCTGACTGGGTTTTATAAAGGGTTTTATTGGAAAAAAGAATTTGCATATTCTGGCATACGCATGGTTTTATAAATCTGAAAACATTTGTGTGCAAGCAAAATCTAGCTTTTGTGCGTACGCACACTTTTAGGATGAAATCTACGAAAGGTTTTGTAAATGAGGCCCCTGATCTATAGCCACTAGGCTACACCAGCTTTTATCTTTCTTTTCTAAAACATTGTCTGATCATGCATCTATATTATATTGCCTCTGATTTTTTTTCTCTTCTCAGGGCTACCTTTTCAGTGCAGCATCTCAGCTTGTGGGGGTTGAAATAAGTTCAGAGTTTGTCAAGCTTCAAACAATGGCTGTAGAGAAATATGGCTTCAGTGACAGAATTCAGGTAATTGATCATACTGGGTTTTTTTCTTGCATGGCCATTGTTTTGCCCATATAGTATATTTATAGAGATGTTCAATGTGCCCTACATAGGTGATTCATGCAGATATCCGCTCTCAGCCTGCCTTAATGCAAAATACAGACGTTCTGATCATGAATAACGTTTTTGAATTCTTCATGGAACCAAGTGATCAAATGCAGTAAGTGCCAAACCGTGATTGCACTTAAGAATATGCAGAGATCTTATTTGAATAATGCATAAATAAATGTTTTAATAATAAACAAATGATATATTGTGTGTGCATAATTATAATGCAAGTCAATATAAATACTATACATTATGCAATACTATAGAAATTGCTAAATTAAAGGGATAGTTCACCCAAAAATGAAAATTCTGTCATTAATTATTCACCCCCTTGACGTTCCAAACCCGTAAGACCCGTTCATCTTCGGAGCACATTAAGATATTTTTGATGAAATCCGAGAGCTCTCTGACCTCTCCATAGACGGCTATTCAAAGGAACACACAGACTTTTTGGGACTTATTCATCGTATCCCCCAGAGTTCGATAAGTCCATACATACCATTCTCATCTCCGTGCGTGCCATAACTCTGACGCACCCACCGCTAGCCTAGCTTAGCACAAAGACTGGAGGTAAATGGCTCCAGCATTTTCCTATATACATGTTGTGATGTGTATAGTTACATCGTGTACTAAGACAGATGGAAAATGAAAAGTTGCGATTTTCTAGACCGATATGGCTGGGAACTATACGCTCATTCCTGCGTAATAATCAAGGAACTTTGCTGCCGTACCATGGGTGCAGCCAGGGCCGGCCTAAGCCCTTATGGGGCCCTAAGCAGAATTTTATTTGGGGGCCCCTCGGTGCCACCGATACGATTGAATATTGTCAATTCTTGATAATTCGCACACCCAGTATCAATTTTAGTAGTTGTAGCTGTATTGCTTTCATCATGTCTGGCTGTAATGGTTTTACCCTTATACGGTTTTTAATTGTAACAGTAGCAAACCCACAGGAGTGCTGCTATAGAACTTAAAAGCGCTGCACTGTTTACAACGTAAACTGCGTAGAAGACTGACACAAGCTAGAACTAAATTGTTGATAAATTCTTTATTTTTGTTTGTTTTTGTGCACAAAAAAGTATTCTTGTCGCTTCATAAAAATAAGAATGTACCACTGGAGTCACATGGACTATTTTAACAATGTCTTTACTACCTTTCTGGACATTGAAAGTGTTAATTAAATAGCTGTTTATGGAGGGGTCAGAAAGGTCTCGGATTTAATCAAAAATATCTTCATTTGTGTTCAGAAGATGAACGAAGGTCTTACGAGTTTGGAATGACATGAGGGTGAGGAATTAATGATGGAATTTACATTTTTGGGTGAACTATCCCTTTAAGGTGTGACCATTGGACTAGAAATGCCTGATAACAATTATCAATTTCATAATATCATATAATTTAATGATATTACAAAATAACTAGTAGTTATTAAGATTGATGTGGTTTGAAATTGGTAAAATGTACTTGGAAAAAAGATACTGTATAATCAGAATATTGACTATTGTATAGTCTTGAAGGTTTACACTAAAATTACCAATTTGTTTTTTTTTTTCAGAGCTTGGCTGTTTATTAATAAAAATTTCCGAAAGAAAGGTGCACTGTTGGTAACTGTACCCAGCATTCAAGAAGCACTTACTTTTGTTCAGGATGCTGTTGTAAGAAGCTTTTCTTTATCTCTGATATTAATGTATTTGTCTAATAATTGTGATTGGCAGTATAATTCAATACATCAGCCTTTTATCAAGATTTGATGAAACGGTTCTAATGTTTTTTTTTTATATCCCAGTTCATAGAGACATTAGCACTCAGCCATTGGATAGAGGAAATACAACTTGATTACACTGTTTATCCAAAAAATGACACGGATCCAGATTCTCTCAAGCAAATCCATCTTTATAGAGTACTATGACCCTTAGAAGAGAAAGCTCTGGACTCTTCTGATACAGTGAAACAATAAACAATTAGCCTCAGTGACAGGACAAATTATGCAAATAGATTTAATTTAACATACAACATCCTGTTTTAGGAGGACTTCAATTTGTCAACTTTTTAAAGTTGAGTTTAATTGTAAAGAGCAATACTTAAAACTGTCTGTTTATGTAACTAGCCGTACATATCAGAGAATCAATTTATGTCATGTTATGTTGTCACGGCTCCTTTTTGACCAATAATAAATGTTTTATTGTAAGTGCCCTCTTCCTTTAGCCTGACATACCAGACCCACATCAAGATGTTGGGTCTGGGAACTGAACTGGGTCTGGGGCTCAATCCGAGGGGCTGGATAGATTAGATTAAATAGATTAAACTTTCACCGTATCCGGTTGGCAAAACTCAGAACACATCTTCCTTTCTTAAGAATGACTTCAGTGCCGTTCTTTTCTCAAAGAAAAGCTTAACTCCAAGTCTTCCAGAGTCACGGCCAAAGCTGGTTCGAAAGACCGCTGTTCGCCAGCTTTGTTTACAAGTGGCACGTGGAACTGGGTCAACTCTGCCGTCATTATGTTAAGGCCGCCCACCGACTCTATACATGATGTTCCAGAGTTTGGTTTTCCAGCTCGCATATATATATATATATATATATATATATATATATATATATATATATATATATATATATATATATAATATATATATATATACAGGGGTTAAACAATGAAATTGAAACACTGGCCAATATAGTTTTGGAGGTTCCCTCTCAATAGGGTTCACTCGCATTGCGTCAGTTTTTTTTTATGCTTATGGGGAAACTCTGTTTTTCTCTGAATACAAAGGCTGATTGGTTCATGTGCACCTGCACAGACAAATGGCTTTTCAGCCCACCAAAACAGGTGGGGCCGACTGTGTTTAAGTCACGCTGAAAGCCATTTCCTTCAAGTGCCTAACTTTCCATGGACAAGAGTGTTCCTGACCCAGCTGTCTTCAAGGAGCCCTGCGCGCCACTAAATCTACGGCCCAAGCGATTGGATGTCCCATGGCTAATTTAGTGGTCCTCGAGTGCCACCTTTGGCTAAACTTAATGGCGATCAAGGACTGACAAGACAGCCCTCCAGGACTCCCCTGTCTTTCCCCTGGGCTTATTTGGTTCCGCAGTGGATGACTTTGCTGAGTGCTTCACAGCTGTACAGAAGACCTCAAAAGCAATGCGATACTTCCTGCAAAAGTTCCTCTGTGATGTTTAGTCAGCCAAGACACAGATGTTGGGGCAGTGTGAACAAGACAATTATTTTTTGTAAAATTCTAAATCCAACTGGCTACTTGTTTGTTGGCGTTTGTCTGTGCGGTTTGATTGGCCTCAAGTCGTCGTCAACAAGCCAAAGCATGCCCTTAAAGCGTCTGTGTGTTCACCTCCCAGCACCCTGTTCAGTTCTGGGCTTTGGAGGTTTTGTGTTTGCTGTCTTTGGTATGCATGCCCATACCTATTAAAAATAAAAACCTTCACATTTCTCCTCCACATTATCCCACCGTAAGCGTCAGCCCCCTGCCGGGGTGGCCTTTTCTGCCTTCTGCAGCCATTTAGAAGTTCTGGGGTTCAGAATCAACTTAAGCAAAAGCTTGCTGTCCCCCACCCAACGCATCTCGTTCCTGGGGACGGTATTCGATTCGTACCAAATGCAGGCCTGGATTTTGCCGTAACGTTCCCTGAAAATTCAGAGAAAATTTCAGTTATGAATCAGAGACTATACCACTGGATAGTGGACACAGTAGCGCTAGTTTTCAAGTCCTTGGACTTGCAGTGCCTTATTGGAGTGAGGGCCCATTCTACTACAGGTATGGCCTCCTCATGGGCCTGGACAAGCGGAGTGTCCATTGCCGACATCTGTGCACCGGCCAACTGGTCCTCACTGTCCACCTTATTTTTTTTAGGTTCTACAACCTAGGCGTCAGTGCAGTCAACCTACAACCCAAGTCAGTGCAAACCTTCTTTTGGCGTTAAACTATTGTCAGGATTTACTATAGACACACAGTGAAAAATTAGCACAGAAAAGGCGTGGACACAGTTTTTTTTTTGCGGTTGACCTTGCATATGCATTTGTTATAGTTTCCCCTTATAGACGCAAAATTTATGGGAGGAAATTATTTAAATTAATCACACAAAGTCATTTACTAAGGTTTGTGCTAGTCAATTTACTAGTTTTTGCGCCATTATTTACTGCCCAAAAAAAGCATGTCTTAAACCAGACGGTCATTTGCGCTGCTCTTGGTAGATTGCGTTGGTCATTATGCAAATGATCCGACTGCGTCTGTGTTCTTTCATTTGCGTGGTCGTCAGTAGATTGTGCTGAACATTCCTCTTCCATTGGCGCTATTATGGGATTGCGCTCTCACTCTCTAATTGGTCCTGTTTAGTAAATCTGGCCCATTGTCATTCAATACTCTAGGGTTTTTCCTAATGGCATCATGCCCCACGTGCTCTGGTTCCGGACCTGATCCCATCTTATCGGACACATTTTAAGCCCCTATCTCTCTAGTAGGTTGCTATGGGGCCCTTGACGTCGATGTTGCTACTCCAGTCCTCAGTCAAAAAAATCTGACTAAAATTGCTTTCAGTGTGACTTAAATAGGCAGTCGGCCCCGTCAGTTTTGGCGGGCTAAAAAACACTTGTCTGTGCAGTTGAACAGACATGAACCAATCAGCCAAGCTTCAGGAAAAACTGAGTTTTCCCCATAAGCGTCAGATAAAACACTTATGGGGAACTGAGGTTATGTTAGTAACCAGAGCGTTTCCTGCCTATATATGCGTGGCCTGGTGGCCAGTGGTAACTGATTTTACACTCCATCAGTAAGAGCAAAGTGTGAAGGTTGAATTAACAGATCACTAGCACTGATATACATATAAGATTGTAATACACAACATAATGGGAGAAATACGTACTAACCTGGATTGTATCCCAAAAAAAATAAAACCTCACTGCAGAATTAAATGAGCACCTCGACTCCCCACCAAAACTGTTTGTCGGGTCAATATTCACGGTCGGCTGCTTTAGCCAAACCTTTGGTCACTCGTGCCAATGCCAAATGTTGGTTTCAATGGTGCTAACACTGAAAATCTTGGTCTTTGAACAATGCGAAACGTATTGTTCTCTAATGAGTCCACATTCACTGTTTTTCCCACATCCTACAATTTGGAAAAGCCCAAAAGAGGCCTAATAGTGAAGCACAGGGGTGGATCAGTGATGGATTGGGCTGCGATGTCATGGCATTCCCTACTGTGCTTGATGGGTACGTCACTGGCAGGGACTACCGAACCATTCTGGAGGACCATGTGCACATAATGGTTCAAACATTGTACCCTGTGTAGGGGGTGGCAGGTATCAGCATGATAATGCACCAATGCGCACAGCCAGACTTGTAACAGAATGGTTTGATGAACATGAAAGTGAAAAAACATCTTCCATGGCCTGCAGTCACCAGACCTAAAAAAAAAAATGTTGAGCCAATTTTGGGGTGTTTTAGAGGAGCAAGTTTTCCTCCACCAGCAGCAACACATAGTCACCTTACCACTGTTCTGGAAGAAAAATCAGAATACATTATCAGAACAAAACTAATAGGCATGGATGAAAAGCCAAACAATTTTTACTTCATGGGGTATGAAGAAATGTATTATTGTTTATTTTTATTTCGATCCTTACAGGCAATTTTTAATAATAAATAAAGAAAAACTAAAATTATATAAAAAATATAACCAAAAAAATATATACATACTGTAAACGAAAAAGGTGTAGGCAGAAGCCACTGCTTATTATGCCTATTTATCTAATGAGCGTATTTTTCTTTCTAATGGATTAGATTAGTACAAGATAAACAATAGTTACATAAGACATTTCCCAAAATGCACAAGGATAATTACAAAGATCATATATACATGTATACATTTCAGATATTACGATAAATAAGTATTGCATACACCAACTATTTATATTGTGATATAATTATTTATCATCTTGTTTTTAAACATTTTCTTAAATGTACTAAATTAATTACACTGTTTTAACAAACGGCTTTTGTGGAGAAGCGTTTTATTCTCTTTGTTTGAATAAAACGGTGTACCATAAACACTTTGCTACCTTGATTGTACTTTAAAGATTAGGCTACCCAGCCAACACATGTATGTGGGGCCCACATAAACATGGGCTCAAAATGGGCATCTTATCTGGGGCCCACTTGGGTCAACTAGGTAGGTCCCACGTGGGCAAACTCAGCTGTGCTCCCAGCCAACACACCCATGTGGGACCCAAAGGGGTTGCACATGGGCTGATATCTGGGACCCAGCTAATTTTGTCCTCAGTTTCCATGGAGGTCCCACATGGGTAAGCCCAGATGGGTTGATGATGGGTCTCTTGATGGGCTCATACCGGGCCCATAGGGGTAACCCAGGTAGTACCCATTTGGGGCCTACATGAGTCTGCCCATATGGGTTGATGATTTTACAGTAAACCCCTAAATACAAACATTACATGAAATCCACTAAACTACACTAAAATGTTAAAGGTGTGCTTTTTTCCCTTTTTTATTTAATGCAAATTTAAATAACAAATGCACAAAAGATACCCAATATAGTAACACGTTAGAATGCTGTTCCAAATAATTTGTAATGTCTCCTGAAGGATTTGGTAATACTGAGTCCTTACTAGTAGGTTACACCAGGATCTTCACTTTATAATTAACACATTTTGTGTCTCCCTCATCTATCACACCTGATTCAACTCATGAGCTCATTAGTAGAGACTGCAAAACCAGATATAGGTGGTCTGGTATATGGTATATGGGTGTGTCAGATATACAGGTGCTGGTCATATAATTAGAATATCATCAAAAAGTTGATTTATTTTACTAATTCCATTCAAAAAGTGAAACTTGTATATTATATTAATTCATTACACACAGACTGATATATTTCAAATGTTTATTTATTTTAATTTTGATGATTATAACTGACAACTAAGGAAAATTCCAAATTCAGTATCTCAGAAAATGTGAATATTGTGAAAAGGTTCAATATTGAAGACACCTGGTGCCACACTCTAATCAGCTAATTAACTCAAAACACCTGCAAAGGCCTTTAAATGGTCTCTCAGTCTAGTTCTGTAGGCTACACAATCATGGGGAAGACTGCTGACTTGACAGTTGTCCAAAAGATGACCATTGACACCTTGCACAAGGAGGGCAAGACACAAAAGGTCATTGCAAAAGAGGCTGGCTGTTCACAGAGCTCTGTGTCCAAGCACATTAAAGGTCCCATTCTTCGTGATCCCATTGTTCAAACTTTAGTTAGTGTGTAATGTTGCTGTTAGAGTATAAATAATACCTGTAAAATTATAAAGCTCAAAGTTCAATGCCAAGCGAGATATTTTATTTAACAGAAGTTCCCTTTCAAAGCCTACAGCGAACGGCCGGCTTGGACTACATCCTGGTACTTCCTACATAGATGACGTCAGTAGAACAGTAGAACAGACTAACCTCCGCCCACAAGACTATGCGAAAAAAGGGGGCGTGGTCTTGTTGCTGTCCCACGTGGAGAAGAGGAAGTGTCGCGTGGAGAAAAGGAAGTGTTGCGTTTGAGTGTGTTTGTAGCCATGTCGTCGAGACGCTGTTATTTTCATCCCGGAGTCAAATCACCTTTGTTTGGCTTTCCCAGGGACGCTGTAGAGATCATTAAGCGCATACATCACACCGTTAAGAGGCGTGACCTTTCCACGTGCGCTAAGCTGCTGTCGAATCACAACACAGGACCGTGCTACGTTCGCTAAGCTGCTGTCAAATCACAACACAGGAACCGCTGGCACAATCAGAACTCGGTACGTATTTCTGAAGGAGGGACTTCATAGAATAAAGGAAGTTATCAGCCGTTTTTAGGACAGTGAAAACAGCGGTATACAGATAAGTACATTGTGTTAAAAATACTGTGTTTTTTTACACGCGAAACATGAACACGTTATATTGCACACTGTAAACACAATCAAAGCTTCAAAAAGACACGAAAAACGGGACCTTTAATAGAGAGGCGAAGGGGAGGAAAATATGTGGTAGAAAAAAGTGTACAAGCAATAGGGATAACCGCACCGTAAATTTAGCATTTCCTTTGGAAATCAGGGTCCCAGAGTCTGGAGGAAGAGAGGACAGGCACACAATCCACGTTGCTTGAGGTCCAGTGTAAAGTTTCCACAGTCGGTGATGGTTTGGGGTGCCATGTCATCTGATGGTGTTGGTCCACTGTGTTTTCTGAGGTCCAAGGTCAACGCAGCCGTATACCAGGAAGTTTTAGAGCACTTCATGCTTCCTGCTGCTGACCAACTTTATGGAGATGCAGATTTCACTTTCCAACAGGACTTGGCACCTGCACACAGTGCCAAAGCAACCGGTACCTGGTTTAAGGACCATGGTATCCCTGTTCTTAATTGGCCAGCAAACTCGCCTGACCTTAACCCTATTGTGGTATTGTGAAGAGGAAGATGCGATATGCCAGACCCAACAATGCAGAAGTGCTGAAGGCCACTATCAGAGCAACCTGGGCTCTCATAACACCTGAGCAGTGCCACAGACTGATCGACTCCATGCCTCGCCGCATTGCTGCAGTAATTCAGGCAAACGGTATTAAGCAAGTAAGTATTAACTAAGTATTAACCCCAACTAAGTATTAAGTGCTGTACATGCTTATACTTTTCATGTTCATACTTTTCAGTTGGCCAAGATTTCGAAAAATCCTTTCTTTGTATTTGTCTTAAGAAATATTCTAATTTTCTGAGAGACTGAATTTGGGATTTTCCTTAGTTGTCAGTTATAATCATCAAAATTAAAAGAAATAAACATTTGAAATGTATCAATCCGTGTGCAATGAATGAATATAATATACAAGTTTCACTTTTTGAATGGAATTAGTGAAATAAATCAACTTTTTAACGATATCCTAATTATATGACCAGCACCTGTAGGGCTGGTGGTGCTCCAAGATAGGTTTGAAACCATAACCATGTATTTTACAACACATCCGCTTGTGTTTCTTATTAAGTGGAGGTCATTTTTTAGGATTTTTAGCTAACTTAAGTCTCTGACATCCTGACACCTTGCACTTCTGGAGACTCCAGTTAGGTTGCAGTTCTGGAAAATGGTTGGGCTGGGGACTAAAGGGTTCCTGATGGTTTCACACTTAATTATTCACCTTAATTCTTTTGCAGTTTGCGTGTGTCGATTCTTCGCCACCTGTTTTTGTCTGACTCTTCATCTAGATCAACTTGATGCGGGGCAAAAAAAGTGACTGGTTCATTTTTTTTTTTTGTCTTTTTGAAAAGGCAGTTGGGAGAGTGATGACAGAAGAGTGAGGAGCTGCACTGTTTTTTCTTTGATTTGTTTGTGAAATACATTATCTTAGAGTGCAGATGCATATACAGGTCCTTCTCAAAAAATTAGCATATTGTGATAAAGTTCATTATTTTCCATAATGTAATGATAAAAATTAAAATTTCATATATTTTAGATTCATTGCACACCAACTGAAATATTTCAGGTCTTTTATTGTTTTAATACTGATGATTTTGGCATACAGCTCATGAAAACCCAAAATTCCTATCTCAATAAATTAGCATATTTTATCTGACCAATAAAAGAAAAGGGTTTTTAATACAAAAAAAGTCAACCTTCAAATAATTATGTTCAGTTATGCACTCAATACTTGGTCGGGAATCCTTTTGCAGTAATGACTGCTTCAATGCGGCGTGGCATGGAGGCAATCAGCCTGTGGCACTGCTGAGGTGTTATGGAGGCCCAGGATGCTTCGATAGCGGCCTTAAGCTCATCCAGAGTGTTGGGTCTTGCGTCTCTCAACTTTCTCTTCACAATATCCCACAGATTCTCTATGGGGTTTAGGTCAGGAGAGTTGGCAGGCCAATTGAGCACAGTAATACCATGGTCAGTAAACCATTTACCAGTGGTTTTGGCACTGTGAGCAGGTGCCAGGTCGTGCTGAAAAATGAAATCATCTCCATAAAGCTTTTCAGCAGATGGAAGCATGAAGTGCTCCAAAATCTCCTGATAGCTAGCTGCATTGACCCTACCCTTGATAAAACACAGTGGACCAACACCAGCAGCTGACATGGCACCCCAGAGCATCACTGACTGTGGGTACTTGACACTGGACTTCAGGCATTTTGGCATTTCCTTCTCCCCAGTCTTCCTCCAGACTCTGACACCTTGATTTCCGAATGACATGCAAAATTTGCTTTCATCCGAAAAAAGTACTTTGGACCGCTGAGCAACAGTCCACTGCTGCTTCTCTGTTGTCCAGGTCAGGCGCTTCTGCTGCTGTTTCTGGGTCAAAAGTGGCTTGACCTGGGGAATGCGGCACCTGTAGCCCATTTCCTTCACACGCCTGTGCACGGTGGCTCTGGATGTTTCTACTCCAGACTCAGTCCACTGCTTCCGCAGGTCCCCCAAGGTCTGGAATCGGTCCTTCTCCACAATCTTCCTCAGGGTCCGGTCACCTCTTCTCGTTGTGCAGCGTTTTTTGCCACACTTTTTCCTTCCCACAGACTTCCCACTGAGGTGCCTTGATACAGCACTCTGGGAACAGCCTATTCGTTCAGAAATGTCTTTCTGTGTCTTACCCTCTTGCTTGAGGGTGTCAATGATGGCCTTCTGGACAGCAGTCAGGTCGGCAGTCTTACCCATGATTGCGGTTTTGAGTAATGAACCAGGCTGGGAGTTTTTAAAAGCCTCAGGAATCTTTTGCAGGTGTAATTTTGATTCAGATGATTAGGTTAATAGCTCGTTTAGAGAACCTTTTCATGATATGCTAATTTTTTGAGATAGGAATTTTGGGTTTTCATGAGCTGCATGCCAAAATCATCAGTATTATAACAATAAAAGACCTGAAATATTTCAGTTGGTGTGCAATGAATCTAAAATATATGAAAGTTTAATTTTTATCATTACATTATGGAAAATAATGAACTTTATCACAATATGCTAATTTATTGAGAAGGACTATTAACAATACAAGTTTTGTCAAATTCAGTTTGTCAGGAGCTTCACTTTAACTTCAACTTTTTTTTGATAATTTTGTATTATAAAGTTGTAAATGTAATGATAGTCATATTCAAATTATTCCAAATATGCCTTAATAAAGTAAAGCATGAACTACTGGTTTCTGTGCATTGAATACCTTTAACATTTTAGTGTAGTTTAGTGCAGGGGTTTTCAAACTGGGGTCCCCAGAAAATTCCAGACAATAAAAAGACGAAGCAAAAATTTGTTTAAAGTCTAACGAACATTCTAACTGTTTCTCTCCTTTCTTGCCGTATGTTTGTTTTGTATCTTTCTCTCAAGTGAGTTTTTCTCACTATAGTCCCCTTTATCTCGTTCACTGGGTTGTAAGGCAGTATTCTTAACACAGCACATAAGCTGCTTTCATACGTTTATTGTGAAAGTTGCTTATACAAATCATTTTTAGGTTCAACAATCAGGTTTATACATCCAACATTAAAGGTCTTGTTCTTCGTGTTTTTTTTGAAGCTTTGATTGTGTTTACAGTGTGCAATATAACATGTGTTCATGTTTCGCGTATAAAAAAAACAGCATTGTTAACACAATTTACTTATCTGTATACCGCTGTATTCACTGTCCTGAAAACGGCTGATGACTTCCTTTATTCTATGAAGTCCCTCCTTCAGAAATACGTAACAAGTTCTGATTGTGCCAGCGGTTCCCGTGTTGTGATTTGACCGCAGCTTAGCGAACGTGGCACGGTTCCTGTGTTGTGATTCGACAGCAGCTTAGCGCACGTGGAAAGGTCACGCCTCTTAACGGGAGATATATGCGCTTAATGATCTCTACAGCGTCCCTGGGAAAGCCAAACAAAGGTGATTTGACTCCGGGATGAAAATAACAGCGTCTCGACGACATGGCGACAAACACACTCAAACGCAACACTTCCTTTTCTCCACGCGACACTTCCTCTTCTCCACGTGGGACAGCAACAAGATCACGCCTCCTTTTTTGTGCGTATTCTTGTGGGCGGAGGTTAGTCTGTTCTACTGTTCTACTGACGTCATTTATGAAGGAAGTACCAGGATGTAGTCCAAGCCGGCCGTTCGCTGTAGGCTTTGAAAGGGAACTTCTGTTAAATAAAATATCTCGCTTGGCATTGAACTTTGAGCTTTATAATTTTACAGGTATTATTTATGCTCTAACAGCAACATTACACACTAACTAAAGTTTGAACAATGGGATCACGAAGAACGGGACCTTTAAGTATAGCCAATTTAAGTTTGGAAACGATGTTGTACTTACTATTTATCTAACAGTTTAAATGTTTTTTCATACATACATATATATAGATCGGTTTTTAGGAAGGGGTTTCATCATATTTGGGGGTCCTTGGCATCATAAAGTTTGAAAACCCCTGGTTTAGTGGATTGCATGTAACGTTTGTATTTAGGGGTTTACTGTAAAATAAGGTAACCCAAACAGAAAATACAGTAGCCCATAAATATATCCGTTGTGGCCCATAAGAGCCCTACATAACACCTTTCTGGGTCCCATCATCAACCCATATGGGCAGACCATGTAGGCCCCAAATGGGTACTATGAGCCCATCAAAAGACCCATCATCAACCCATCTGGGCTTACCCATGTGGGACCTCAATGGAAACTGAGGACAAAATTAGCTGGGTCCCAGTTGGGTAGCCCAGGTGCAACCCCCCTCGTTTATACACAAAAAATATTTCTAATCTAATTTCCGAAACTAGGTTTTTTGTTTGGGAAATTTGTCACAAAGATGGCGACAATTATCTGTGTTTATTTCCAACCTCAGAATAGTTGTCATCAAGTCGCATCAACGCCTATTCAAATATAGATTAAGCTAAAAATGTGATTCAACTGTGGTGGGAAAGAAAAAAAAACACTATTTCCACTTTCGCCTCCTACTATTGGCTGCGAGGCGTGATTGGCACTCGAACCGCCCAATGCAATGACAGAATTGTCGTGGAAGTTCCACCCCCAGCGATACCCCGGTGGGTAAGTGAACTAGAGCGGATCAAAACTTGTCGTCAACACGCTTAATATCCCCGCTCGGAGAAGTGGGACATATCCTGATACTCTTGTGTTTTTCTTTCCCTTCCGGAGCCGATTATCTTTTGTACATCATAGATTTGGTAAATATCATCTTTAGTCGTCTTTGTAATGGACTCGATTGATATATAGGAACCAAGCGTGGGCTTTATATTCGGTTTGAATAAAACGGCGAAACATGTGGGCTGGATTTTGAACGTCACCCGGGAAGCGCGTGTCATTAACAAAGACTGAAGATATCGTTATTTTTTTTAAACATTTGAAATCCTAACGGTTTCATTTCAACTGGTTTCGACAAATTTCACTCTCTGATTTTTAATGGATTCTCATTAATTTGACAAATCACTTTCTAATTGTCTTTTTGTGTTTGTTGTTTATGAAAGTCTCCGAGAAAGAAAAGATGCCGCTTCTCCACAAAAAGCCGTTCGTGAGGCAGAAACCGCCCGCTGATCTCAGACCCGACGAAGAAGTCTTCCTTTGTAAAGTCACACACGAAATCTTCAGGACCTATGAGTAAGAGTTTTATTTTATTCCTATTTGTACATTTCAACTTCCCCTTTGATGTCAGCCAACAACAGAAGCACCAGAAACTAACAACAGAAGTGACAGCCCGCTTCAAAGTTTTACTTTTCATAATTAAAACAACTACCAAACTACATTTCAACTTAGTTTGCTAATTTAAACCACCTTTACCTATAACCCACCTGGTGTGCAATAACCATGTATTTTTAAAGAGTTCTGTTTTTTTCTCCTAAATGGCACTCGGCAGGTGTCAGTTGAAGGCCTTTGCTAACAGAGTTGGCTGCTAGTTAGTTAGCCTAGTTTAGCCAGCTAAACCACGATATAGAGACCAGACTGGGGGAAATAAGTGTTACAACTATCTGTCGATTTGTTTCAAGGGCTTACATGGTGATATATCGCGGGTGGGATGTCCACGGGAAGCCCCTGGTCGGGTGTTTTTGGGGTTGTTAGCAGGGATGGGACAGATCTCATCCACACAGGATGTTGTTGCTTGAAACGTGGTCGCTGCTATTGTTAGTGTATTTGCCCATAGATGCAGGAGTTAAACTGCTTTTCCCATTATTATGTTTGTCACTTGTTATCGGGCCTTGTGGAATGTATTTACTTGTCATATGTGGCAGGAAAGGGAACGAGTATAATGACCAAGTAGTACTTAGTTGCAACTATTTGAACTGGTCTAGATGGTTGTCTTTGGTCTTGATCTGTCATCAGCTCTTTGGAAAGTTGACATTCATCTTGGTCTGTGGTCATGTGGGGCTGATGTAGAAGGTAGGATGCAGATCACCTATCCTTTAGGTCTTTTTACTGAGTTATGATGACTACTAACTACTTGGAGATGCATCCTAAGGCAAGATATTGGTAAAGATTGCTTTTTAAGACCATCTGTCCAATAATTGATATATTGAATACTATTTATTTATATATTTATTTATTATTATAACTTGTTATTTATGCCATTGTATTATTTTGAAATACAAATAGTCTCCATAAATGGTATATTTATGTTTTTTTGGGGTCTCTGTCTAATTGTTAAAGTACACATTTCTCACCCGAGTTTGAATGGCATACAATGTGTTAGAACTTTAACTACTGTAAATAACTGTCAATAAGTATGACTTCTGTTTAGAAATAAACCAAAAGATTTGCATTGTGCCCGTTTCAAGTACATAAAACTTTGAAGTGAATACAAATTGTGCTTTTTTTTTTTTTTTAGGAGAGATTAAGGCCCAATACCAATTCTATTTTATACCCCTTCACCTTCCCCCACCTACCCGTTCCCCTTGCCCCTTGAAACAGAGTGCCAAGGCGTAGGGGTGAAAATATTCCCCTAAGAAATGGGACGCCACTACTATACCATTACATGTCATCATACCCCGTTTCTTTTATTAGTGTCCTGTGACATTTAAACAGTATAAACAGCAATGAAGTGCGTAGGCTCGCGAGCACGTTTAACAAATGAATCACCCCCAACAGAGTTTTGCGCTGTATTTGGACTTGGCTCGTTTTCAGTTCAAAAACGTATGAGCTTCCTAAGATGATACAGAACATACAAGACTAGTGGAGCCGCTTTTCCATCGGGCCAAACTATTCTTTGTTTATTAACCGTTCCATTCCATGCTGAGCCGGCCGGTACGGATATGGTTTCGTTATCTACTGTGGTGCTGCGATAATGTTCATACGTTATGAAGGATGACCATATATACAGTGAGGAAAATAAGTATTTGAACACCCTGCTATTTTGCAAGTTCTCCCGCTTAGAAATCATGGAGGAGTCTGAAATTGTCATTGTAGGTGCATGTCCACTGTGAGAGACACAATCAAAAAAAATCCTGAAATCACAATGTATGATTTTAAACTATTTATTTGTATGATACAGCTGCAAATAAGTATTTGAACACCTGAGAAAATCAATGTTAATATTTGGTACAGTAGCCTTTGTTTGCAATTACAGAGGTCAAACGTTTCCTGTAGTTTTTCACCAGGTTTGCACACACTGCAGGAGGGATTTTGGCCCACTCCTCCACACAGATCTTCTCTAGATCAGTCAGGTTTCTGGCCTGTCGCTGAGAAACACGGAGTTTGAGCTCCATCCAAAGATTCTCTATTGGGTTTAGGTCTGGAGACTGGCTAGGCCACGCCAGAACCTTGATATGCTTCTTGCAGAGCCACTCCTTGGTTATCCTGGCTGTGTGCTTCGGGTCATTGTCATGTTGGAAGACCCAGCCTCGACCCATCTTCAATGCTCTAACTGAGGGAAGGAGGTTGTTCCCCAAAATCTCGCAATACATGGCCCCGGTCATCCTCTCCTTAATACAGTGCAGTCGCCCTGTCCCATGTGCAGAAAAACACCCCCAAAGCATGATGCTACCACCCCCATGCTTCACAGTAGGGATGCTGTTCTTGGGATGCTACTCATCATTCTTCTTCCTCCAAACACGTTTAGTGGAATTATGACCAAAAAGTTCTATTTTGGTCTCATCTGAGCACATGACTTTCTCCCATGACTCCTCTGGATCATCCAAATGGTCATTGGCAAACTTAAGATGGGCCTTGACATGTGCTGGTTTAAGCAGGGGAACCTTCCGTGCCATGCATGATTTCAAACCATGACGTCTTAGTGTATTACCAACAATAACCTTGGAAACGGTGGTCCCAGCTCTTTTCAGGTCATTGACCAGCTCCTCCTGTGTAGTTCTGGGCTGATTTCTCACCTTTCTTAGGATCATTGAGACCCCACGAGGTGAGATCTTGCATGGAGCCCCAGTCCGAGGGAGATTGACAGTCATGTTTAGCTTCTTCCATTTTCTAATGATTGCTCCAACAGTGGACCTTTTTTCACCAAGCTGCTTGGCAATTTCCCCGTAGCCCTTTCCAGCCTTGTGGAGGTGTACAATTTTGTCTCTAGTGTCTTTGGACAGCTCTTTGGTCTTGGCCATGTTAGTAGTTGGATTCTTACTGATTGTATGGGGTGGACAGGTGTCTTTATGCAGCTAACGACCTCAAACAGGCGCATCTAATTTAGGATAATAAATGGAGTGGAGGTGGACATTTTAAAGGCAGACTAACAGGTCTTTGAGGGTCAGAATTCTAGCTGATAGACAGGTGTTCAAATACTTATTTGCAGCTGTATCATACAAATAAATAGTAAAAAAATCATACATTGTGATTTCTGGATATTTTTTTTTTAGATTATGTCTCTCACAGTGGACATGCACCTACGATGACAATTTCAGACCCCTCCGTGATTTCCAAGTGGGAGAACTTGCAAAAAAGCAAGGTGTTCAAATACTTATTTTCCTCACTGTATATTTTTAAACTATTATTAATGTGTTCAAATCACTCAAATAGTGTGTTTAGCAAGCTACAGAGAAACTGGCAGCCAGGCGATTCCCGAGTGGCAACATACACACATTCTATGCAGCACGGTAGTCGGTGGAGGGAAACTCCTCATACCCTTTCAAAAATCTACGCTTGAAGGGCTATCTGGCCCTTCCCCTTACCTCTACCACTCCAGCCAAAAGAGAATCGAGACACCCCTACTCCTTCACATGAACATGTAAAACAAAGGGGTAGGGGAAATGGAAGGGCTAAGGGGTAGAAATGGGATTGGGCCTAAGAGATGTGGAATAGTTTTGCACCTTATGGCTCGTTTCACCTGACCACTGTTCTGCAAGAGAAATGGCTCAAAATACATCTGATCACTGTAAAGGACTTGTTACTGTCATTCCCAGGATGAACTGATGCTGTATTGGCTGCAGCATTACATACATTATTGTGGGCTAAAACCAGGTGTTTCAGGTTCATTATCCAAACCCCTATGTGTGCACACACACGCACACGAGCTGTGCGGTTCAGTACAGTATGATTCGGGACCGTAACCCTGATCCGGCTTGTGTTTCCACCGCCAACAGTACCCTTACGATAGGTGTGGTGTAGTGATTGACGTCATTCTAAACGGCAATGGACGACATACAGCAGATCTTGTTGTTCTTGCTTCTCGGCATGTGGCTGTTGTCACAAGAAGGCAACACGCTTTGTTTGAGCCAAGGCTGCAAGGAAAAACACAGCCGAATAAGCACGCAAGTGACTATTCTCTGTCAACCAATCAACGTTACAGTGAGTCTAGCTCCACCCTTTAGTACCGGCCTACTGGGCTAGGTGCCGCAATAGAAGGGTGCCAAAAAAGTGGTACAGTTTGGAATTAGGGAACCATTCACAAAAAATTGCGTACAGTACTGAAATCTACTGCTCAGTGGAAATGAGCCATTATGGCACTTCGCATGAGAATGATGTCGATCACTACACCACGCCTGTCATAAGCGTACAGTTGGCGGTGGAATTGCAAGCCGGATCAGGGTTTACGGACCCGAATCGTACAGTAGTATACAGAACCGAAATGAGCCATTAGTGTTGTTTAGAAAGCTTAATTTGGGAGGGGGTTGCTATTGATTCTACAGGTCCTAAGACTGAAATGGGAAGTTGTTTCATTTTAAAAATGTGTGTAATTGCGCTGAAATTGCCTCATTTTTATGACAACAGTCTATTTGCTGTTATTACTAATGACAGGTTTAATCAACTTTTTATATAACGTTTTTAGATGATATGATGGTCAACAAGTAGATGTATTTTAGGTAAATATCTCCACTCTGTTATTTGTTTTCCCCAAAACATGAACTTTTTGCGAAGGTTGAGTAGTCAGTTGTGAGCAGTATCTTCATATCTCTGTAAACTGTAAAGGTGTCAGGCCCTGTTAAAACCTTAAATCTATCAATTTCTAATTTCACCAAAAGTAGTAAAGACAAAGGTTTTTTTTTATTAAAAACAGTGCAATGAAAAACACCTGCAATAGTTTCACTTAATAATGTCATTGAACAATTGAAGAATATGTATAATAGAACAGACCACAACTTTTAATTTAAATTAAAACAATTAGCTATTTCAGTGATGCTTTAGTTTAGATGAACAATATGGCTGCAGTAAGCTGTTTTGACAGTCCTCTTGTGATGTTGTCTGCTTAAGAGGTGCTTTTCTATGGCAAGGAACCTGTATGTCGGGCTTGTTCAGATGGTGACAAGTCAACAGTCTAAAAAAGAATGATTCAGTGGAAACCGTTCAATGCAGATTTGTAAAGGCTGAGCGCCAACCGCTATTCACGCACTTGAACGCCGTAGCTACAATACAAAATGCCGTCTTCAAGTAGTGATGATGATTTTTTTTTGTCCTCTCTCTTCTTAAAAAGAGAAAAAGAAAGAAAATAATGGGTTCATCCACTCCTGCGATCACGTAGAGAGGAAGGTGAGTTCCACCTCCTTATCAAGGAGCTGCGGGATTATCCAGACCGATTCAAAGTTTACTATAGAATGTCAGTGGCTCCGTTTGTTGATTTGCTAGCGAAACTGGAGCCACATATTAAAAATAAGACCACCAATTTCTGTGAATCAATTGATCTGGAACAGAGACTGGCAGTATGTCTAAAGGGATCTGCACATGCGTGCACACGGTTTACAGGGACTTGGTGTGCTATAATTATAGCTGTGATACAATAATATTTGTATATATAATTGTAGGTATCTGAGCACTGGCGATTCTTTCAGCACCATTGCCAGCAGTTTTAGGTTGGGCATCAGCGCTGTAGATGGGAAAAACGGATGCGAAAAATGCAGAAAATCGAACCTGTTCTGATTTTTTTTTTTTTTGACGGACGAAAGTTTTGCATGTGAATTTTGGACTCATTGTGCAAAGGCCTTAAGGGGGTTAACCACACTTTGAGAACCACAGCATTACACATTGTGCTTTTGTTTTAACAGTGAATTCTTTGAGAGGACCATTCTGTGTAACAGCCTGGTGTGGAGCTGTGCGGTGACGGGCAAGCCTGGCCTGACCTACCAGGAGGCTCTGGACAGCGAGAGGAAAGCCAGACTCAATCTTCAGAACTTTCCCAATGCCCTGGTCATCCCCTTACTGCACCTGACAGCACTTACGCAGCGCGTACGCCTGCATGAGATATGTGATGATGTGTACGCCTATGTCAAAGACCGATTCTTTCCCGGAGAGATAGTGGATGTTGTCAGTCGCTCTGGTACCAGGTGAGATATTGTTGTCACTCATAACTCAACATGGATTACGCTGTGGACTTTGTTTTTTGTTGATGTAAATGGAATCAGTAATCAGACTTTTGAAGAATAAAGCAATAGGTTTTTTTTTACTTAATAAATATGAATACGTTATGTATGTTTTTGTGTGCCGCTAAAGTTTCAGTCACTGAATCTATTGATAATCGCTCTATTGATCTATTCACAATCCAGCTTGCTTTAATGATATTGAGCATTTAAAGCAGTAGAGAAGCATGCACTTAGAATAAACAGAACGATATTGTCCGCTGGTGTGGACGCCAATATAGTTATCTTTATATTTATCATTCTTGGTGTGAATGGGCCTTAAGAACTGTCCATTTTAAGAGTGGGAGAAAATATTGATTTTCCGATGCATCGTGATTCTCTCTTCAACGATCTGAATCGATTCTGAGTTTCGTTTTGCTTGATGCTTGATGCCCTATAAAGTCAGTTTTATTTTTTCCCAAATTCCGTTTTTTCAGTTTTCATTTTTGCAATTCCCTTTTCAAATTCAGTTTACCCTTTACTGTTATTTTAATTATTTTAAAAAGAGTGTGCTTTTAATGTTAATATAATGGGACCCAAAATAGGAATGACCTTAAAATGTATTGAGGTAACATCACATTTACTCTGTACTTTTCAGGACAAATACTGCATGATGCAACATAACACTGCACTCTAAGTACTTTAAGTCACAACAAAATATTAATGGTAATGAGTTTTAAACTGTCCAGTAAAATAAATTATGTAAGTTTAAATGAAAGTGCTCCATTAGCTTTTTTTCAAGTAAAAAAAAAAGAACCCAAAAAAACTGAATTTCATAAGAATCATCTTTTCCATACAGTACATTAAAGTGCATTAAAAACAAGGGAAAATGCAGCAAGTACTCCCCGAGTTATGAAATTAAATTTAGACTTGAATGCAGGTGCAGTAATGCACATCTGTAGGGACATGGTGCCCTTGCTAGCTTTATCATTGTACTTCTCCTTGTTCTTCACATGGCTTTTGGATAACAGGTGGTCAGTGCATGTATTTTTATGCTTCCAGTCAACAGAATGTTGACAACTTGCAAAACAAAAGTAGTCACTCGGGAACTGCACGGCTCGGTACTGAGGGCTTAGCATCGAGTTTCTTAACTTTTCCGCCGACGAACGCAGAGCCGCAGAGAGCCGCTTACTTCCTCTTCGTCATATCAATGTGTGCTCGGCAAGACCGTTTTGTGCTTGAGCGCCACCAAGCACGTGAACAAAAGCGCCGATCTCATTGGTCAGCCAGTTTTTACCGCACCGCGTCACAACAAAACTGCATTTCCTTTCCCTGCTCTCCCTCTGTATCGCTGTCACTCATGCGTCTCTCTCTCTCTCTCTCACACACATACTCACACGTTCCATTCGACCGTAAGCAGGGTTGCCAACTCTCACACATTTGGCGTGAGGCACACTCTTTCAGACTGTCTTGTGCTTTCAGTCTGCTAAGTAAATCTCACGCAAAATTGCCAAACCTGCTTTTGATATGAACCAAAGTTAAGCTTTTACATTTAAAAAAAAAGTGTTAATCCAAAATTTCAAACAATAAATAGCGTTTTGGCGCTAATCTGTCATTACAGTTAAAGCCAGAGGCATTGAAAAACAGTTGCGACATGCTTTCATCTTCCGGCGGTCATGTGGTTCATGGAGCTCTCAATAGTTCTAAACAAACCAGCGCTGTCAAAATGTCTTAAACGGATACATGTATAGTGAAGCTGTCGTCTATTTGCAGCAATTTTTGGTAAACAGTACAGCATAGTGTGCATTGATTATTACGTCAACCACATGTACGGTATCATTACTTTTTTATTATTTAATTATCATGTCAGGCCTAATCCGAGCATTTGAGTTTAGAATAATTGGCTAATGAACCCACCATTCCAGCAACCGCCCCCCGAATTGGCAAACCAAAGTAAAATGTGCACAGCTGCACTGTCATTCGTTCACGGCCGCACAAGCACTGGAATTTGACGTGAGGGAAAATCACTCACATCTCTAACGGGTAAAAAGGCTAATACATTTTGATTATATTTTCCACAATGTCAAACGAACACAGCTTAACCCAAAATGCAAACTCAGGCATGTGCTTCTTCCATATAAGCTCATGCAGTTGTGTGCTCTAGACAGATTATATACAGTTTTATTATATACAGGGGCTGGTCATATAATTAGAATATCATCAAAAAGTTGATTTATTCCACTAATTCCGTTCAAAAAGTGAAACTTGTATATTCTATTCATTCATTACACACAGACTGATATATTTCAAATGTTTATTTAATTTACATTTTGATGATTATAACTGGCAACTAAGGAAAATCCCAAATTCATTATCTCAGAAAATTTGAATATTACTTAAGACAAATACAAAGAGAGGATTTTTAGAAATCTTGGTCAACTGAAAAGTATGAGCATGAAAAGTATGAGCATGTACAGCACTTAATACTTAGTTGGGGCTCCTTTTGCCTGAATTACTGCAGCAATGCGGCGTGGCATGAGTCGATCAGTCTGTGGCACTGCTCAGGTGTTATGAGAGCCCAGGTTGCTCTGATAGTGGCCTTCAGCTCTTCTACCATGTTGGGTCTGGCATATCGCATCTTCCTCTTCACAATACCCCATAGATTTGCTATGGGGTTAAGGTCAGACGAGTTTGCTGGCCAATTAAGAACAGGGATACCATGGTCCTTAAACCAGGTACCGGTTGCTTTGGCACTGTGTGCAGATGCCAAGTCCTGTTGGAAAATGAAATCTGTATCTTCATAAAGATGGCCAGCAGCAGGAAGCATGAAGTGCTCTAAAACTTCCTGGTATACGGCTGCGTTGACCTTGGACCTCAGAAAACACAGTAGACCAACACCAGCAGATGACATGGCACCCAAACCATCACTGATTGTGGAAACTTTACACTGGACCTCAAGCAACGTGGATTGGGATCCTCTCTTCCTCCAGACTCTGGGAGCCTGATTTCCAAAAGAAATGCAAAATTTTCTTTCATCAGAGAACATAACTTTGGACCACTCAGCAGCAGTCCAGTCCTTTTTGTATTTAGCCCAGACGAGACGCTTCTGACGCTGTCTGTTGTTCAAGAGTGGCTTAACACAAGGAATGCGACAGCATGTCTTGCTTGCATATGTGCGTAGTGGTTCTTGAAGCACTGACTCCAGCCCACTCTTTGTGAATCTCCCCCACATTTTTGAATGGGTTTTGTTTCACAATCCTCTCCAGGGTGCGGTTATCCCTATTGCTTGTACACTTTTTTTTATCACATCTTTTCCTTTCCTTCACCTCTCTATTAATGTGCTTGGACACAGAGCTCTGTGAACAGCCAGCCTCTTTTGCAATGACCTTTTGTGTCTTGCCCTCCTTGCGCAAGGTGTAAATGGTCGTCTTTTGGACAACTGTCAAGTCTTCAGTCTTCCCCATGATTGTGTAGCCTACAGAACTAGACTGAGACCATTTAAAGGCCTTTGCAGGTGTTTTGAGTTAATTAGCTGATTAGAGTGTGGCACTAGGTATCTTCAATATTGAACCTTTTCACAATATTCTAATTTTCTGAGATACTGAATTTGGGATTTTCCTTAGTTGTCAGTTATAATCGTCAACATTAAAAGAAATAAACAATTGAAATATATCAGTCTGTGTGTAATGAATGAATGAATATAATATACAAGTTTCACTTTTTGAATGGATTTAGTGAAATAAATCAACTTTTTGATGATATTCTAATTATATGACCAGCACCTGTATATACAGTTGCAGGGAGCACTTTGCCTGAGGAGCAAATATATTTAACTATAACAAGGTTGGGTTTCTACTCAATTGTCCATCCTATTAAAAACGGCTAGGCTATAAGATAATTGTATAAATAAAATAAAAAAAAGAGTATTGAAAGAATATTCGAATCCCAAAATTGAAAATCAAATGCCAACCCATCAAACAAATATTCTGGTCCAGCCCTACATGACAGACTGAGGGTTTCCTGGGCACAGATGTGACCAAAACAATTGGATTATCGATTAATGTAATTTATGGTTTGTAATGATTTAAAGTCTTAACTAATTAATCAATTAATTATTAAGAAGAAAATGTAGATCAAAAATAGTTTTGGAATCAAATAGTGACTCCCAGGATTGCATCGGATCTGATTGTGGGTGCCTAAAGATTCCCACCCACACACACACAAAAAAAAGAAAGAAATCTTGCATAGGGAAAAAAAAGATCAATATTTTTATCACATTGGAACCTTCTGAACCATAATCAAATCATATCCTTAGATGCATACAGATTCCCACCCCTTGTCCATTTTATCTTGTCTTTTGAATCACAAAATAATTTTTGGACAACAGTTGACTTTAATGGGTTTTTTTTTACTGGAGGAAAAACAACCATTATGTCAATGAGCCACAATTGTGTAGAAGAGAATGCATGCGAATAGTGATGAACAATAGCCTTGTATAAGTTACTGTTTAGAACGGACCATGGCTTAACAGAAGAGAAACACCCAGATGTTCATCAATACGTCTCCACCCTCGCCTGTCTCCTCTAGACAAAAGCATATTTGGAGCTCTGAAAGAGTCCTTGGCAGCTCTGCATGCAGTACATTATCAAGTCTTGGAAAAGAAATATGCCAACCCTGCACAATTATGAGTCCAGAGATAATAACATAGACTGCTGTAAGCCTGATCCTGAATGGAAAATTGCCTGTTAAAGGAAAGTGTATGGGATCTCTGTCCTTTAGGAAAGGATCAGAGTCAGCCATCACGAGCTGACCTTGATATGTGGCGGTAACATAATGGGAATGGGTGGAGCTAAGAGAATCTTTCCGATTGGCTGAACTGGTGCAAGTAGTTTCCCTAGACAACATCAGAGCTTACAGAGACAATCAGACATGAGGCAGAATGGAGCCCCACTGGTAGACAGGGGGTGGAGGGTTTTTTTTTTTTTTTTTTTTGGGAAGTAGGAAGACTGCTGTCTGTCTGGCGAGTCTTGCGGTCTCATCCAGTCAGTCAAATAGATCACACCCAATCCTGTATTGGTGGTTGGTGGAGTATATCTATTCTTTATTGAAAGTGGTTGATCTTGAAATTTGCAAATAGTGATGTTTTCTACATTTAGGATAACTATAATATTTACATTGTCAGAAAGGAAATATCTAAATGTCTATTTTGGGAGAGATGGAGTCTCACATTTTTCACTATTTCTTTATGAACTACTCTTTAAAGGCGATTCACTTTTTTTATCTGTACCTACTTTTTCTAGTAGCATTTTGAGGTAGAATTCAAGCTCTCACGCTAAGGCAAACATTTAGTCCCAATTTCCGTTCTAGTACTTCATTTTCAGATCACTTCAGAGTTAATATTTGCATGCAGTTTTGTTTATTTTATTAATTATGTTTCCCTGTTCAGCCGGCAACCCTGCAAAATATTAGAGGTTACATCTCCCCATTCCAATGGCACAGTCAACGGCCATAGCAAACATCGCATAGAGGGTGATTCAATTGTGATCAGCGACAGTGATGAAGAGCCCACAGTCACTTCTCCCAAAACACCATCTAATGGGTCAGTGTTCTGAACTGCCTTTCTATTTAATGGCTTTATATGTGTATCCTTGAACTAAATTTCAAATAAATGTTGTGTTTTGTGCTTTGTTGTCTTAAGCAAGAAGAAGAAAGCCACCAGTCCATCTTTATTTAAATACAGAGTTCAACCTGTCAGCCCAGAGGGTTGTGAACCATTAGTTGTAAAAGCTGCTCAGATAAAGTGAGTTGCACATTCTTTTTTTTAATTAGAGATAGATTCATGAATCACTTACTAATTTATTTCCTTGTTTCATCCTATAGTCGTAAGAAGAACATTTTTAGTAGAGACCGATTGAAGCTTCTTCTTAAACAGCACTGTGAACCAATGAACGGGACCATCAGACTGAAGGTAAAATAATAATGTATTCGGTTTTTGGACTGCAGTTGTACAGTTTGCCCGATTTTAATTATTTAAATTTAAATGTGCTTTCTTTTCCCCTCTGGTTGCTGTTATTCTTTCCAGCCATCTACAGTTGTTAAACATAAGTTAGCGGAACACAATTTCTGCCACTTCTTCCCAGACGAGCCCCCAGTGTTTGTCTTCAGTCCACCAGTGAAGGGGAAAGGTCGTCGTCCAAATGATGCCTCTCCAACAGAGGTCTGTGTTATTGTATGCTTGCATGTCTGTTTAGGATTAGATTTTTTAAACTTGGCCATCTTCATTCAGGCTAGGGATGCTCAATACGGTTAATTTTCCCGACCGACAACCGCCGATCATTATCCGATTATTAACCGTTAACTGATAAGATTATAATATTGAATTGGCATTAAATAAATATACACTTGAAGAGTGTCTGTGACCCGTTAAAAAGACACTTTTTTTCCACAGGTTTATTTTACTGTGCAAACAGCAGCATACGGATCAACAACAATATCAGAACCTGGATTCACATAATCAAATGTTCACGCACCTGCAGCGTTTCTGACAGAGAAAAACGGAATAAAATATTTTTTAAAAGCATAAAATAAATAGGCCTACAGTAAATATTTTTCACTTAAATAATTAACAAGTTAAGATGACAAAACGAAAACACTGAATCCATTTGAAGCTTTGAAGAACCGGAATAGTTTTTTCCGTCAAACTACGTTTTTTTTTTTCCATCATATAAAAATAGCAGGCCTATCTCAATCCACGGGAAGTGGGGGTGCTGCAAAGGATTGCAAATTTTTGATTATTTTATGATTATATTTTATGATTATAAATTAATGATATTTGATTCATTTTAAAAATGTAATTATTTATTTGTAATAAACATTTTAAGTGGCCCATTAAAAAGTATGATTTTGTTTTGTTGGATTATGTTTTTAAAACGATTCCGCTCATTTCTGAAGCTCAGCACCGCACGCTCAACCCAGAACTCCCTTTGTGACATGCTGGATAAAATATAAGCCTATCTGAAATAAATAGCTAGGGCTTCCCCTGACTAAAGTTTTTTTGTTTGTTTTTTTTTTCTTCTAGTAGTTCATTTAAGCCGTTGTTCACGCTGCGCCACTGCCTCCTCCATGTCATTGTCTGTTATAGGCTATTTGCTTATTATTTATTAAATCCGGGCAATTTGGTTGATTAAACATAGATTAAAATTAAGATACAATTTATACAAAAACGAAATTCACTTTAAAGAAAAGTTTTGTTTTGTTGAAAGCCTATGGAAGTGTTATTGAACTTATTGAAGACCCCCGTCTTCTGACATTATGCATCTTATGTGTCCTGTTCCCTTTTCAACGTAAATGAAATTTAAAAAATAACATTATAATATTTAAACTGAAACTAATTACATGTTTTAATGGCTACAAGTATAGTAGGTTACAGTACAGAGAAATGTCATGTCGGAGTGGGATTTGAGTGCACGTCATTTTACCGCTGAGCAGTTCATGAGTGAAGCTCCGCTTTGCTTTGCTCGCATGCTCTGGTAAGGTAGGCAGGTTTTTTGCATAAATTTTTATTTCCTGTCGCTGTGCAAGCTCGTTTATTGTATATGACTGTGTAAACCTTTTATTTAAAGGTTTAATGTAGGCCACAGTCCATTGCATTACGATTGCAAGAGGAATCAATATTGGGAAAATTGTGATATGCAGTCCCGGTGTATATAGGCTGTTAAAACAAGTGTTCTCACCGATATATTTGTTGTTCTTTCGTGTTTTATAGACTCGATATTGTTTCTTATAAAAATGTGGTGACCATGCAGAAAAAAAAAACCTTTTTAAACCATTTAACTGATAGTATTAATCGGTCAAAATTCATACTATCGGTTAACGGTTAAACGGTCAGTATGAGCATCCCTAATTCAGACTATTACAAGCATGACGCATTAAGAAAAAAAGGTGTAAAGTTCAGGGCATATGCAGATTTAAATACTGTTTCTCTAAAGATGATTTTTTTTTCCCCCCCCAAATTTAGATGAATTATGTTGAGGAGAAGTTAAAATTGATGCAGCAGAAAGAACAAATGATGGCCACGGGTAAGTTTAAAATGTAAAATACGTTACAGACTAAAAAAAATGTAGTCTAGTAGTCATGGTGTAAATTATTTTTGAAAAAAGAGCATCTGTTTGACCTCAAAATATTTCTTATGTATATTATGTTCTTAACTGTAAAGAAGATTTTGGGTTGGATGGTATTAGTCATAAATCACACTCATTCACAGTGCTCCGTTGTCACATGACCAGGAGCTAACTAGTGTGCAAAATGTAAAGAGCTGAAGAGAGTAGATGAAAAAACACAGCGATTTCCTTTGTAAACCGCCTAAAGTGACCGATATTGTAACTCCTGAGGTTGATGATGGCGATCATGTGGATCCACCATTGTAAAGCCTGTGGGGCGGAGGTTGCAGATTACACTGAATCCACATTAGAGATGCGCGGATCAGCCTTAACATCACCTGCAAATCATCCACCCAAACGCTAGGATTTTCTCAGATTTAGATAGCCACACCCGACCATCACATCACAATTATTCTAATTCTCAGTGTTACGTGTCATATGGTAACAAATTACACTGATGTAGGCTTCTTTTAAATCAACATTTATTTAAAGTAAAAGTTCTTTGGCGAAATTACATTATTCCCTTCTAACCCAACTTAAATTTTTACAGTTTCCGTCACTGCAACTTCCCGAACACACTAGGGATGCGCAACAGTGGTCGAGTAATCGAGTACTCGAACGTGACAGCGACCATCGATCATGAGAACGATGATCGCCCAGACTTATTATAAAATATATTTTGGTTATTGCGTCATTTTGCGCAGTACCTGAGGTCTGATTGGTTAGTGTTATACAGCACACCTCCAGACCGCGGCGAAATAAAGTGAAACTGAGGCGTGCACTGCAGTGATGTCTGGAATCACTGTGATCATTAAATGGTTATGACTAGTCATGACTAGTTCATGAAGCGTGAAGTTCATGTGCGCATTCGCGGCCTTTTCTGCAGATGCACGTTGTAAGATTATTATGTTGTCTATATCTGATTAATCTAAAATAAAACGCGTTTGGTTGAGCTTAAGCTAGCAAAGCGCTGCCGTTATACCGGCTGTTGTTCATTCTCTTAAGTTTCAGCTCAAGTGCAATGCTCAACATTATGGTTTAGAGACAGTCATATTCTTTTTAGATAGGCTTTTTCTTTCTCAGAATCATTTATATTAGTAATGCAGCAATGCTATACTGTTCTCGTATTTTTTAACAGTAGACCTAGTTTATTTAAAGTTGTTTTTCGTTATGAGTTCGAAAACGCGCAGTGATATCTTTCAAAGAATTATAATGAGAACACGATTTTATTAAAATGTTGTTTCTGTGTGCTTTCGTTTGTCCGTGTATCAGCGTGGTTAAGGGTAGAGTGTAGGGGTGTAACGATATATCGTGGTACGATTTATCGCAATGCAAAAATGTCACGATATGTATCGTAGAGTTATGTCGATATTATATATATATATATATTTTTTTTTTTTTCGATTTGACGTCCGTTTTATCCTATTGGTTGAGCTACCGCACCCGCATCATACTTGCATCCACTGCATTCACGCTCAAATTAATACATATAACATCTGTTTTGTCCTATTGGTTGAGCTACCGCACCCGCGTCATACGTCACGCTTGCATGCAGGCTCAAATGAATCGCTTGAACTGTGAGCAGTGCTGAGAGTGTGGCGATAACAACTGACGGATGGACTTCGAGGGCTGTTCAGAGTTACATCACAGTCACAGCGCATGTTATTACCACAGAGTGGGAAATGAAAAGTGTTGTGCTTCAGACTCGCCCGCTTTTCGAGTCGCACACTGGTACAAACATAGCTGATGTTTTAAAAGCGACCATACAAGAGTGGGAGCTTGAAAGATCTGCTCATAGCATTGCTGTCGTTACAGACAACGCACGCAACATGGTTGTGGCAGTGAGGGAAGCAGGGATGTCACCGCATATTAAGTGTTTTGCACACACGTTGAATCTTGCTTCGCAAGCAGGATTGAATGTTCCCCGCATCAGTCGCTTGCTTGGTCGCGTGAGGAAAGTCGTGGCTTTCTTTCACTCAGTTCCAGCAACCTCTGTTCCTAGTGAACGTGTTTTTTCGACAGCAGGGGACATTGTAAATGCGCAAAGATCCCAGCTACTGCCAGAAAATTTAGTTATGCTAGTTTTCTTGCAAAAAAAACTGTAAGTAACCTAAAAAAAAAAAAAGCTGTTTGTGTTGAAATTACTTTAACAGGACACTACTTGATGTGTTTTTTGTTGCACTTTTACTGCTCAAACTGCGTTAACTACCGATGCAGACGATGCTAGTGAAGCAGCAGCGCAAGAGAACTGACCTAATCTATCTGCGTCCGCGGCAACCACTTGCGTGTCAGGGTTTGAAAGTGCGTCTCATGTATGAAACTTATCTGTACACATGATGGGCGGCAATAATATCGCAAGAAAAGCCTGACGTGTACTGACAACTGCATTATTTAATCGCATTTTCTTCAATACAATGTTAAAGCATGTGTCAAGTGAGTTTCATTCATAATGTTTCTACCTCATGTAACATGACAGTTCATACTGGAGTGAAGCCGTTCTCATCATGAGATTGGGGGAAACATTTCTGAGGGCGTGGTGAGCTCGTGCTAGGGGCGCGGATAGTGAGCCGTTGGAGGTACCATCCTACGTCACGATGTACCACAACGTCCAATAGGAAAATTCAACTGCAGTAGCCACCGTTCAACCTTAAGAGGGCAGCACTTTGGCGGTTTTACACCATGTTTTATAGAATTAAAACACTTTATACTCAAATGTCAAAACATTTACTCGAATCAATGAACAGCATTAATAAAGCCCCAGTATTACAGATCATTAACTAAAAAAAGTTGGTTTAGGGTTTAGTTACCCTTTAAAGAAGTTCTCTCGGGCTATCCTAATTTTAATTTCATGATACAATTCAGTTTTATTGGTCAGTGACACCTAGTAGTCATTGTTAATTTACGTACAGAAGGTTAAACTAAATCTTGATTTATATTGAAGTATTGTATATTCTTTAAGTTGCATGTATAACAAGACAGTTATTGAACACTGTAGTGTTAATGTTAAATAAATCTGTTATTTGATTTTCAGTTGAATTTTTTAATTTTGTTCAAAATATCGTGATGCATATCGTATCGTGAACCCAGTATCGTGATACGTATCGAATCGTGAGCTGAGTGTATCGTTACATCCCTAGTAGAGTGCATTCAAAATGTTCCGTTTCAAACCATAGCCTGTAAAATCTAGCACGCTGAAGTTCACGTGCGCATTCACGTCCTTTTGTGTTGATGTAAGTTGTAATAGGTTCATATTAATCTGATATAGGGTGTGTTTGGTTGAGTTTATTAACCAGCTAGCAAGCTCTGCAGGGTGGTGTTATTTCACAGTTTCAGCTCAAATGCAATGCTCGATATTACTGACTTGGTTATTTGAGACGGTCATTTTATAAAGATGTTTCTTTTTCAAAGATATTTATGCATCATAATCACATATATATATTTGATATTGCTACAAAATAAATGTAGTTTCAAGCCCTGAAACTTTATGTTTGTTTACATGGCTTGCATTATCAAGAAAAATTCAAGAAAGAAAGAGAAGATCTTATAGAGGCCAAAAAGAAAGAAAAAGAGGACAAGGACAAAAAGAGAGAGGAGATGAAGAGGATAGTAGAAGAAGAGAAACAGAGGCGGAAAGAGGTGAAGGAACGAATGAAGGTCGAGAAGGAGAGGGTGAGTTGTAAGAGGGGTTTTTTTCTCTCAGCGCATATGTCATCTCCAGTCTTTCACACATGCGTGCTTTTTGGTCCTACATACTGTATGTCTAAGTATATTCTCATAAATGTTTATCTTTTGTTATATGCCATTAATTATTGCATCTGTTATCATTTTATAAGTTGTTTACTGTAAATCTAATTCCATAATCATCTCTTTATGTGATGTGCTTCAGGAACGAGAGAAGCTAAAGGAGGAAAAGAAAAAATATGCAGAACGACTGAAGTTATGGAGCAAACCTCGAGAGGACATGGAGTGCGACGACCTAAAGGTAAGCATTCTCCCGGAGACCTCTGTGTAGGCACATTCATAAGCAGCAGACAAAACACTCTTTTTAAACTTTCCTGTCTTCAGGAGCTGCCAAAACCACTTCCAGTGAAGACGCGTCTTCCGCCAGAGCTTTTTGGAGATGCTCTGATGGTCCTTGAGTTTCTGCATGCATTTGGAGAGCTGTTTGATCTTAATGATGAGTTCCCTGATGGTGTAACACTTGGTAAGCAATACTTACTGGCTGCTCATAAATGCATTATACCATGGGATATTGTTTGCATATTATATGTCCGTCTTGTTCACTGATAAATCTAGCTTGAGTGCCCTAATAATGTTCCAGCTTACAAATTCTTTTCTTTTTTCTTTTTCTTTTTTTTCCAAGTCAGAGCAAAATATATATATTTTTTAATGTTCCTCATGAGGGTTGTTGCTGTTTACAGAGGTTCTGGAGGAGGCCGTAGTGGGCTCTGATCCTGAGGGTCCGCTCTGTGAATTGCTCTTCTTCTTTCTTTCGGCCATATTCCAGGCTTTGGCAGAAGAACAAGAGGAAGTGGCTAAAGACCAGGTGGCGGAAACGGACACCAAAGGTCAGAGCGGCAGAGGTTACAACTTATTTACAATAGAATTCAGAATTGTGAAAAAATAATTTTATCATATGAAATCTAACAGACAGATATACTTTCAGTGTGGAAATTAAATCCCACTGTAAAGTCAATATTTGGGATAAAATGTGCACTCAAATTACACAAGTTATAGAATTGGGTTAGTCCAGTATCTGTACTCTAAGTGCCAAATTGCAGCTAATTAGTTCACTGATTTTGGTTTACAACTATTAGAAAGTTCAGGTGTTATGTTAGTTACCTTCAGTATCATAGTGAGCCAGGTGTTTTTGACTGTTTTGTCATTCTCAGATCTGAGTGAAGCTCTGGAGGATGATGCTGACCCCACACAGTCTGCCATCAGCGCTGTGGCATCTCTTGCTGCTGCCTGGCCACAACTGCACCAAGGTCAGACAATGTGCCCTGAAATATGTTTGTACTGACAGTTATAATTTATGCTTGCTGTAAATTCAACACCCAGTGGAACTTCATGTTTCTTCCGTTTCTCTGCACAGGCTGTAGTCTGAAGCAGTTGGATCTGGACAGCTGTACGCTCTCTGAGATTCTGAGGCTGCACATCCTGTCCTCGGGGGCAGACTGCAGCTCAACCAGTGCAAAGTTCCGCTACCAGAAACAGGGTGGGTTTGGCTCCACAGATGACCCCTGTGTGGAGCTGCGTCTGTCAAACCAGTGCCTGCTCAAAAAGCTCTCCTGCTCTGCTGTCTATGACCTGCTTCCTGGTTAGTGTTTGTTTTTTATTTTAATTTTCATCCATTGTGTTTGACTTTGTGTCTGTTTTTTTAAATTGATATAGTTCAATAAACAACATTTCCAAACAGTAGATGTTTGATTAACATTAGATGGTTCCGTTTTCTTTTTTCTTTCTTTTCAGAACATGCATTGAGATCTAACAATCTAGGATTTCAAATCTAAATGTACTTGAACAAAAAAAATAAATGACTAAATAAAACAAATAAACCAGTATGATGTAAAATGAATAAAAAAGGTCATCATATTCAAATTTTGCACAGTGTATAACTTTGCTATAAATGTGTTCAGGAGAGAAACTGAAGATCCTCCAAACACTGTGTGGGAAGCTGTTGACTTTGGTTTCCACAAGAGACTTTATAGAAGACAATGCCGACGAGCAGAGATCTGCCAAACAGGAACTGCGAGAACTTAAAGCTGAACAGCATCGCAGAGAGCGAGAGGAAGCTGCAGAGAGGTACAGCGTTACATAGACCTGAACCTACCCATCAGCACTAAAGATTTTTATGCTTAGAAATGACTAGTTTTTAGTAGTTGTTAATAGTCTCCATATTCCAGGGTTCGAAAAAGAAAGGAGGAGAAGCTGAGGGAACAGGAGCAGAAATTGAAAGAGAAGCATGAAAAACTCAAAGAGGAGGCAAAAAATGGAGGCCATGTGGCAGGGTAAGCTGGACCAATAATCCATTCTCAATTCTCAATCCCTGGGTTTTGGGACAAAGCTTACATTCCAGTCCACATGCTTGATTATGCTTTCTGTTTGTTGGTTGCAGAGAAGAGATGGACACCAGCACAGAGAGTCAGGACGGTCACGCTGAACAACACACAGAGGATGAAGAGGAGCAACCAGCAAAATCCAAAAAATGTACCAGCTCTTAAAATTATCAGCAGTGTATCACATAAGACGCATTTATTTTCATAAGACATGTTCTTGTTCTTATTGTGATCAATATGTTAATTGAAAGGGGGGGGTTAGATATTCAATAAATAAATAAAAAACATTCAAGTGGTGTGTGAAATGGAAAACCTAAAGAATAATGGTTGTTCAAATTCTCTAGTGTATATTAATAGTATGCCTATATTCTTTTTAATTTCCAGTAAAGAAAACAAATGGCAGCCCAAATCAGAAACAAGTTGGTGAGGTTGAAACGAAAGACAGTCTGAGTCCAGAGGAGTTACTGCAACAGCAGCTCAAAGAGAAAGAACTCCTGGAGCGCATTCAGAAGGCTATGGCCTGCACCTACATCCTACCTCTTGGTCGAGACCGCCTTTATCGCCGCTACTGGATTTTCCCTTCTGCTGGGGCACTGTTTGTTGAGGATGACTTCTTTGGCCTAACAGAGGACATGCTAGAGCCCCGCCCTACTCCCGAAAATAAAATTGAAGAGCTTTCCTCCGCTGAGAGCGCAGTTAAGACAGATGCCACCACTGAGGAGCTAGTGCTGGTCCAGAACACCTCACCCCCAGTTAACCGGCCCAATCAGTGGTACTTCTACAGCATGCCTGAGGAGGTGGAGCAGCTCATAGAGGCTCTGAACGCTCGTGGACACAGAGAGAGCAGCCTCAAAGAGACTCTGCTGCAGGAGAAGGAGCGCATCACTCAACTGATAGATAGCAATTCTGCTCAGCGTTACCATCACTCAGGTACTGTGGGATTTTGGAGCCACGTTGCTAAATTTTGTTTTATTTATTTTTTAGGGCTGCATGATACATCAGATTTTTTTTAATATCGCAAATGTGCGTATCACGATGTGCATATTGCAACAGCTTGTGATATCTGAATTTTAATAGGCTACTTCAAAAAGTTGCGAAAAGTCAAAGTATTAGGTCGACGCATATAGCAGAGAATATACTGGGACTGTTACGTACGTGTTACTTGCTCGTGTTAAAAATATTTATTAAGCACAGTAAGCTGTGGAAAACGACTAACACACTGTCTGACACCCGTAGCATACGCACAGAAAGCAGCCTCTTGGTTATTGTGCAATCCCTAATTCAGTTCTCTTTTGCAACTTATTGCACTCGACGGTCAAATACACACAGGGTTATGTCAAAATGCCAGTCTTGTTAAAGGCCCCCTGAAATCAAAATGGAAGTTTTTTGGCTTTTAGTATGATTGTAAGCCTTAAGGTTATGAATAAGCTGGTATGTTCCAAAATATTGTTTCCCAACCGGGGTGCCGTCTGATGAGAGCAGGGGTGCCGTGTAAAAGTCCTTCAAATATATATATATATTTTTTTTCTTCAAATTTTTCAAATAATTCTCTCTTTTTGTGAACTTTGTTCAATGCATGCGAGTGCTGCATTTTCGCCATCATCACCCGGGTATAGTGCCAGAAGATGCGAATGAGAAGTCGCGCGCACGCTGTGAGAAAAGTGCTAGTTAGTAGTTATTATTAATACTGCATCAATGCTTTTGAAAAATAAACATCTAAAATTAATATTACTGTTTCAAATAACAGCATTGCTGCATTAAAAAAAACTCTATTCTGGATGTGCTTCTCCCGTAACAACATGCTAAAACATGGGCGTATACAAAGGAATTCACAACATTCTTTTACAGTAGTGGTTTTATTATAATTTTAAGCTTGTATGTCAGACTTGTGCTGCACATGTTGCTCTTAACCGTATTTTCCTTTTCAATTGTTTTATTTTCCTTTCCTTTTTCCAGGAGAAACACTGTGCAACGATATAGTCAGATGGCTTTTAAATTTACTAATCGCCATCTTTTACGGTAGTTTTACTGTAGTAACACTAACTGCACCATTGTAATGTGGCAGAAATATGAGATTCATATTGAATTTTATTACGTTATTAATGTAGACTAGGGATGCTCATTTCGGATAATTTTCCCGACTGTCAACACTCATTATCTGAATTTTAACTGTTAAAGGTGCACAATGTGACTTTTCCGTCCACTAGAGGTAGCCTGTTCAAAACAAAGGCGTATTTTGACGATGCCAAGTTTGAGCGCAGATTCTTGGGACATGTGGTCTTCACCTCACAGCCGGTGGAAAAGAATTGGGATAGGACTCAGGCAGATATCATGTTCATGGATGCGATTTATTAACGTTACTGTAGTATGAAGCAGAGCGAGTGTTGTGGAGCTGAGCAAGGCTGCTGGAGCGATTGTTAATAAGATGAAGGCAACACACGCCTCGCGAGCAGCAGGGCTTTTATTATGACAGTCGCCGGGGCCACTTCCGCTTTTCCATTCAGGAGTATGAGTATGTTTATAATATTGAATTGGCATTAAATAAAAATTAAATTGACATGGGTCTGTGAGGGTCTTTTTTCTAGGGATGCACAAATGTTCGGCAACCAAAATTATTCGGCTGAAAATAGCAAAAATTGAGTGAAAAGACACAAATTTAACCGAACAATTACATTTTTGATGACGTGATCAAATATAGCCCCCAGCGCGTGTGAGAGAGAGGTGTGCACGCTTCTAAATGCAGCAAACATGTCGGAAGTGTGCACCCTCAAATGCAAGCAAGAGCACCCTCAGTTGATACTATAATACACTCACCTAAAGGATTATTAGGAACAGCTGTTCAATTTCTCATTAATGCAATTATCTAATTGACCAATCACATGACAGTTGCTTCAATGCATTTAGAGGTGTGGTCCTGGTCAAGACAATCTCCTGAACTCCAAACTGAATGTCAGAATGGGAAAGAAAGGTGATTTAAGCAATTTTGAGCGTGGCATGGTTGTTTGTGCCAGACGGGCCGGTCTGAGTTTTTCACAATCTGCTCAGTTACTGGGATTTTCACGCACAACCATTTCTAGGGTTTACAAAGAATGGTGTGAAAAGGGAAAAACATCCAGTATGCGGCAGTCCTGTGGGCGAAAATGCCTTGTTGATGCTAGAGGTCAGAGGAGAATGGGCCGACTGATTCAAGCTGATAGAAGAGCAACTTTGACTGAAATAACCACTCGTTACAACCGAGGTATGCAGCAAAGCATTTGTGAAGCCACAACACGCACAACCTTGAGGCGGATGGGCTACAACAGCAGAAGACCCCACCGGGTACCACTCATCTCCACTACAAATAGGAAAAAGAGGCTACAATTTGCACGAGCTCACCAAAATTGGACAGTTGAAGACTGGAAAAATGTTGCCTGGTCTGATGAGTCTCGATTTCTGTTGAGACATTCTGATGGTAGAGTCAGAATTTGGCGTAAACAGAATGAGAACATGGATCCATCATGCCTTGTTACCACTGTGCAGGCTGGTGGTGGTGGTGTAATGGTGTGGGGGATGTTTTCTTGGCACACTTTAGGTCCCTTAGTGCCAATTGGGCATCGTTTAAATGCCACGGCCTACCTGAGCATTGTTTCTGACCATGTCCATCCCTTTATGACCACCATGTACCCATCCTCTGATGGCTACTTCCAGCAGGATAATGCCCCATGTCACAAAGCTTGAATCATTTCAAATTGGTTTCTTGAACATGACAATGAGTTCACTGTACTAAAATGGCCCCCACAATCACCAGATCTCAACCCAATAGAGCATCTTTGGGATGTGGTGGAACGGGAGCTTCGTGTCCTGGATGTGCATCCCACAAATCTCCATCAACTGCAAGATGCTATCCTATCAATATGGGCCAACATTTCTAAAGAATGCTTTCAGCACCTTGTTGAATCAATGCCACGTAGAATTAAGGCAGTTCTGAAGGCGAAAGGGGGTATTAGTATGGTGTTCCTAATAATTCTTTAGATGAGTGTATATTGGAGAATGCTCCAGTGCCTATTTGTGTCTGTAGAACATCAAATGTATCCATTTACAACGTGTTTCTGCAGCGGTGACAAAGAAAGTGTAGACACAAATCGACGCAAGTAAGATATTTGTTGTGCATTGTTAGCAGCTTCATTGAACTTTGTACTTTGTGAGATCGTGATGAACTGAGCGTTTAGTGATCGTAAATGGAGCGGTCTTGGCTTCGAGTCTACAGTCTATATAATCCATTGAATAAAACTATTGTTTTTCATGTTGCAAAAAGGATTAATGGCCAATTGCACGCTGCAAGTTTCGGAAATGACAGTGAAATAGTAACGCATTAAATCAATGTAAAGGCAGACTAATAGATTCATAGAAAAATATTTGTTGCAAAATATTTTTGAAATTCTAAATAAGTCTCACTGTACACTCACTGCTGTGGTGGAGCTGTTGCTTAGCCTAAATCTGCACTTTAATAGAGCACCCTCTGTGATTTCAGAAGCACCCTCAGGGATTTGATTATGATACCTGTAGGCATAATAGGCCTAAGATAAGATGGTATAAGATGGTCAATTAATTTTTTTTTTTATATATATATTGTGCTTTGTTTGTATGATGTCTGCTGGAGTGCTAAACAAATTTCAATGTTTAAATAAATATTTTTAAATTGTAGTTTTAAAAAAAGCAAGACAAAATGGTAAAAAGCTAATTTTTACTATTTAATTTATACAATGGTGAAAACATTTGCAAAATAAAAGGAAAAAATCTAAAAAACATATTCGGCTTCGGCCTAGAATTTTTATTTCAGTGCATCCCTACTTTTTTCACAAGTTTATTTTACCATGCAAACAGCAGCAGTAACATTCGGTTCACACATTTATCAATTTTTCATGCACCTGCAGCATTTCTGACAACAGAGAAAAACAGAATAGAATAAAAAGCATAATATAAATAGGCCTACATAAAATATTTTCACTTAAAGGGTTAGTTCACCCAAAATTGAAAATAAAGTCAGTAATTACTCACCCTCATGTTGTTCCAACCATGTAAGACCTTTGTTCATCTTCGGAACATAATTTAGTATATTTTTGATGAAATCTGAGAGCTAGAGTGCCCAGCCCCGGGAAGCACCATCCATTTGCTTTCCACTAGTCAAGAGCGTGTACTACTGCTGTATTTTAATGCGTAGCATATTTTGCAAGTAACTTCGTCGCCCTTTCTGTCGAAATGGTACCACACAGTAGGCCTATTGCTTTTCTATTCCTTCATTTTGCAAAATATGTCTCTGTAGGCATGTGTGGTTGCAAGTGTCGACATGCCCTGTGAGTTAAAAAAAATATAGCGTATTTTTCTTTAACCATGCGGTAAAAAACTATAACGGTTAAACGGTCAATATGAGCATCCCTAATGAAGACATGTATTAATTGTGAGTAATGGAATATAATTACAGTATTTGTTGTGATTTTTAAGCTATAGTGTTTGTGTACTTATACTAAATGTACTACTGTTTTTCATACAAATACCATAGAAACCATTTAGTTATATTTAGTTACCAAGGTGCTTTATGCGTGGTTTTAACAGTTTATCGTGATCTAAATGTATGCTGCTATGGAAGACCAATGGTTAATTTTAATAAAACTCAAAAGGTCAGAATATTAAAATTTTACGAGGGTTACAGTTTTAACACGTTACTGTTTTTGTTATTGAAGATAAACTAATATCTGCATCCTAATTAATAAAGCTACTATGACTATCAACTCAAGCTAGCTATTAAATGTGCATTTCTGAGAGAAAACATGCTAAATTAATATCGCTGCCTGCACTGCAAACTGCTAAAGATACACATCATCAAAGTCAGGCAACACAAACCTGTTTCTTGATTTGAAACCATACACCATATCACTATTTTTTGTTACTATGTGATTTTATATATGTTGTTTATGTAATTTATTGCGCAGATGAATCCCTACCAGAGACCAAAGGCAGTACTGCAAAGCCAAAAGTGGGCCCATCTTACCCACAAAACACTGTACCTGCTGAGCGCTTCATGGAGAACCGTCTCAGAGATCTACTACTGGATATTGAGGACCGCATCTATCAGGGAACTCTGGGGGCAATTAAAGTATGTTGATTTCACAATATATTGCCTGCTGTGGTTTGCTCTGGATCTTTGTTAATACATGTCTTTTTCCTCCTCCTTTTTCATCCCTAAAAAGGTGATGGACAGAAACTCATGGAGAGCCGCACTGGAAAATGGGAACTATGAACTGCTAAACCCTGAGTCCAAAGAGAACGGCCTGTTCAATGGAGAAGAGGAGCCAATGGAGATGGATGAGAATCACATCAGAGTTAAAGACAGGTTATTTTACTGTAATATCTGTTAGCTGTGTATTTTTACTTCTATGTTCAAATGCTGCTGCTGTGTCTGTTTGCGAATGGGGCAACTGATGGTATCTTATGTTTAGGCTGCATGAATTGAAGGCAGAGGGTCAGAGTGTCACGTCCACTAGTGTGAGCACACCACAGCCTGTCAGTAACATTGTCCACTACTTGGCACAGGCCCTGGCACAGATAGAGCAGGGCATAGAGCGCAAGTTCCTGAAAGCTCCACTAGGTAAGATCTGTTTAGATTTGGCATCCATTGAAACTTTGAGTCTTTGGTGTATTTATTTGTATAAGGGTGTGTTACTGAAGATGATTGCTTCCTGAAGGGTGTGTTCCTGTATGTATGAATGATTGCTTTGTTTTTAGGATCATGTTTTTGTTGTTTTTGAATTCATTATTCCACTGGCTCTTATTTCTGATGTAAAAAAAAAAAAAAACATTTATCAGGTGATGAGGATGCCAAGAAAGACCAAAAGGTGAAGAAAAAGGACAAAAAGAAAGATGATGACCAGTCCAGCGAGAAAGACGGTAAGATGTAAGCCATGTAACCTTAATAACTAAGGTTATGACTCTAAAAACTATTATCCTAACTCTTATAATTTTTTTGATATTGTTAAAGACAGTCAGTAATAAAATAAGAACAAATAATCAAATAACGAGCAAAAGCACAAATAAATACAGCAGAACAAACATACAAATTAAATAAACAGTTCTTTTCATGTAGGTCTAAACTAGATTGTCAGGTACAAAAATAGTAATCAAATGTAAAATATCACTGCATAGTCTGCATAAAATTATATGTCACTGCATATAAATATAGATTAACCCTTATTAAAAGTTATTCAGTCAAGAGCAGTGAGTGACTTTCTTTTGTTATCTCTATTTTTATATAGCCAATGAATGTCGATATTTTCCGGCTTTCCATGTTTTCACTGTTATACGGTAGGGGGCGCTATTGCGCAAATCCTTCACGAGTACAGAATCTCCTGATCAAAACAGACGAAGAAGCAGCAATGTGTGATGTCATATGGAAGCAGATGCATATGTAAAATTATGTGATCATTAACATTAGGCAGTTTTGATTTTATATGCAGTTTAATGTTGTTGAATGAAATGTCAACCCATGACGAGTTATAGGACTGAAGCTTTGGGGTGTTGATGAACTCGATCTACAACATCTGTTTTTTCATAATTTAGATGTAATGTTAGTCTTTTACAAAAACATGATTTTCTCAGCTTTATGCTCAATGTTGCGCTTTCATGAAATTTTGTATTGATTAAAAAAATTATGTATGAAGCTAGAATAAAACAGAGGGTCTGTTCTTTCTTTTGATATATTGCATGTTTAGATATTCATACAAGATATACAGTGGGCCATGAAACTTGTTAAAATGACCATAAATGCTGGCGGTGACTGCCAAATTTCATGTTTACGTTAATTTAAAAGACAAAACCAACAAAACGATGATACTCAACAAGACAGGCATTTTGATATAATTTTGTCTGAATATTCGCGAGACGCATGGGCGTGGCTATGCTTATGTGTGTGTTGTTGCTGCGCTTTAGCGAGTAGCAAACTGAGAGACACTTTCTCGTCTATGTGCGCTTGAATGTTTAAATTGGCATGGCTTAAAAAGTTACGTGTTAGTGGACTGAACTGTGGCGTAGGATTCATTGCGCAGAAGAAGCGTCAGACTTATATTTTAAAATGGGTTAGCGTTCAGCAGCACCGCTCCCTATTCAGAGTACGCACAATCGTGAAATTGAAAGTGTAAGTAAATGGGAGGGCGCATTCAAACGCGATTTCAATACTTTACCACTGTTTGAAAGCGGCTCCCTGAGGCATGCGAATATCTCCCAATATAAAAACTATCCTGTTGTAACCATTTCTTAGCTCTGTATCGTGCTTGAAGAAAAATATTTGCACTTTGAATGTTGAGTACTTTGATTATGGTATTATGGTTATTGTTTGCACTTAATATCTATGATCAATTTGTGGGAAGGAGTTCAGTTAGGAGGTCAAAAGAAGCTCATGTGCAGTTCTGACGTCTGAAGAGACAATCATACAGGAAAGAAGCCAGTCAGTTGAGTTTTTGACACAACCTTTACAGTGCTTGTTGTCTTTTACTGCATATGTTAATTCATACTCAGAAGTAGAACTGAAATTACATTCATTACAAGATGATGAGTTAAAACATTTCAAATGCACCTGCAAACATTTTTTCTAGTCATGTATTTCATCATTAAGGATTTCTTAAAAATACTATGTAAAAAATCTCGTCTCGTTCTCGTGAACCCAAGAGATAAGCGTGAGATAAGCGTCTCGTCACACCCCAAATATATATACACAAAATAAACCTATTACAACTTACAAGTGCACAAAACAAAAGGCTTCGAATGCACAAGCAAACTTATTCATGAAGATGCAACTCCGCTGTGGATGCACTTAGTCCATAACAACGCACTAAAACATTAATTTGTTAAACCAATTAACCAGTAAAACCAATCAGTCAGACCTCTAATTTCTTGTTTATCAATTTGGGAGACTCACCAGCTGTTTGCTTAAAAAAAAAGTGTTTATCAAACTAATAGTGTTTTCTTTTTTAGCACATATTGGTTTAAATGATCAGTATTAAAACCATCTTCATCTTTGTGCTCTCAACAGATGGCAGTGAAAGTGGGCGGCAGGTGAAGACTGTGCAAGAACGCTGGCGTGAGTCTCTTTTGGCCTGCTCCAGCCTGTCACAGGTTTTCCTGCATCTCTCCACACTTGAGCGCAGCGTTGTCTGGGCCAAGTCCATTCTCAATGCCCGCTGTAAGGTGTGCCGTAGGAAAGGAGACGCTGAGAACATGCTTCTATGTGACGCCTGTGATAGAGTCTATCACATCTTCTGTGTTCGGCCAAAACTAAAGGTGAGAACTATAGTTTTTGGAAGGTTTGATTTGGACACCATGTTAACTGTTATTAGGCATAAACCCTAACTTGCCATATAGTCATAAGATGTGTGTATACATTAACACATGTAGCTGTATTTTGTCCTTGGCTGCATAACAGAAATCTATTTATAAAATATTTTTATATTTTGTGCCAGTAGAACATCTTCCCCTGGTTTCACAAATGAGGCTTAAACCTAGTCCCAGACTAAAATGCATGTTTGAGCTGTTTTAACTGAAAGCAACTTGCACTCGCATATCTAAGTTTTCTAAATTAAATATCTAATTAATATTGAAATGAAGTCAGTGGCATTGTCTCAACATGCACATCAGTAATGTTTTTTTTCTTTCTATGTTTTTAAATGTCCTAATTGAGCTAAGGCCTAATCCTGGTTTAGTCTAACCCCGGTCTGTGAAACCGGCCCTTTTAAACTTCCGAGTTCTGAATAAAGTTTTGATATTCCTTTTGTTTTACAGGCTGTTCCTTCTGAAGACTGGTTCTGCCCTGAATGCCGCCCCAAACAGCGCTTCCATAGAATCAATTCTCGTCAGCGCTCCTCCATTGACTCGGAAGAAGAAATGGAGGACGAGGAGGAGTCTGAACAAGAGGAAGAAGAATCAGAAGAGGAAGAGTCAGAGGAGGAGGACGAGGAAGAAGAGTTAGTGGACTTTAGTGGATTATTTTTTTATTTTATTTAATACATTTATGCAGAAAGATCAGAAGTGTCATGAAAGTTGTTTCTTTTTTCATTTATTTAACAGTGTGTCCAAAAAGAATACCATCAAACTTCCTCTCCAGAGCAATAAAGGCGGCCGTTTGAACATTAAATCAAAACAAGCTGAATCAGGTCATTCCACTCCTCGCTCACAGCAGAGCACACCCAAACATAGCCAGTCTGCTAATAAAGGAGGCTCCAAAAGCTCAGGGAAGAAATCCATCTCGGTGTCCAATGGCAAACCCCCACCCCGTGCAGGAAGCCGCTCCAGTGCTCGTCTTAGTCTAGAGATACTCGCAACTAATGGCACAACGGCCAAATCCAGTAACCAGTCCAGTCCTGCTGCAGAGAATACAGACTCCAGGAAGAGACCCATTACTGGTAAGGAGTGTGAGGAGCTTAACAAAGGGAATTTTATTTAATGCATCACATCAAATTAGGATATAGTGTGAAAGAACTGGAACAAAATGCCATCTAAATACCAGTGTTTTACATTTTTATATTAAGCTGGGTTTAGAGAAAATAGCATTGAAAAATTACTTTGTCTAAATTAATTTAAAGATTGAGTCGGTAATGCTCTGTTTAGATTCTGCCTTTAATGAAGTCCCTTCTTCCGAAGAGTGCAATGTGCCCTGATTGGGCGGCTGGACCAGTGTGTTTTTATTGGTCAACTGCTTTGAGCGTGTTTTGGAAATGTCATGCCCCTACCATAACCAGGGTTTTTTTTATTTTTATTTTTTTTATTTACAATACAATACAATACTAACGCAACTCAATCAGGCCTATTTTTTGAAAATCACCTTTTGAAAGACTTGGCACTCCAAATAATGATTGTGTCATTACATCGTTACACCAGTAAGTGGTGACAAATGACTGTTAAATGTATTTGTCAATGAATTATTCATTCAAGTGATTTGTTCAAAAATGCTGATTCACCCAGTAATGAAACGTGAAGTATGTCAATGAATCAAACATTCAAACCGATTTAAAAAAAAAAACATTTAAATTAATTAAACATTTTTAAACTGCAGCAAATTTTAAGTAATGTTAAGTAAAGAACCTAAAGTAAATTATTTTCAAACTGTTGGTAACAGAATCAAGGGAAAAACATCTATTTTAAAACTGCCACCGTCACAGCCCTAACTGGTGAATCCAAAGGCGAAATATGCCGCCTCGTGTGTTTTCTGTTTTTTTTTTTTGTCTTAAGGCTGTCCACACTGAACATTGCAAATCTGTTCGTCCTTTGTGTCAAAAGTTGCACGAGCGCTTGAAGTACATCAGAAAAGGTTTACTGTCAGTTAACCGATTATTATGGGTTCTATATGCTTTTGTTGACGCGTTACATCACTCTCGTCTGATGTAGTCTTGTTTTGGTAGTCGTGACGTTTGAAGTAGATTCATTGTCTGCTTTATGTTGACCTGGCACTGGCAGCCCTTTTACAAACGGACTGCTCAAGTGGGTACTGCCAGTCACCTTGAGGTAATAAAATGAGGTGATAAAAATGATTATTTGGCAAGTAGCTGTTTAATAATTGGGATAATTTTGCAGTGGGGTTTGCTTGTATCACCCTGAAGAGGTTTCTTTTGCATAATCTGCTGACTATACACTATACCTTATCCTTGCTGTGCCCCCCTTTTTAGACCGGGCCCCCCAGTTTGGGAACTAAAGTTATACATGTAAAAAAGCATAATCGGATCAATTTAAGAGTGATTTTAATCTCTTTAAGACTTGTTCACATCTCATGTATTGTGGTTTGATGGTGTTTCTCCAGCAGAGGTCTCCCCAAAAGCCAAGATCATCCTTGCTCCCACCACCACCACTTCCAACCGTCGAAGCTCAGGTAGAAACCTAGGTGTCCATGAGCTGTCAGCCTGTGAGCTGCTCACCGTGGACCTGGTCAGACATGAGGACAGCTGGCCCTTCAAGAAACTGGTGACCAGAACTCAGGTAGTGAGCTGATCACACTTATCTCCCTCTGTAACAGGGTCATAACTCCCATTCGTGGTTGGTTAATGATCAGCGGGACTCTTAAGTAATCTATGCAATTATGTATGACATCTCACTATCCCAGCTTCACACCGAGACATTTATTTTCATGGATTTAATGACTACTTTTACATATTTTTGTAGGTGCCCGACTATTATGACATAATCAAAAAACCCATCGCCTTGAGCACAATCAGGGAAAAGGTCAACAACTGTGAATACCAAACTGTTGGTAAGTTAACTATTCTTCTTTTTCTTTTCTTTTTTGGTGTGTGTGTGTATGTGTGTATATATATGTGTATATATATATATGTATATATTAAATATTAATTAATTAATATTAGGGGTGTAACGGTACAAGTATTCGTATTGAATTCGTATTGGCACTCGAGTCAATGCGATCATAGACGCGTATCAGTTCAACTTGCAGGCAGCGCGCGAGTCAATGCGATCATCTCTTCCTAAAGAATAAACATAAATGAATACATCTTAAGGTATGTTGAGGATAAATTATAACTTACTGAAATGTATCATATGTCGTGTAATCGCTCCATCTGTGTTTCAACCGCGGAAAGACAATAAAACTGCTTGTAAACAATGTCATGCAGAATCACGTTTACTCAGAAGTCATTCAGTGTCCACAGCTGTTAGCTCACTAGAGAAATCAACTCTTTCACTGAATACATGCACTATATTAGCCGTTATAGTCATTATATTAGCCGTTATATATTCATTATATACTACTTAGCCTGTTAGTGATGTCTTGTTTATTTAATGTATGTTTAAATAAACCTGTCATGAAAATTACAGCCACTAAATGATTATATTTCAACAACAAATAAAAATAATTAGATTTCGAAGTTAATGCAAAAACTGCCTTATGTGAAGCTTATGAGTGTTGATTATTATATCTAAAAATAAATAGCAACTGAATTTAGGCTAATAGTTTGGGCTCTGTTGTTAATCTTTAATAGCTCTATGTAAGTAAGGGCTCCCTATATAGTTTACAGCATTATCTTTAAGAAACTTTTAGTTATAATTTAATTAATTAAGGACAGACACAATTTTTTTCATTAAACCCCTGTTGAATAAAAATTAATAAAAAGCAATTTTGTAAAACTGCTGTACCAAATCCATACCGAACCGGGACTTCAATCTCATGCCCGCTCCATGCATGTCTGCTGGGTGGCGCTGTCAGGAGCAGAGATAGTCACTCCGCCAATCCTGCCAATTGTTTTTTCTTATCTTGGTTTTGTCATGTTATGCTGCCATATTACTCCATTAATTGATAGTAACTATATTTCCAGGTTTATGAATGCGCTTCTGCAATGTCATTGCCTGCTTGATCAGTAACGGTCTCTCTACGTAGAAGTTTATAAAGACGGCTGACATTTTTACAAATTTATTTACTTTATCGTCAAGAGCTACTATTGTCAGAGAGAGTTCCTAAACTCACTAAAGAAGGAAAGGGAATATTAACATTACAATGGCGTTCTAATCAAATTCTAATCCCCAATTTGTTAATCTGTTATTCTATGTAAGAGAGTTTGTCAATTTTGTTTTTCCATTTTAGAATAATAGGCAAATGAACCCACCATTCAAGCAACCTGCCCCTGAATTGGCACTAATTCTAAACCGAAAGTATAAAATGCGCACAGCCGCACTGTCATTCATTCACGACCACACAAAAATTTTCCCTAACAGGTAAAAAGGCTAATACATTTTGATTCTATTTTCCACAATGTCAAACTAATGCAGCTTAACCCAAAATGCAAAGGCATGCGCTGCTTCCATATAAGATCATGCAGTTGTGTGCTCTAGACGGAGAATACAAGAATACTTGCAGGGAACATCTAGGGTGGGTTGCACCAACAAGGATTAATCTTAAATCTAGATTAAATCAAGGTTTATCTAATAATTCTGTTGCACCAAACTTTAAACCTTGTTTAAAAATAAGCAGGTTTACATTTAAACCATCATTTTGATCCTGGATTAATTTATATTTAAAATAGTTTAACTTTAATCCTGTTGCTCCATAAATTTATACTCCGATTTAAATCTCAATTATGGATTAATTTTAAAATTACATGTGAGGAGGTTTAAATAAAGTAAAGTGCACCTACAATTAAACTATGCGGATGATTGAACAGAGATAGAAACAGTGGGTGTGTCGTCAGGTCTCTGAGAGGTGTTTATTACTAATAATAAACTTACGTTTCTCATGCCCGCTCCACTCGTGGCTGCTGGGCGGCGCTGTCAAGAGTGAAGTTAGTCACTCTGCAAATCATGACAGTTGTTTTGTCATAAATTACGCTGCCACAATATACTCCATTATTAATTGATAGGCTAAATATATTTTATGCACGTGCTGTTTTCATTGCTTGATCAGTAACGGTCTCTCTACGTAGCGCTTTATAAAGACAGCTAACATTTTACAAGCTTATTTTATTGGCTTTATTTATTTACCTTTATTGGCAAGAGCTATGTCAGAGAGAGAGGATTTCTGCTGGTCAATAAAGAAGGAAATTGAATATTAGTATTGTTGCTGTCAATGGTGAATCCATCATGCTGGTGAAAATTAATCATAAATGGAGGTTTTAATCGCAGGTTAAATTCTAATCCATGATTTGTTAATCTGGGTTTAAAATTAAGCGGTGCAACACAACTCGATTTAAAATAAAGCCTAGATCAACAAATCCTAGATTAGCTCTAAATTGATCTTAATTTAATCCTTGTTGGTGCAACCCACCCTTAACCTAAGCCAATATATTTAAGTATAATGAGGTTGGGTACCGAACTCTGTACTTTTAAGGGCACCGTCCAAATTACGTCGGTACTACAGAGTACTGATTTGCATTAAATCAATCTGTACCAAATATTTGGGGGTTGCGTTTGAGCGTTAAGATCCGTTAATGTGGCGAGCGTCTTGAGAAAGAGAGAATTTTTGTTTGGCTTTAGATAAAATTACTAGAGGATATAGTGCTGAAATATCATTACCACAAACGATCCCTAGTGCTTGTGATCACTGTTTTGACGCTCTGCTCACTTCAACTAGAAACTAGGACTGAACGATTTTGGAAAAAAATCAAATTGCGATTTTTTTTTTTTTTTTTTTTTTAAACCAATATTGCAATTGCGATTTAATATGCGATTATTTTTTAAACTCTTTATCTTCTGTATTATTCAACAATACATCATTGTATAGTAATGGTGGAAATCTTTAATTGGTACCTCACGATCCGATTCTGGGAGTCACACACTTTTCCTTATTAATTATTAATATTAAGCTTAATTTATTAAAAACGTAATGTTTTTTATTATGATATATGTAATTATAAGCTTTTTGAAATAACTACACATTATAACATTTTAATTAAAACAATTGCATGTTAATAATTTTAAATATATAAACTAATATAGCTGCAAAACATAAGCTAGTAAATCATAAAGAGGAACAAAAAAACATATTACAAGCAATGAACAAAGAGTGCTTTCAGTATTTAAGAGTGTCTGAACTGAGTGATTTTTCTTTCTCAGCTCGATTATTAATGATGACATCATCATAGACAGCGGGAGACCTTCATTCACACTAATGCAGATCTCTTTTGAAATATAAGATGTTTTTGCCCTGTCTGTTTAATTCATTAAGACATTACTGAAGGTGTTTACATTAATGTTGGGTCATAAAAGCATTGAGAAGCACACAGACGCGCGCTCGCGAGCACTCTTCACAAAGCGCCGCGTGAGTGGAAAATGGAAAGCCTTCTGTCAGCGAGTTTCTTTTTTTTAATATATAAGCACACTGCATTCCTAACGACATGAATGAACACACTGTAAGCGTGACATCAAGCAAGTTTCTCACAGCACATATCCCGTGCAAAGAAGCCTACGAATGTCATTGCAATTCGCGCCGTCAACCTTTTCGGAACGTTATGGATATTTTAGTGCGTGCGTGCGAGAGAGAGAGAGAGAGAGAGAGAGAGAAAGCAATCAGAATACGGGTGTTTCTAAAACACACCTGCAGTTAAAATCTAAGCTCAGAATCGATCCAGAATCATTGGAGAGATGATAGTAGCCTATAGTATGAACAAGACAATATTAGATAGATCCTTTTAGGCCAGGCTTATATGGGTAACGTGCCAAGTTGCTTCTTCTGCAGACTTTACTCTCGCGTGTCACGTGACCAGACTGTAATCGCAGCCTTTGCGGTTAGGAAATCGTGTTTTTTCATATCGCGATATTCTCGCAAATGCAATTAATCGTTCAGCCCTACTAGAAACAGGAAAATGATGCTACCATTCTGCCTCACGGTCCAGATGTAAACATGTCGGGGTCCGGATCCGCCATTTGAATATCATTGGTTTAGTTTGTGTAAAACAAGTAGCCTATAATTCATTTGGTGTTTTTTGCACAATAAAATCTTGCATGTTTAAATTGTTCATTGAACTTTTTGGAAAGTAATTTGCATTGTGATCGGGAACAACTTCATTATTGGGTAGAGGCGGGGAAATCACGGCTCAACATCATGATCTCATGATCATCATCATGATCAGCCAGAGTCTATCGGCCCAACCCTAGTCAACATAAGCTCCAGACTCCGCTATATCAAAATGAACCATATCCAACTAGGGGTGTGCGATTTTATATATCGTCTGCGATAATATCGTAATTGGTGTTTTGACGATGTGCGATCTGACATTATCGAGTATATCCCTCACACACACCCAGAGAGTGCATGCATACACTACCTGATGAAGTCTAGATTAGACTAATGCGGGTGGGCATTTACAGTGCACACTTTCACTGCGTGTTTTACTCTATATTAGTAAATATAATGCGTGCGCGCCTTGTCTGCTTGGCACTCTGCGATGACGTCATTTTTGCGCGCTCGTGCAGACGTGTTGAGTATAAAAAGGCTTAAGGCCAATTTATACTTCTGCGTCGAGTGTACGACGCCATCGTGAGCATTTATACTTCTGCATGGTTTCTGCGTTGATCTGCAATTACACCACCGAAACGCTAGTGGGCGGTGGGGTTTCTATGCTCCACTGTGTTGAGTCTCTTTCGGGCAAAAATGAAACAGCGGATCGTGTTGGAATTAAAGCTGATCGATATTGAAAAAAAGTTAATTTTATTGAAATTACTCAAATTAAAAAGCAGAAACAAGAGAAGGCGTCGGAGGAGATCCACGCCGGAAATGCGACGGTACCAAGCCGACCAATCACAGATTACATTTACATTTATGCATTTGGCAGACGCTTTTATCCAAAGCGACTTACAGTGCCCTTATTACAGGGACAATCCCCCTGGAGCAACGTGGTGTAAAGTGCCTTGCTCAAGGACACACTGGTGGTGACCGCTGGGATCGAACCAGCAACCTTCTGTGTATCAGTTCAGTGGTTTAACCCACTGGACCACTATCTCAGATCTTGCGCTCTGCGTCAACGCAACGTGTAGTTAAATTTTTGGGGAGGTGCGCTCTCACTCAGGTTATCTCTATATGTAGCTTTATTTTAGGCTACAATACAATGAAATGTGTCTTAAAACACCAGTCTCTGGCGCATTTTTTTTTTATTTTTTTTTTTTTATAAAGCTACACTGTGTGATATTTTCCCCCATCTAGCGGTGAAAAGGTATATGACCATCCAGTAAATATTAGTTTCTTTTCCTCCCAATTCCGATTTAGTTTTAACTCCTACGGTGGCCGATTTGGTCCAAGATTAACATGGCTTCCAGTTCGATACAGCAATCCCCCTCTTCACATTCGCCATCGAGTTGTAACGCGTATGTCCGGGTGAAAAATACGGATAGCTCACTCAACCCAACTGGAGTCGATGCAAACACGGAGGCGATTGACGTCAAACAGCGGAACCCCCCACATATTCCCCGCGGAACCCCCCCACAAGAGTCCGGCACAAACTCCACTTCCGTCCACAGCATTACCCAACAAAACAAAAATAAATGAATGTTAGCAACAGAAGACAGAAAATAATCCGCACACATGGGAGCTCGAGGCGCAGTGCACACACAGAACGCAGGCGCTCCAACCGGGGCGAACGCTCTTAAAGGGGCCACACTATTTTTTAGAGTGTTAAAACGCGAAAGGCGAAGCTTGAATTTACGGGTATGTCCCTCTTTGGCTAATGTACTTTCAAGATGGAGGGGCAACATGGCGACCCCCATTCGAACCCCTTACCCGTATGTATTTTCAATGGCATATTATAAACTTACGAGAATACTTTATTACTTGAAAGAAGTAAATATACATTAATGAGTACATATATTTTTGAAAGAACTAAGTGTTTTTAGCTAAGAATAAACTAAAAAAGTTACACAGTGTAGCTTTAAACATATTAATAGCCACACAAATGTGGTTCAGGCAATGCAGATCTTGATTATCTTCAATGCATTACAAAATTTAAACCACCACACACAGTATGAATAGGCCTAATATCAAAAACTTTAGGGGTCAGTCGATCACGGGAGTCCTAAAGCTGCCAAGATACAGCACAATAACACACTCAGCAAAATATTGTCTAATTATCGTTATCAAGAAAATCCCAGAAAATATCGAGATATCCTTTTTTGTCAATATCACACACCCCTATATCCAACCCACCTTAACTGCTTGAAAGAGTCACACAACATAAGTCGCTGCTGATTGTAATTTCTTATTATGTCTTTCATCTTACAGCGGAATATATAGAGGATGTGGAGCTCATGTTTTCCAACTGTCTGGAGTACAACCCACGAAACACCAATGAAGCAAAAGCCGGTCAACGGCTCCAGGCCTTCTTCCATTCTGAGCTTCAAAGACTCGGCCTGGCTGACCGCATGACCCCTCCACAGAAACGGCCACGGATGTAAACAAAACCCCGTCTTCCACACAAACGCACCAACTGGCCACGACTGAAAGCCAGTTCATAATCCGCTGTCTAATTATGTAGTTCCGTGACATTTGTGGAATGTTCATGAACATTCCAGTGCTTTGACTCAAATTCTACCTTGCCCTTGTACACAAGAAAATGTATTTTCAAAGTGCAGTGTGCAAACAAAACGGCACGCTGAAGGATGTCAAGCGGCATTTATCTTCACAGCTATTGATGAGTATAAATCGGCCTTTAATCCTACGGAGCAAAGTGGAGAAAGGAAAAACAACTGCTGTGAAGAGAAAAATATTTGCACTGTTTTCTGAGAAGTTTTTTTGCGTTCACATTAACTCAGGACAAAATGCATTGTGTGTTTTTGTCTGTAATTTCAAAATGGTGCATTTTGTTTTTTGTACATCAACTGCATTTGTAGACTACTATTTTGTATAGATTTTTACAGACCTGCGTCTCCGTTCTGACTACAAATTAAGGAAAAAATAGAATTTCAGTTTTGTAGTTGAATAGTTGTAAAGATAAACTCAGTTCTTTCGGTCAGGTCCCTATAGCTTGCATAAACACTACATAGGAACCAGACCAGCCCGTGTTGTTGTTTTCACTTTCAGTTTTTGGTTATTTATTTAGATTTGCTTGCTTTATTTATAAGATTGTCATTATAGGTTGTTTTTGTCGTCTTTTTTTCTTTTTTTTCTCTCGCTCTGAAAGCTTGTTGAATCAGTTTTCCTCTCATTGGTCTTAAGAGTCATTTTACCTGCTGTGTAATTTTTTTTTTTTCTGTATGTAAAATAAATTTTGTTAATATTTGGCTTGAGCACTTGTTTTCATCACTGATTTTTTTTGTTTCTGTGTTCAGCAGAAGCTGCAGTTAACTGCACTTTAAATAAAGATTGTCCAGTATAACTTAATTTGCACATTTAGGTTATTTTAAAGTGTACAACAGACCAAGTTAATGTGCATTCATCTAGAAAACCTGACAATAATGGAGGTAATTTAGTCATGTGAATATTCATTTTTCCAATTATTCTGGCTATAATTAATCAATCATCTGCTAGATATTGCTCTTATGTAGAGTAAAACTTCTGAGTATTATATAATGTTCATGATTTGTAACCATTTGCATTATTTCATTTGGCTATATTTAAGTATAAATATTAGTATAACTAAATGTATGATATCTCTTGCCAACTGTCCCAAAGACAGTGAATGACAGTGCATATGCTCGAGAAGCCCTTCACTGCGGCTGTGCGGTGATTCTCTCTCACACTTACTCTCTCACACACACACACTCTCTCTCTCTTTCACTCACACACACTGTCTCGGCTGTTCACATTCCCAGATAGAAGTAGCAAATTATCGTTCATTGATTCATCGCGTCGGACAGCATGGTAAGGACAGGCGTTCTTCCTCACACGTAGCTGATTCTTAATTCATAATGGTTGTTATAATGTTATTTTGAAACTCTTTCTGTCAAACTTTTGATCAGCAGCTGTCACGTTTTCAGCTCTGGCAGGATCTGTATTGCGGCGCTGTGGCGCTCTAGCGGATCCGTGACTGAATGCGCTCCGGCTGAAGAATATAATGCTATGTTTGACTCCAAGTTTATTTTGTGCTTTCTGAAATCAGTTTTAATTTGCTATAAATCTATATTTCAGGCCTATAGCCAGAGGCGGCCATTTTAAGCTAATTTTAGCCGGTGCTTTAATCACTCTCGGCGCATGCCTCACCAACTTTTACTCACGGACGCTGGAGAAATAAACGAGCGGGACTGTATTGATGGACACAGACGCATATAATCAGATCAGAATGAGCGGTTTCATGCCATGAGATGACTATTGTGTGTTCCTATTGGGCTACTTGCTTATTATTCTATAGGATTTAGTTGCCATAGTGTGTGTGTGTGTGTGTGTGTGTGAGAGAGAGAGAGTCGGACCTCTACACCAGCTGCTCAGAGCGCCTCTGTGCGCATGCGCCACTAGTGCTTTAGATACTTGTAATTATTTAAAAAAAAAGTAGATAGTACTTATTTATTAAATGGATACAAAAAATAAACACTTACTAGGAATAGGAACTAGTAAGGATCTACTTGATATCTGACAGAATTCCATGGCACTTAACTGCTTAAAACATGTACTTAACTAGTAACAATTGAATAAAAAACAAAATGTAAAAATAACCTAGTGAGTTTTCCCTTTGAATGTTTATTTTTATGTTAATTTTGGTAATTGTTTCAGAAAACAATACATCTTAAGTCATTTTGCATCTCATATCTTGATTTTTGTACTGACAAACGAGATTTAATTTCATTTCATTGCTATTGCTATTGGAATAGTTAATAAGTAGTACTACTATCTATATTCTGATAATTATTTTAATCCATAGTAATCAATATTGATTACTGATATCTGATTTTAGAATATATTATAGTCCTCTAATATCCACTATAATAAATATGATGCTAGTCAGTGTAAGAATATCTGCTAGCAGATAAAAATCCATGGTAATAAGTTAGTTACCAGTAAGTTTTAAGGAATAAATCTTAAATGGCATGTGTAGAGACAGTCATTAACGTCAAACACTTTGTTTCAATGTGTTAATGCACTGGGGTCCAACCCTCCGAGGGCCTCGTTTGTTTTGAGGGTGAAGTATCATTGATCATGAATCCAAATGTCTTTAAAAAGCCCCAGGAGGAGCTCTCATAGTTATATCATGGCCCAGGCGCCCCACTCTGACTTGGCCTTCCAGTCCATTTTCGAACGGGAGTGAGAGATTTGAGCTGTGGTGACAGACCAGCTGGCAATGCGCAGCACGTACGTAAGTCAGGGTTTGTGAGCAGCACTGGATCAGTCAATGCCAGTGAGGTGATTCTACTTCTAATATTTCCCGGTAGTTATTTTGTACTATGGATATGTATTACGATGCTGGTTATTCTGCTACTGACATCCAAGTATGGATCTACAGACTGAATTACTGTTTTAGTCTCAATCAACTGTATTCACCCCAGTCTCATCCTCATCACAGGCCTCTGGTGTCACAGTCAATGATGAAGTCCTCAAAGTCTTCAATGACATGAAAGTACGGAAGTCCTCGTCCTCGGACGAGGTGAAAAAGCGCAAAAAGGCAGTGCTGTTCTGCCTCAGCGACGACAAGAAGAAGATCGTCGTAGAGGAGGGCAAGCAGATCTTAGTCGGAGACATTGGAGAGTCTGTCGACGACCCCTACGCCTGCTTCGTGAAGCTCCTACCTCTTAACGACTGCAGATACGGCTTATATGACGCCACTTACGAAACTAAAGAGTCTAAGAAAGAAGACTTGGTATTTATATTTTGGTACGTAGTCTGGAAAGGTTATTATAGTTTAAAAAAATTATTCAGATTTCAGGTTTAATCAAAATGTATGCATTTATTTATTCATTCACACATTTATGCATTTTTTTTATTCGCGCATGTATTTATTCACACATCTATTTATGAATTTTCAAATGTAGTTAATTTAGAATTTAGATTTTATTATTTAATATCTATGCATATACTTATTCACACATTTATTTATGCATTTTCAAATGTAGTTAATTTAGAATTTAGATTTTATTATTTATTTTGTATATATCTATGCATATACTTATTCACACAATTATTTATGCATTTTTAAATTTAGTTAATTTAGAATTTTTAGACATTTTGAGAATTTGTAGAATTTTTGTAGAATTAAAATTTTTTGTAGAATTTTATTAAATTGTTTTTTTTTAACGTTTTTAATTTAAGTATTTGGTTCAGTTTTTTATCCCTTATACCGTGTTTGTACAACAAACAAATTGTGATATGTGAGTTTCATTTTTATTTTTTGACAATACACTGAAGTAAAACAGACCATCCAAATTTAGTCATTTACTTCTGTCAATAATAATAACAACAGGATGATAAAACTAAAAATAATAAATAATAATAACAACCTTGCTGTTTGTTGTTAATGGACTCTCCTTTACTTTGTTAAAAGTAAAGTAAATAACACAAAATAAATGATTTATTCTTTTTTGTTTGAATGCATATACTGAACATTGCTATTTTGATTCTAGGGCCCCTGAAGGTGCGCCGTTAAAAAGCAAGATGATATATGCTAGCTCAAAAGATGCCATTAAGAAGAAGTTTACAGGTGAGTACTGTCATATTCACTTAGAATACCAATAATGCTTCTTTACAAAACAGATGCTGTCTGAATAGCGAACATAATGTAGTAACAGCCATATATATATATATATATATATATATATATATATATATATATATATATATATATATATATATATATATATATATATATATATACACACACACACACACATAGATGCCTCATTAATGTCTGTTTCTATCGGCTGCTATACGTAAGCTGTCTGCTATATTGGACCGGTTTTAAATCCGGTCCGTGACCACTCGAGAACAAGTTAACTGTGCATCTGCAACCCTAGTTATTCAGATGTTTGAATATCTATATCTGCAATAGACATTAGCAGATTATTTGGTTACACTTAAAGGTGTCAAGTGTTACAGTGTAATTATACACGCAAGTACTGATTAATAATAATGAACTACATGTACTTACTATAGGGTTAGGATTATGATTAGGGTGTGGTGGATTTAGTTGCATGTAATTATGCACAATTTATAGTAATTACTGGAGTGACTACATGTAACAAGGACACTGTAAAATGGCTGCATCTGAAATCACATACATTATGTAACAAAAGTAGTATGTCCGAATTCACAATTTCAAAATTATATATATATATATATATATATATATATATATATATATATATATATATATATATATATATATATATATATATATATATATATACAGTGAGGAAAATAAGTATTTGAACACCCTGCTATTTTGCAAGTTGTCCCACTTAGAAATCATGGAGGGGTCTGAAATTGTCATCGTAGGTGCATGTCCACTGTGAGAGACATAATCTAAAAAAAAATTGAGAAATAACAATATATGATTTTTTTAACTATTTATTTGTATGATACCGCTGCAAATAAGTATTTGAACACCTGTCTATCAGCTAGAATTCTGACCCTCAAAGACCTGTTAGTCTGCCTTTAAAATGTCCACCTCCACTCCATTTATTATCCTAAATTAGATGCACCTGTTTGAGGTCGTTAGCTGCACAAAGACACCTGTCCACCCCATACAATCAGTAAGAATCCAACTACTAACATGGCCAAGACCAAAGAGCTGTCCAAAGACACTAGAGACAAAATTGTACACCTCCACAAGGCTGGAAAGGGCTACGGGGAAATGAGCTGGGTGAAAAAAGGTCCACTGTTGGAGCAATCATTAGAAAACGGAAGAAGCTAAACATGACTGTCAATCTCCCTCGGACTGGGGCTCCATGCAAGATCTCACCTCGTGGGGTCTCAATGATCCTAAGAAAGGTGAGAAATCAGCCCAGAACTACACGGGAGGAGGTGGTCAATGACCTGAAAAGAGCTGGGACCACCGTTTCCAAGGTTACTGTTGGTAATACACTAAGACGTCATGGTTTGAAATCATGCATGGCACGGAAGGTTCCCCTGCTTAAACCAGCATGTGTCAAGGCCCGTCTTAAGTTTGCCAATGACCATTTGGATGATCCAGAGGAGTCATGGGAGAAAGCAATGTGGTCAGATGAGACCAAAATAGAACTTTTTGGTCATAATTCCACTAAACGTGTTTGGAGGAAGAAGAATGATGAGTACCATCCCAAGAACACCATCCCTACTGTGAAGCATGGGGGTGGTAGCGTAATGCGCTGGGCGGGGGTTTTCTGCACAATGGACAGGGCGACTGCACTGTATTAAGGAGAGGATGACCGGGGCCATGTATTGCAAGATTTTGGGGAACAACCTCCTTCCCTCAGTTAGAGCACTGAAGATGGGTCAAGGCTGGGTCTTCCAACATGGCAATGACCCGAAGCACACAGCCAGGATAACCAAGGAGTGGCTCTGTAAGAAGCATATCAAGGTTCTGGCGTGGCCTAGCCAGTCTCCAGACCTAAACCCAATAGAGAATCTTTGGAGGGAGCTCAAACTCTGTGTTTCTCAGCGACAGGCCAGAAACCTGACTGATCTAGAGAAGATCTGTGTGGAGGAGTGGGCCAAAATCCCTCCTGCAGTGTGTGCAAACCTGGTGAAAAACTACAGGAAACGTTTGACCGCTGTAATTGCAAGCAAAGGCTACTGTACCAAATATTAACATTGATTTTCTCAGGTGTTCAAATACTTATTTGCAGCTGTATCATACAAATAAATAGTTAAAAAATCGCATTTTATCTCACAGTGGACATGCACCTACGATGACAATTTCAGACCCCTCCATGATTTCTAAGTGGGAGAACTTGCAAAATAGCAGGGTGTTCAAATACTTATTTTCCTCACTGTATATATATATATATATATATATATATATATATATATATATATATATATATATATATATATATATATATATATATATATATATATATATATATATCGTCGCTGTCCGATGAAACTCACGTATGTCCAAAACGCGTACTTTTCAGGAAGTGAAAAAAACACTGTATTTCAAAAGCAGTTGAATGTAGCGTTGTCATACTTGGTACGGCATCTTTACATGTAACCATATTCTTGCCAGTGTAATGATATAATCCACATTTGACCAAAATTGAGTTTAAATGGACATACGTGCATATTTTACAGTAACGGTGGTCGATACGCGTTCTTCCGATCATTAATTAGAATGGCAAAGTCGCGTTTCAGCAGAGGAATACGTGAGGAATACAGAGGAATACATGCTGGATATTCTCAGCCTCTGGCAAGCGGTGATCGCAGTATGAGTGAGGCATGTTCTAGTGACAATCATGACAGTAGCATTACAGGCTATAATTTGATCAGTTTGACTGAGAAAAAAAGGCTGAATCTTATCAAAGAGACCGAGTTTATTTACATACAAGCAAGCAAAGATTATTTGTGAAGAACTAGATTAGAACTAAACTGTGGAGAGCTTCAATGTCGTACTATCGGCTATCCAGTGCTGAGCTTCGATGAAACAACTTCACGATACCAGCGAGACCGGGAAGATGCTTCCACAGGGCGGGAGATACGCGGCGTGATTGACAGCTTTGACACCAAATGGATATACATGAAAATCAGATGACATGATTTCACAACTTTTCATTGGCCATTTAGATATGTGACGCATACTGTATACGGAAATGAACCTGGACATTCAATCCGTCGAAAAATCTCAAAATCGGCAAAATGGACATACGTGGTTTTCATCGGACAGCGACGATATGCTCTGTGGCACTTTCAAAACATCACTGTTTGCTGGAGAATCCCTTCCAGCCGGACACAACAACATTGGCTCAAACAAGTGATGAAAGTTATTGATGAAACAATTTTTGAAGAATCGTTCACAAGACCAGAAACAACGCAGAAGCTAATATTCAAATAGAAAACACTACAGTGGGAGTCATTCCTACAATGAAAATGTTTTTATTTTAAAATCTTATGCGATCATGCCTCTTTTTCTCCAGGTATCAAACACGAGTGGCAGGTTAACGGTTTAGACGACATTCAGGACCGCTCAACCCTGGCAGAAAAGTTGGGAGGAAGCGTGGTCATATCGCTGGAGGGGAGACCATTGTAAACTGAACAGCCATGTGCCATCTGGATTCCACACGCTTTCTTTCATCTTAGCAGCTGTCTCTATCATCCGATCCTCAAGGAATAGTCCTAGTTTGTCTTTATTCCCTTTTCTTTCTTTTTTTTAAGTTTGTTTTTTTCCACATTAAGGAGATCTCATTAACATATGCAACGGGAAAAAAGTCTACCAGCTGAATGCCAGCTCACTTTTGTTTTGCCAAACGCCAGTAGAAAGCTTGGATGATCACGTATATTAACCAGCACAAAGTCGAATGTATTTTCAGAGATATTCTATGATGCTGTAAGAGAACTGTATGAGAATGCTGTACATTAATGCCTCACAGCAATGCATTAACCAGTGACAAGCACTTTACAAGTCTGAAACTATTTATTTGAACTCTTCCACCTAATCTGGCTCATTTGACATGGTTAAGTTTATGCAGATAAACAAAGCACTTTTCATCTTTACACTAGCAGTTGAAGGAGGACTTTCTGTCTGGAATTTCTGTGTCTGTTTGAACCCGGAATAGAAGTTACCACAGTTTTCATTCCTGTTACGCATACGGACATAAACAGATGGGTTTCCATCTGTTCCATCGCAGCCTTTGATTCAAATGCACCACAGAACGTGAAGGCCGAGCTTCTTGGAATGTTTTTTTTAACACTACATGAAAATACAATAATTCTCTGTAACGATGGCAATATTGTTTTTGAGATCGAGGAAGGTGCCACTTTGAAATAAAATCTCGTGGCGTAATTCTTGGATGGATTTCTCGATTTCCTTAGGGTGTCACTTCACGTGTGATATGTTTGACCTGTGTGTGTTAGTCATCAGAAGGGCCTAATTCAACAAAATGTTTCTGTTCTGCATTATTTTATTAATTCAGATTTATTAACATTCTTTTTTTATGTTCAAAGTCAAGGATATCTGTTAATCAAAGACTATTGTTCTGTCCATCGTTCTGTCTATCCAACAATCTATCCTTTATCAATCCTTCTGTCTATCCATCAATCTATCCTCTATCAATCCTTCTGTCTATCCATCAATCTATCCTCTATCAATCGTTCTGTCCATCAATCTATCCTCTATCAATCGTTCTGTCCATCAATCTATCCTCTATCAATCATTCTGTCTATCCATCAATCTATCCTCTATCAATCCTTCTGTCTATCCATCAATCTATCCTCTATCAATCGTTCTGTCCATCAATCTATCCTCTATCAATCGTTCTGTCCATCAATCTATCCTCTATCAATCATTCTGTCTATCCATCAATCTATCCTCTATCAATCGTTCTGTCCATCAATCTATCCTCTATCAATCATTCTGTCTATCCATCAATCTATCCTCTATCAATCGTTCTGTCCATCAATCTATCCTCTATCAATCGTTCTGTCCATCAATCTATCCTCTATCAATCGTTCTGTCCATCAATCTATCCTCTATCGATCGTTCTGTCCATCAATCTATCCTCTATCAATCGTTCTGTCCATCAATCTATCCTCTATCAATCGTTCTGTCTATCCATCAATCTATCCTCTATCAATCGTTCTGTCCATCAATCTATCCTCTATCAATCATTCTGTCCATCAATCTATCCTCTATCAATCATTCTGTCTATCCATCAATCTATCCTCTATCAATCGTTCTGTCCATCAATCTATCCTCTATCAATCGTTCTGTCCATCAATCTATCCTCTATCAATCGTTCTGTCCATCAATCTATCCTCTATCAATCATTCTGTCCATCAATCTATCCTCTATCAATCGTTCTGTCCATCAATCTATCCTCTATCAATCGTTCTGTCCATCAATCTATCCTCTATCAATCGTTCTGTCCATCAATCTATCCTCTATCAATCATTCTGTCTATCCATCAATCTATCCTCTATCAATCGTTCTGTCCATCAATCTATCCTCTATCGATCGTTCTGTCCATCAATCTATCCACTATCAATCGTTCTGTCCATCAATCTATCCTCTATCAATCGTTCTGTCCATCAATCTATCCTCTATCAATCATTCTGTCTATCCATCAATCTATCCTCTATCAATCATTCTGTCCATCAATCTATCCTCTATCAATCGTTCTGTCCATCAATCTATCCTCTATCAATCGTTCTGTCCATCAATCTATCCTCTATCAATCGTTCTGTCCATCAATCTATCCTCTATCAATCGTTCTGTCCATCAATCTATCCTCTATCAATCATTCTGTCTATCCATCAATCTATCCTCTATCAATCATTCTGTCTATCCATCAATCTATCCTCTATCAATCGTTCTGTCCATCAATCTATCCTCTATCAATCGTTCTGTCCATCAATCTATCCTCTATCAATCATTCTGTCTATCCATCAATCTATCCTCTATCAATCATTCTGTCCATCAATCTATCCTCTATCAATCATTCTGTCCATCAATCTATCCTCTATCAATCGTTCTGTCTATCCATCAATCTATCCTCTATCAATCGTTCTGTCCATCAATCTATCCTCTATCAATCGTTCTGTCCATCAATCTATCCTCTATCAATCATTCTGTCTATCCATCAATCTATCCTCTATCAATCATTCTGTCTATCCATCAATCTATCCTCTATCAATCGTTCTGTCCATCAATCTATCCTCTATCAATCGTTCTGTCCATCAATCTATCCTCTATCAATCGTTCTGTCCATCAATCTATCCTCTATCAATCATTCTGTCTATCCATCAATCTATCCTCTATCAATCGTTCTGTCCATCAATCTATCCTCTATCAATCGTTCTGTCCATCAATCTATCCTCTATCAATCGTTCTGTCCATCAATCTATCCTCTATCAATCATTCTGTCTATCCATCAATCTATCCTCTATCAATCATTCTGTCTATCCATCAATCTATCCTCTATCAATCGTTCTGTCCATCAATCTATCCTCTATCAATCGTTCTGTCCATCAATCTATCCTCTATCAATCGTTCTGTCCATCAATCTATCCTCTATCAATCATTCTGTCTATCCATCAATCTATCCTCTATCAATCGTTCTGTCCATCAATCTATCCTCTATCAATCGTTCTGTCCATCAATCTATCCTCTATCAATCATTCTGTCTATCCATCAATCTATCCTCTATCAATCATTCTGTCCATCAATCTATCCTCTATCAATCGTTCTGTCCATCAATCTATCCTCTATCAATCATTCTGTCTATCCATCAATTTATCCTCTATCAATCGTTCTGTCCATCAATTTATCCTCTATCAATCGTTCTGTCCATCAATCTATCCTCTATCAATCGTTCTGTCCATCAATCTATCCTCTATCGATCGTTCTGTCCAACCATCCATCTATTGTTCATTTTATCTCCATCTATTCTATTTATCTCCATCCATCTATTCATCTATCTATTCTATTTAACTATCTGTCTATCCATCCTTCTTCTGTCGGTTGTTTTGTCCATCATCCATCCATCTATTGTTTAGTTTATCTCCATCTATCTATCCATCCATCCTCTATCAGTCATTCTGTCCATCCATCTATCGTTCATTTTATCTCCATCTATTCTATCTATCTATCATCTCTCTCTCTCCATCCATCTATCATCCATCCTCTATCGGTCATTCTGTCCATCCATCCATTGTTAATTCTATCTATATCTATCTATCCATCCATCCTCTATCAGTCATTCTGTCCATCCATCTATCGTTCATTTTATCTCCATCTATTCTATCTATCATCTCTCTCCATCCATCTATCATCCATCCTCTATCGGTCATTCTGTCCATCCATCCATTGTTAATTCTATCTATATCTATCTATCCATCCATCCTCTATCAGTCATTCTGTCCATCCATCCATCTATCGTTAATTTTATCTCCATCTATTCTATCTATCTATCATCTCTATCCATCCATCTATCCATCCATTCTCTATCAGTCGTTCTGTCCATCCACCCATCCATCCATCCATCTATCTATCCATCTATTGTTAGTTTTATCTATATCTATCTATCCATCCATCCATCTATCTATTCTGTCCATCCATCCTCTATCGGTTGTTCTGTCCATCCATCCATCTATTGTTTGTTTTATCTTTATCTATTTTATCTATCTATCTATCTATCTATCTATCTATCTATCTATCTATCTATCTATCTATCATCTCTCTCCATCCATCTATCTATTAATCCATCCTCTATCGGTCATTCTGTCCATCCATCTATCTATCCATCTATTGTTAGTTTTATCTATATCTATATATCATCCATCCATCAATGCTGTATATATATAGAAGTATTGAAAGTACATACTATACAATACAAAGTACAAGGTCAATACAAACTTAAAGATTTTTAGATATGCTTTAAGCAATATTTGAAGTTTTCTGGACAATCTTTTCTAGTTATTGAATGTTTTTTTTATAAGTATTTGGGGGTTGTTTTGGGGCATTCTGATTCTTGTATACTAATCTAGTAAAGCATTGAACTCACTGGGAGTAAATCAGTTACTTATATCAAGGGCAGCTTCTGCATGTCTGCATGTCTTAAAACATTTTATAAAGTTGAACTGAACAGCTCAACCTCCTTAAACTACTTTCTATGAGCGTGGTCTTGCAGTAGATCTGGGCTTGAGGCCAGTTGCTGCTTCTCCCTTTGGAGAATTTGATCCGCAGGCAGGGAGCAATCCTCTGCTGCTCGGCGCTATTTATGGCCAGCGTGCTTTTGTGTCTTGTCATCGTTGTCCACAAATGGCAAAACTGAACATGCTTCCAAAGAGCTACAAAAGGGACACTGCTGGAAGGGCCGGGGAGCGGTGTTTCTCACTCTTGAAAGAAGTAGCGCAAATGAAAGGAAGGTTTGTTTCAGTGAAAAACTGCTCTCAAATATCACACACAAAACAATGTCAGAGTCTAAAAGCTGTAAGAGAAGGAAAGTACTGGCCTTCATCTGTGCTGTTGATTATAGTTCAGTTAAGAACTCATGTCCACACTGTTGTCTCCTCTGGGAACTTTCTAGTAATGGTTATGAAACTAGCTCTCGGTGTATGTAAGCACATATTGTGGGCATGCAGACCTGGACATGACTGATCTGTTCGTATAGAGTTCAACTGATACGAGTTATTCAATGGCCAATGACAATATAGAGAAAGAAGAAAGACTGGCAGTTGATATAATGCCTCCTAATTCAATTCAATGATAGCAAATGAGATGTACACAAAATAAACACCTATTTTACCAAATATTTATTAAATGAATTATACATTATAGTGTTTATGTATGTATGTTTATTATTATTTTGGAACTGACACACAGGTTATCAATGCAACAGTCTCATAATGGCCAAATATCAGACAGTTAATTGGTCTGGCTGAATATATTGATCGGTATCAGAAAACAGTTTTATATTAATAAACTCTCGCACAAACATCTCTTAAGCTTCACTATCGTTGAAAAGATTGTGTTTGGTAAGATTTCCTTAAATGTTTTTGAAAGAAGTCTCTTATATTTACAGTAAAAACGTAATACTGTGAAATATTCATTTAAAATAACTTTGTATATGTAATTTATTCCTGTGGTTGCAAAGCTGAATTTCCAGCATCATTACTCCAGTCTTCAGTGTCACATGATCCTTCAGAAATCATTCTGATATGCTGATTTGCTGCTCAAGAAACATTTCTTAATATTATCAATGTTGAAAACCACTTAAAATATTTGTAGAAACAAGGATATGTTTTATTCTAGTTAAGTTTAATGAAAATTAATATTTTCTAACATTATAAATGTAGTATTTATAAAGATCAATGTATTGCATCTGTGTGGAATAAGCAGCGACAGGGCCACGATGGGGCAGTCGTGGCCTAATGGTTAGACTAGACTCTAGAGTGTCAGACTGGTAACCCAAAGGTTTATTGAAATTACTGAGGTCACTGAGCCCTTGAGCAAGGCATCTGAACCCTAAGTGCCACAGCAAAACAAATAGCTGCCCACTGCTCCAGGTGTGTGTGTGTGTGTGTGTTCACTACTCACTGCTCATAATGTGTGTGTCCACAGTTTGCTGTGGGTGTGTGTCCACTACTCACTGCTCCTAATGTGTGTGCACTAACTTGGATGGGTTAAATGCAGAGGACAGATTCGGATTATGGGTTTCCTTATTTGACCATCACATATCACTTTCAAAGTATTAATTAAAAACAAACAAATAAATATCTTACTGACCCCAAACTTTTGAATGGTGGTGTTGTCACAGTTGGTTGCAGCAAGTACGAATAGTTGAGGCAGGACCTAGACGCGTAGCAGTCGCTTTATTTAACAAAAGACCAAAACAAAAGACACTCAGGAGCACAGCCAATGGTGTAAACTAAAGACCTGAAAACCATACTTGAGTAAAAGTACAGACATCTTAAAACTTCATTACAAGTTACAAGTCACCAATTCCAATATGACTTTAGTTAAAGTCTAGTGTGTTTTGTATGACTCTGTATTCCCCTATTGTCATTTCAATTTTTTTTTTAATTATGGTAACGTGTTTCAACCAAACCAAGAAAGAAAATGCCTTGAGTATGAGGTCTCTGTGGAACAAAAGTGGGCATTTCTAAATTTGTGGGTGTTTTCAAACTGATGGGTGTTTATAAATTGCGCGATGAAAATGATCCCCTTCACCGACCCCACCCTTAAACCCTACCCACACTGTGACGTGGGCAAATCAGGTAACAGTGGAAAACGGCCCTCTGTTTATGGCCACGCCCACTGATCTGGTAACTCCTATTACGATCCTGCAGAGACATAAGGTGTGTTCGACATCGGCTGTGGCTGGATGCAACCGATCCACGAGAGTAGCCCGCTGGCGGGGAGGAGCTGCAAACGGAGATGTGAAGTCGGACAATTTCTGCTTCCCATAGTGACGCTCGCGCTTTGTTTATACTTTATCACAGCTGAAATGAAATAAATGCAATATTTGTCAAATACACAGATGTTTCAGAGACATTTTCATTTATGTACTGCTTAATACAGCATCTGTTTGTACAAGAATAAAGTTCACCATATAAGCCTACACTATCAATGAAGTGGGGTCTACGGTTTTTAAAAAAAGAAAACAGTTTTATTTTGATAAAAATGACAATATAACATCACGACCACATGTAAAGAGGTTTTACCATTATAAAAAATGGATTTGTGAGCATTACATTTACATTTAGTCATTTAGCAGACGCGGGACGGGAGGAACAGTCCAGGGTGGTTTGGGAGGGACAGACCAGGGCAGGACGGGACCCCTGGCAGGTAACCAGGCCGGCACACAGTTTAAGAGGCCAAAGCAGCACACACAGTTCTGTAGGTCAGGGCAGAGCACAGTTCAGGGGGCCAGGGCGGAGCACACAGTTCAGGGGGCCAGGGCGGAGCACACAGTTCAGGGGACCCCCTGCAGGTAACCAGGCCGGCATACAGTTTAAGAGGTCAAAGTGGCACACACAGTTCTGTAGGTCAGGGCGGAGCGCACAGTTCAGGAGGCCAGTGCGGAGCACACAGTTCAGGGGGCCAGGGCGGAGCACACAGTTCAGGGGGCCATGACGGCACACACGTTTCAGGCTTGAAACGGGAAGCAGAGTTCTCTCTGGATGCTGATTAGTGGCTGGAGCCATCTCTGGACGTTGGTCAGTGACTGGAGCCATCTCTGGACGCCGGTCAACGGCTGGCCAAAGCAGAGCAAGACGCCTGGGCGGCGCAGGCAGAGCAGGGCGCCTGGGCGGCGCATCTGGGACGGCAGCGGGCTCCGGAAAGGTCTCTGGGACAGGAGTAACTGCTGTCGGATCCTCCTGGACCATCAGACTAGGAACCACTGCAGTCCTATCCTCCGGAACCACCGGACTCGGGAATCAGATTTGGGACAACCGGACTTGTCACAGAGGAAGCCTTTCTTCTCCTCCTTCGTTTCAGGACCACCGGAACTAGGCTCTGGACAGAGTCTAGGACGGGACTAGACTCTGGACTGGCGAGTCCTACGGGAGTGCCGCGTTCCTCCACAACACCCATATATGTGGAGCCACTCAGCCGCAATGCGATTCCCACATATTCCTCCAACGTCCAATTAGGTTGATGAGTGGCTCAGATAGTCCCCCTCGAAAAAAAAAAATCATAAGCCACTGAGTCCAATCCAGACAATTGTGCCACTTCATACCACTCCCTGACGTGGTCCTCTATCCTCCGATCTCCTTGAGGGAGGGTGAGAACCAGTGCGGCTGGATTCTTGTTTGGCTAGTCATTCTGTAACGGATCACTGAGAGAAGAAGCTGAGACAGAATCCATTTGCACTCACACATTTCATTCCAAGACTCCTCATAAAAGTACAGGGACATCAGAACCAGAACACAAACATGATCCATACCAGAGAACAGTAAAAGCAGATCAGAACATCCAGACTTACAATTAACGACTAGCAAACCATACAGGAAAAACCAAGACCATAAATACACAGAACAATGAGTTGATAAAAGACTGCAGGTGTGTACAATGAAGGTAACCATAACAACTGATAAGAAGAGACAGAAACCAAACAGGAAGAGAACATGGAAACAATGAAAACAGAAAGCACTTCAAGATAAAAGTCCCTACAAAACAAAAGACCCATAACTGGGATCGTGGCATCTTCAAGTTAGCCGATCGGTCTGCATATCGCTGCATGAAGTCGAACAAGCCTATATACTTGAATGTCTCTGCACTCAATTGGATAGACCTACAACCAATCAGAGAAACGGAGTAAGTGACGTATGTTGAGTGATGCATAGTTGTCAACAGAACTCAACTGCACGCATGCTGGAAGAAGTAGGAGAAGAAGATGAGTGTAAACGATCATTGCCGGTGTAGTAAAACGAATTTAAGGAGACACTGAGTACTTACTAACACAATCATCATTTTTGAGAGAAATAGTAAAGGTGAATGCATATACGAACAAGTTCTCCATTTAGTAAACAAATTCAACCCAAGCGCTCTTTGGTGATGTGAAAGATTACATTACTGTTGATCATCTGTCCATCATCGGATAAAGCACACCCTGACAATTTGATTGGTCCAAACAGCTCTGGTTCGAGCATAGTTGCTTACTTCCCAACCTCAAATGTTGTGGGGGGGCTAAGTTCGGCTGGCATACAGGCTACATACTGAATGTATAGGCTCAAAGATATATTAGTTCTCTACAACTAAGAGACATGCCAGTGAAAAACAAGAAACTATTTTCCAAAATCAAAATAAAACTGAACAATTCAATTTTGCAGTAAATCATGGTCGACAGCTTCTCAAGTCCACACAGAGACGCTTTTAGCCATACACATAAAAATGTTGTACCGTATCAGCGTTTTGTCCACACGGATCCGGCGTTTTGGGAGTATGAAACCAAGGAGGTAATCCAGCACCCGGAAAGCGTACCTTCCATAGGGGCAGTCATTGCTAACCAAGCCATCACCTGCTGTTAGCATTCCATTGACTCCCATTCATTTTGGCGTCACTTTGACAGTGAATAACTTTTACATCTGAGGCGTTTAAAGACTAAATTTGTCCATTGTTTGTTTCTAAAGAAACATGACAATGTATAAAAGGCTCCATTTCCTTGTATCTTACACTATCGCCCGATAGAAGCAGTTTTTGTAAAAATAGGCTAACGATTGCGTCATAACCACTACACAACCGTCGCACAGTAGAGAAATTACCATATAGACCCGTATAGACAGGAGGAGAAGCTTGCAGGCAATCTTTTACTGTCTATGAGGCAATTTATTCAAATAAATAAATACTATGCAAAATAACAAAATAATTAATCAGAATACTTACCAAAAGTTGCTCCTGCTCACGCTCTCTGTCTCTGCAAGATTCAGTGATTCAGATTTCACTTTGCACAACTACTAGAAGGCTTACAACTGTCAGACAGGTTGCTCATGTCACATCTACGTCGTCAAGCTCAGTCTGAGGCTGCGCAGTACACTCAGCCATCAGGAAGGGAGTGCTTCTTATTGACTTCACTTTTCTCCGTGGAAGTCTATGGGGTCGCTGTGTCCATTTATTTTACAGTCTATGCATGAAACCAATATTTTTTTAAACTCGGTCCCAGAGTGGATAAATCTGAAAATGACACCCATGTGTTTTCATGTGTACAGTCAATCTGTATATTTTGTGTATTTTGTGTCCCGCACGGGAAAGACTAGAAAGGGATACAACTACGGGCACTGGGCATGCGCACATTGATATTGTGTAATTTAATTACTGTATTTGCATTATTGTAAAGGTAGGTTTAGGGTGTAGGCGTTAATAAAACACAATCTGGTAAGCAGCCAAGCCTGCTTGCACTGGAGACTGGTTTCGGCTGCAGTTGTGACCTCATCTTATATATGAAACACTTGCGATTCAGCAGCTACCTGCTAATACACTCACGTTCATGTAAAGTAGCCTTATTGACAAGTTTAGGTGAGTAAGGGCAAAACGCACAATATAGTGCTAACATCTTTGACCCTCATTAAAACTAGCCGAAAAGATACTTACATACAGTAAATAATTACATTTAGGCTACTCATTAAAATATTTTACACCACAAAGCACAGGAGAATCACAACCAACTAAAAAAGTAGGCTAAACATGAATAGACAAAACATAACTCAAACTGAGGGCTATAAATACACAGAATAACTGAAGAGCTAAACAAGGAACAGGAGGATCAAATCAATGAAACTATGAGTAACCATAGCAACAGACGAAAACAAGCCTAGAAACAATGGAAGGAAAAAATGATCTACAAACTAAAAGTCCAGGGAAACGGAACCAAAACTGAATGGTACAGGTGAATTAAAAGATATCACAAGGTTGACCAAGGTGTCTGATGGGCAATATAATACATACATACAGCTTAATTATAACAAATGAGATAGACATATAATTGCTGAAGTAAATTAACTCTTTTTATAGATAGCAATTTTGCCAAGTAAGACATGTTCCTCTCCAGTTTTAGACACGCACTTGCGAACTTCCCTACTTCCCTTAGCACTTCCCCGAATCCCCGCCGCCATTTTGAAGTGCGTTCCACTTCGTGAAGTGGACAAGGGAAGTTTTTATGGACAGACCCTTGCTCCCTCGATTTTGATAGAGGGAGCGAGACTACTTCATATGTACACTTCAAGCAGCTTCATATACCACAATGCAACACGTTTGTGACGTCACCGCATATCGCGTTTAATTTACCCCACCACAAACAACTCTATTATATTTATATTATTTTTAAAAACATTTAAAACAACCCAAATACACCTATATACATATAGAATGCTGCATTAAACAATTTCGTAAAGGAAAAAAATGTATAATAAATCAACTCCATAGTGGATTCGAAGTGATCAAGGGCTAGGAAGTTCCAGTTCAGTCCATTGCAAATGTTCCTCCAGTGAGTGAACGAGACGGAGGGAAGTTAACGAGTGAAGGGCATAATAAAAATGAACTGGAACGCAGCAATGTTCCTGGAACAACATTCCTGTCCAAAAATGTAGTCCTAACCCTATCCCTACCACTAAACCTAACCCCATAAGTTATCCCTAAAATCAGAGGGAAATGATAGATGAATAACACTGATGTAGAAGCACCTATCCCTAGTTTTAAACCTAAACTTGACATAAACGTAACCTTCAAATCTGATCGTTGATTGGAATATTGTTCCAGGATCAACAAAGATGGTTCACCACCAGTATAAATGTACTCAAAAGTCACTAAAATTATAATTAATACAAACCTTGACAAGGATGCATATGCAGATCTCTACCCTCAACTAATACACCATGCAGACAGCAAGAAAATCAGGAGTTTATTTAACTGCCATCTTAAGAGTTGTATCTATTTTGGGCTCACATATCCAACTTATTTGTCAGAGCTTTTATGTCCACCGCTGTATGAAACAAAGTGCCTTTCATGTAAGCCCTGAATCTCTGTGTCTGAACAAGTGAGCTGAAAATAAACAAATGACCTCTCCTTGCTCTCCAGTAGATTCTGTGCTATGAAAGGGTGTGTGAGTATTGATAGCTGGCTGCTGCAAAGCATGTGAGAATGTGTGACATGCTGTTAAAAACATTTCACGAATACTGTCAACTGGATTGGCTGTTTCTTCTGGTTTAAACAGAATGTCTGTGAGGTTAAAGGATGGAGGAATTTGAGTAGAGAGGAGGTGCAATCTTGAGTTTCTTAGAATGTTGCTTCTCAGAATAAAGAGGGAAAAACACATTGACCTTCTTCGGGTTTGCAGTGTTTCTGAGGCTTTCAGATTGGTATGCATAGGAAATATTTACTTTAAGAGAAGCTGAAATTCATTGATAAACATTTATGGGATTTTTTAATTACTGAACAGTTTAATCAGTTGTTTTGCAATACATTTGTTGTGACTATTGCAGTGCAACATGACCTGTTGCAGGGTCACACGATTTCACTTCAGGACAAAGTTACTCAATATGTTATTATGAATGCTCACGTCTGTGATGTTGATGCATGCATATCGTTTCTCAATATGTTTTGATTTCATCCTGAGCTTGTGTTTTGTTGTTTCAATGTCCCATTAACAAAAAAGTGAAATAGGCTACACTTCATACTAGCATATACACTATTTTGCCAAAAGTATTGGGACACCCCTCCAATGGCCACAGGTGAATAAAATCAAGCACTAGGCATGCAGACGCTTCTACAAACATTTGTGAAAGAATGGGTCGCTCTCAGGAGCTCAGTGAATTCAAGCATAGTTCAGTGATAGGTTGCCACCTGTGCAATAAGTCCATTCGAGAAATGTCCTCACTACTAAATATCCCACGGTCAACTGTTAGTGGTATTATAACAAAGTGGAAGCAATTGGGAACAACAGCAACTCAGCCATGAAGTGGTAGGCCACGTAAATCACAGAGCGGGGTCAGCGCATGCTGAGGTACACAGTGTGCAGAAGTAGCCAACTTTCTGCAGAGTCAATAGCTACAGACCTCCAAACTTTGTTTGGCCTTCAGATTAGCTCAAGAACAGTGTGTAGAGAGCTTCATGGAACGGGTTTCCATGGCTGAGCAGCTGCATCCAAGCCTTCTCCGTTTGCAATCCAATGGAAGAGTCTGGGTTTGGCGGTTGCCAGGAGAACGGTACTTGCCTGACTGCATTGTGCCAAGTGTAAAGTTTGGTGGAGGGGGGGTTATGGTCTGGGGTTGTTTATCAGGGGTTGGGCTTGGCCTCTTAGTTCTAGTGAAAGGAACTTTTAATGCTTCAGCATACCAAGATATTTTGGACAATTTCATGCTCCCAATTTTGTGGGAACAGTTTGGGGATGGCCCTTCCTGTTCCAACATGACTGCGCACCAGTGCACAAAGCAAGATCGATAAAGACATGGATGAACGAGTTTGGTGTGGAGGAACTTGACTGGCCTGCACAGAGTCCTGACCTCAACCCGATAGAACACCTTTGGGATGAATTAGAGTGGAGACTGCGAGCCAAGCCTTCTCGTCCAACATCAGTGCCTGACCTCACAAATGCACTTCTAGAAGAATGGTCATAAACACACTCCTAAACCTTGTGGAAAGCCCCTTCCCAGAAGATTTGAAGCTGTTATAGCTGCAAAGGGTGGGCCAACTCAAACCCTACGGATTAAGAATGGGATGTCATTAAAGTTCATGTGCCTGTAAAGGCAGGCGTCCCAAAACTTTTGTCAATATAGTGTATATTGTTAACATAACACTTGTACATGCTGTTTTGACATTAATATTATGCAGCACCAGTGGGCAGTATGCAGCAGAAAAACATATATATATATATATAAAACTATTTTGTACATGGTCAGATAAATAAATAAGCATAAATTACAAATCTGTTCCCATGCAATTAATTAAATCACTTGAAGGCACCAAAGTCGAGCAATTAATATGATGTTATCTGATTTTATACATGTAGGGTAAATATGCTATTTAACCTTATAATGATAAAGTATTTGGTGTACAGAAATATTTTGTTACTGTTTTATGATGGTTAGTTTTATGGAAGTCCAAGATTGACACTTGACCATTGGTTGATCAATAACTGAAGTCTATCAGTAACCACAAACTATAACACAGGACAAAGCGGTGAGCGAAAGTCAGATAATTATTCTATTATCTGTAATTTTGTGATAAATAATCATTCTGTGATTCTTTCAAACTCATCTGACTGGCAATGATCTATTAGTGCTGTATTTCAGTCATGATAATCACAGCATCACACTCACTCTACCAGCAGGTGAAGATAAGCAGTTGTCCTTTCCATGGTTAAAGTCGGTTTGTCGCCCTCTATTGGTGAGTGTCACATCAACAGACAATCATGCCAGTAAATCGGCGAGAATTGTAGCGGTGACCCCCATTCTGTGCAGATTCTGTAAGTCAGTATTTCACTGTATGACTGTAATGAAGTTTGTTATATAATCTGTTTATAACTTTTTTCTTATGCACTTTATTAAATAATAATTATAATATATCTGAATAATAAGATAAAAAAACATTAAAAGAGCAAAGCCAATATAATATAATATAATATAATATAATATAATATAATATAATATAATATAATATAATATAATATAATATAATATAATATAATATAATATAATAATATAATATAATATAATATAATATAATAATAATATTTATTATAATAATTGCAAACAATATTATTATTATTATTATTATTATTATTAAAGTTATTAATATAATAAAAACAGTGTTTACAAAGTGATTTACAAAGGATTTTATGTAGATACAAATAAACATAGTATATTTAATAAGCTAACAAGAAAATTAAAAGTAAATCCAAACCTGTAATATATAGTATAATTAATATAATATAATAATTGCAATCAATACGAATATTATTATTATTATTATTATTATTATTATTATTATTATTATTATTATTATTAACGTTATTTATTCATATAGGAGTGTTTACAAAGTGATTTACAAGGAATATATTAAGCCTGCATGTAGATACAAATAAACATAACATATCTAATAAGATAACAATACAATTAGGAGTAAAGCCAAACCTATAATAAATGTAATGTAATATAATATAATATAATATAATATAATATAATATAATATAATATAATATAATATAATATAATATAATATAATATAATATAATAATAAACACTTAATTTATTCATATAGTAAAAACCAGAGGTGGACAGTAACTAAGTACATTTACTTGAGTACTGTACTTAAGTACACTTTTTGAGTATATGTACTTTACTGGAGTATTATTTTTTAGGGATACTTTTACTTTAACTTCACTACATTTGAAAGACAAATATCGTACTTTTTACTCAACTACATTTCTATCAAGGTCCTCAAAGTCGAAAGTCGTTTCTGTAGCAGCTTTAAAAGTCAGTGGATGATTTTTTTCTTCTTTAAAAGTTTTTTTTTTTTTTTTTTGCAGACAGCCTATAAGTAATCACTCTTGTATAGGGTCATGTGAAGTTTCCCAACATTTTTTGAACACTGATCAGTTTATAGCAAAATGGAAGAAGACGGTTCCTTGGCACAGTGTGTGCACCCATGGCTATACTTGGTATGTTTCAGTTTTCTCAAAAGATTAAAGATTAGTTTAGTTGGCATACACTTTGATGCATGTCTCATAAAATGTTCAAAAATGTAAATGTCTGGGAGAAAGAGAAGAGTAAACAGTTGGGAGAATATCGGATGCGTATCAGAGTATAGGGTCCATGCATTCAGCCTTAAAGTGACAGCAGCTTTGTAAAGAGCTTTGTAACTTTTATACAAGAAATTGAAAATTTCAATACTTGAAATAAAAAAAGTTACAACACTCTATACAAATGTAAAGAAATGAGTTTAAGGTAGTCGTATGCTAGCATGTCGGATGGAGCATCACTGACTGGCTTAAACCACCATGATGGCATAGAGTGCATTTATACAACAAAGCAACAATAATAAAATAATGCATTGACATAAAAAAGGAAATTTACTTTTGATACTTAAGTACTTTTAAAAACAAGTACTTCTGTACTTTTACTTAAGTAAAAATCTGTTTTTAGAACTTTGACTTGTAACGGAGTAATATTTGACCAGTAGTACTTTAACTTTTACTCAAGTAATAGAGTTGTGTACTTTGTCCACCTCTGGTAAAAACAGTAAAAAGGTTATTTACGAGGAATATATTTATGTTGAAAGAAAGAAAGAAAGAAAGAAAGAAAGAAAGAAAGAAAGAAAGAAAGAAAGAAAGAAAGAAAGAAAGAAAGAAAGAAAGAAAGAAAGAAAGAAAGAAAGAAAGAAAGAAAGAAAAAGAAAGAAAGAAAGGCTGATCATTTTGTTCTTGAACACTTGAAGGCTCCACCTCTCAGAGCTCCTGCCTCACTGACGTCACACACACTCCGCCACACTCATACTCCACCCGCAGCAGCCATGATGGTGGGTGCTTTTCTCTCTTACTCCCTCCACCTTCATCATTTACACCTACAATCCTCCAATGCATCGAGTAATAACGAGCATCTGTCGTCTTTATATTCCGATCGTTCGTTCTGATATGTCTGTGTCTCTCCACAGCAAGAAGGGCTGGACGATGGTCCCGATTTCCTCTCGGAAGAGGACAGAGGAGTAAGTTTTTTTCCTTTTCCCATTTCTATTCTCTGTCTGTTCCCCTGCTGTTTGTTGTGTGTGCTTGTAGTCGTGTAAAGGGCGTGTGTATTACTGCTGGTGCCACTGTGGCCCAGTGTATGTGTGTGTGTCCTATTTGAGTCCGTCCGTGTACTTCCTCCTGACAAACCTCACACACACAAACCCGTGTGTGCACAATGCCTCTCTAGTCTGATGGCAATACCAAACACTAGGGCAAGAAGCCACAAACCACATCATGTCATTAACCATAAACTGAGCTAGCTGCTTTTAATAAGCCTGATAAAGTGATATAATAAGCAGTTAGTTAGTCTCTGTCATCATCGAACTGCTGTTTGCTTTTGTGCAAATATTACTTTGTAAAAACTGTTACTTTAGTCCAATAATGTGACATTCTAATTGGTATACTATGAAAACATTATTACTTTATAATGGAACATTAAATAAAACAATGTTGCTCTATAATGTATCATCAAGTGTTATTCTGCCATTCAACTCTTCATTTTAAAGGGATAGTTCACACAAAAATGAAGATATTTAGAAGAATGTGTGTAACCAAGCAGATAGAGCAACCATTGACTACCATAGTATTTTTTCCCTACTATGGTAGTCAATGGTTGCTCTCTCTGCTTTTTTACAAACATTTTTCTAAATATCTTCTTTTGTGTTCAGCAGAACAAAGAAACTCATACAGGTTTGGAACAACTTAAGTGTGAGTAAATGAAGACAGAATTTTCATTTTTGGGTGAACTATCCCTTTAATGTTTGGATTTGTTTTTAAATTAATATATGCCTTGCAAAAATACTGTACTGTAGCAGTACCATGGTACTTTGATATATACCATGCTACTGGGCATAGTAGTAAAGGTATTTCTATAAATACCCTGGTACTATCATGTCATGAAGCCATGGTGTATTGTCAGTTTTGTGGAGAAAATGTGAGTTACTTTATAGAATTTAAAATAACGTGTGAAATCACAAACATTGATTTACGTTTAGTAAAAACTGTGTTTACAAAGTGATTTACAAGCAATATATTTAGCCTACATGTAGATACAAATAAACACAATATATTTAATAAGATAAAAAGAAAATTAAAAGTAAAGTCAAACCTATAATATATATACATTTTGATATTAATATACACTATTAATTGTATTCATACAGTAAAAACTGTTTATTTATAAGGAATACATTTAGCCTACATGTATATGTAGATAAAAATAAACATCATATATTTAATAAGATAAGTAGAAAATTAAAAGTAAAGCCAAGCCTGTAATATAATATAATATAGTATGAAAAATAATGTGTGAATTCACAAATATTTACCATAATAACCATAGTTTCTGCCAAAATACTATATTTTTATCACTGATATTGTTACTGCAAAAGAGATATAATATACTGTATAATATTATGGCCTATAGACTGGGTAAACCCAGCCTAATCTGCCGACGATTTGATTTCGCCCTGCAACTCAGTCTGGAAACCCGTACATTCATTTATCCTGCTTCTGTTACACATTTGCGGGAACCAATCACCGACTGGCTTATCCACCTGGCCCGCTATTGGCGGGTTTACCACAATGACATATAGAGAAGCGATGGATCGATGCCCGTTGATCACGCCTCTTGTGGTCTTATTGGTTGAATGACTATCCAATTGCGTACAGAGTGATTTGAACTATGCCAGTTGATCACGCCTCTTGTGCAGTAGAAAATACAGAGCAGACTCCCCAGACAGACCAATGTTCAATCTTAAATCTTAAATGGTGATAGCCAGACAAGCCTTACTGTCAAAGTAATAATAACTTCCTAACATTTTGGTGCAATGCTGTTTTGTTTGAGGTTTAACAAAATAATAGTTGACGAATACGGACATTAAATGTATTTATTTGTGACAGTAGTATATTTAGGTGCTGTAACTGGTAACAATTGAAGTTTTCAATCAACAAATTAATTTTTGAAAGTACAAATATTCTAGGTTTTCTGGGGAAAATGTTGTTTTAAATTGCGGCTGTCACCGCTTGACATGTCATTCTTCTACCTAAATACAACAGTATGTATTGTACATTCTTTGTAATGAGATTAAACTAAGTAATATTCAAAAACAGATAAAGTCTGATTGTATTAGAGTCCGTCTCCTGTGATCCTCAATGATTAATATGAAAGATTGATGCTCTCAGAATTGCACTGTATTTATTGCTGACTGGTTTTAATAGCCCAGGGCAGTGAATGTGGATCTTCAAACTGACGCCACACTACAGGTGGACATCTCAGACGCTCTGAGTGAGCGTGACAAGGTCAAGTTCACCGTCCACACAAAGGTACATAACATCAATGAATAAAAACTACCAGGATTGTATATTTGTGATTTCAGCCCTGCCTCCAAAATCGGCTTGACCTTATGCACATGGCGTTTACTGCATTAACTGAGTGAATTATGTTTTTTTTTTTTTCAGAGCACTCTACCTAATTTCAAGCAGAATGAATTTTCCGTGGTCCGACAGCATGAAGAGTTTATCTGGCTCCACGACTCGTTCGTGGAAAACGAAGAATATGCAGGTTATATTGTAAGTACCTTTTGAGAGTTTTGCATGTTAGCACATAAAAAATGCTTGATTAGTGATGTAACGGTGTTAGTCACAATCACAGGCCTGTAATTCTTTTATTTGCTTTCCACTGGACGCTTGTTTGAACTGTCTGGCTCATACTCTCTTTTAAACACTACTTCATTATGTGTGTTTGAGAGCAAACGTTCCAGCCGCTCTTGCCAAGCCTGAATCATTGCCCGTCCTTTTATAGCCCTGGTGTGCATAAAAAGATCTGTTGTCGCATTTTGTTGTAGTTCAGGTGCAAGAATAAAGGGAAATGATCTTTGTTACAGTTTCCTATTTGGGTATATTGGTTGAAACTATTTTTAAAGTAAAAAAAGTAATATATTCATGGGGATGTTTGATGTGCTTTATGATTTTTCGAGGTCGTATTATGTGTACTATTCAAGAGTTTGTGGTCATTAATTGATAATTGTATTCAGCTAACTGAGCTAAGACGCATTAAATTGATCAATTATAAGGTTATAAAAGATTTCAATTAAAAACTGTTCTTTTTAACTTTTCTTAAAAAAAGAAATGGTTTCACGGTTAGCACAACTGTTTACAACATTGATGATCATAATAAATGTTTCTTGAGCATTAAGTCGTCATATTAGAATGATTTCTGAAGGGTCATGTGACACTGAAGACTGGAGTAATGATGCTGAAAATTCAGCTTTGCCATCACAGGTCACAGGAATAAATTACAGTTTAAAATATATTCAAATAGCAAAGTTATTTTAAATAACTGAAATATTACTATGAAAAATGTAAATGCCGCCTTGGTGAACACATAAGAGATTATGCTTTTTAAAAAAAATCTTATTTCACAGCTCTTTGGAATACTTGATTCTGATTGGTCAATCACGCCATCCAGCGGTATGTTATTCCCCGATAACAACCGGTAAAAACTGCTAACCCGGGCTCATCCGGGTTACTGAAGTTGGCACTTTACACTTGCTAGGAGTGTTTTTTCCTCTTGGAAGTTTTGCATTTAGTGAGCATTGAGCAAATAAAATAATAAAACTCAAATACATTTTATGTACAGTTATTTAATTGTCATCTGGTATTGCGGACTTGCTCTCTTGTTTCATACAAGCACAGCTGCTGCTATTTTTGCAACAATTGTTTTGTACACTGCAATGAATTTAAGATAACAAACGGGTACGATTTTAAAATGGTTTAATCTCAGATCAATATCTCACATCCCCATAATTATTAATGTGGTGAAATGATGTGTAATACATATACATTTAGTCATTTAGCAGACGCTTTTATCCAAAGAGACTTACAAATGAGAGCAATAGAAGCAGCTAGAACAGTCAAGGGCAACAGTATGCAAGTGCTGTAACAAGTCTCAGTTAATCTAGCACAGAACACACAGGACAGACCTTTATTATTATTATTTTTTTTTTTATAAATTAGACAGACAGAAATGAATAGAATGTTAAGTGCTATTCTTGATATTCAGGTGCTGCTGGAAGAGATGTGTCTTTAGCTGTTTTTTGAAAATGGCTACAGACTCGGCTGCTCGAATTGAGATGGCAGGTCATTCCACCAGGGGGGGGGCGGTCCAGGAAAAGGTCCGTGAGAGCGATTTCATGCCTCTTTGGTATGGCTCCACAAGGCGTCGTTCACGGGCAGAATGTAAGCTCCTGGGGCCCGTTCTTCGTACCTCGCTTAATACATCTGAGATGATTTGACAGATCCCAGATCTTTTAATCATGATAACTGATGTCTGGCTAATTTGGTTCTTCAAACGAATTTGCGGATTGGATTGAAATATCTGGATTAAATGATCTGAGATCACTGCGCGTTCTTGTTTTCCCTGAAGAGGGCAGATGTATCGATACTCGAAACCATGATCAGCAATGCAGCGATTGGCTGGCGTCAAGACAGCAACGTAATGACATCATATAATTAAAAAAGCCACCTGGCAAAAAACTTGGCAAATTACACACAAAAAAAAAACCACGAATATCTGGACCTTTATAAGGAAACAGCTAAACGACCAAACCAACATAAAAGTTATAATAGATCAATGATAAATGTTTTTTTTACATGATTACCAATTATTTATATTTTCGATTTTATACAGTATTTGTACACCCTTTACATTTTTATTTCAATGTTGTAATTCAATTTTTAATTCAATTTGAAGCAGATTTGTAACGTGACAGTAATAAAGTTTCTTAAGGGTCAAGATCAAATTCTCTGCATCTCCTGCGCTGCATCAAGCCATCCCATAATATCCGTCATCACTTAAATTAATGCACGGCTCAGATTAACTGTACAACATGTGTGCAAACTTCCAATAAAATTATAAAGTAATTATTCCATCACAAATAAATTGCTCAATCAAGTGGCTGTGTCTATAGTATTATACACAACATTATAATATTATATACATTCTCATATACATATACAATTTAAAATTTGTATATTATTATTATTTAAAATGATTATTATTGCCCCTGGTTCAGTAATGAACTCTTGTAATAAAGTAGCAGTGGCTGGGACAGATTTTAAGTATCACCTCAAGATGCAATCTAATCCTGTTTACATGAAATAAGCCGCTCGCGAGCAGGTTTAAGCTAACGGACCTGTTGCTATGACAGCAAGTCCAGGATCAGCGTCGAAGAACCAAACAATCCAAGATCATGCCAAATCGTCAACAATCAAATCCAGCTAACTGAGTTAGCGAGGTACGAAGAACGGGCCCCTGGAGGGTGTGTAAGTCTGAACTAGCGAGTTTGGGTATATTGGTGCAGAGCCAGTGGTTGCTTTGAAGGCGAGTACCAGAGTCTTGAATTTGTGGCGGGCGGCTATTGGTAGCCAGTGCAGACTGATGAAGAGAGGCGTGACGTGCGCTCTCTTCGGCTTGTTAAAGATCACCCTCGCCGCTGCATTCTGGATCAGTTGCAAGGGTTTGATAGTGCATGCCGGAAGGCCCGCTAGAAGAGCATTACAGTAGTCCAGTCTGGAGAGAACAAGAGCTTGGACCAGGAGTTGTGTGGCCTGCTCTGATAGGAAGGGTCTAATCTTCCTAATGTTGTATAATGCAAATCTGCAGGACCGTAATAAGTGGTATGACTGTTCCGTATCCCTTAAAGGGTTATTTCACCCAAAAAAAATAATTCTGTCATTAATTACTCGCCCTCAAGTCGTTCCTTCCAAAACCGTAAGACCTTCGCTCTTCAGAATACAAATGAAGATATTTTTAATGAAATCCGAGAGCTTTCTGTCCCTCCATAGACGGTGAGGTCATTGCAACTTTCAAGGCCCAGAAAGGTAGTAAAGACATCGTTAAAATCATCCATATGACTCCAGTGGTTCAACCTTGATTTTATGAAGCGACGGGAATACTTTTTGTGCGCAAAAACAAACTAAAATAACAACTTCTTTCAACAATCTCTTCTCTTCAATGTCATTCTCCTATGTTGTTGATGTAGTAAATACACTGCAGCACTTCTGAGTTCTACGGCAGAAAGGCGGCTCACCATTGGCTAGCTCCTGCGTCAGCTTCACACACATGCATTGTGGTGCTCGCATGAACAGCGTCGGCCAATGGTAAGCTGGCGCTCTGACGTAGAACCCGGAAGCGCTGCACTGGGCATTGAAAGTGTTAATTAAATAGCTGTCTATGAAGGGACAGAAAGCTCTCGGATTTCATCCAAAATATCTTCATTTGTGTTCCGAAGATGAATGAAGGTCTTACGTGTTTGAAACGACATGATGACGAGTAATTAATGACAATTTTAATTTGTGGGTGAACTAACCCTTTAAATGTCCATCAGCTTGCAACTGCTTTCTTTGTGGAAGCTTGGCGTTTAAAGATCTAATAAAATATCTTAACTCAGATCAATATTTCATGTCTAACTATTTACTTATGTGGCAAGTAGCTGTGCAATAAGCAGGATAATGTACATCCAGCCGGTTGTTATCATAGAATAAATGATCACCCTGTCGGGGTTTATTCTGGATGTACATTATCCCTTACTTACTGACCTCAGACTTTTGAATGGTAGTGTATGTTATTCAATGACAAGTGATCATTAGAAATGGACAGGGCCTGCCGTCCTATTCTCTATTTTCATTGGCTTCTGATTTAATGTAGTTTCATCTGGGATGCTCCTATTAATACTCAACAAAGAAAGAGTCATGGCTCTGACTGCCATTTACAATATCATCAAAGATGGCCCGAATTATTTATAGAACTTTGAATTTGCATTAGGAACGGCAGCATGAGCGACTGCGTTTTTCATTCAGTGACTGATGATATTATGAATCCCAGAGTTTAATTACCAACGCTGAAATGGTTTTGGGAATCAAAATGAATATCTAATGGAAAGACTTTCCCTGTAGATTCCGCCGGCTCCTCCGAGACCGGATTTCGATGCATCACGGGAGAAACTTCAGAAGCTGGGTGAAGGTGAGGGATCTATGACCAAGGAGGAGTTCACTAAGATGAAACAGGAACTGGAGGCGTGAGTCGATTTGTCTTCATATCCGTTGGTTACTGTGTTGTTAGTTGCACACCTTCATTAAAGGGTTAGTTCACCCAAAAATGAAAATTATCCCATAATCCATTCACCCTCAAGCCATCTTAGGTGTATAGGACTTTCTTCTTTCAGCCAAATACAATCGGAGTTATAGTAAATAATATCCTGGCTCTTCCACGCTTTATAATGGGAGTGAATAGAGCCTGAGATTTTGAAGCCCAAAAAAGTGAATCCATCCATCATAAAAGTAATCCATACAGCTCCAGGGGGTTAATAGAGGCCATCTAAAGTGATGCTATGTGGATCAGAGGTCACTCTTCCACTGGAACTAAACTCATGTTACTGGAAGCCCATGATTATAGTTTATAAAGTTATGAATATGGATATTTTTCTTAGAAAAACCCATCACTTTGCTTCAGAAGGCCTTTATTAACCCCCTGGAGTCGTATAGATTACTTTTATGATGGATGGATTAACTTTTTTGTGCTTCAAAATCTCAGATACTCACTCCCATTATAGAGCCAGGATATTATTTATTATATCTCTGATTGTGTTTGGCTGAAAGAAGAAAGTCATATACACCTAGGGCTAGGATGGCTTGAGGATGAGTAAATTATGGCATAATTAAAAATTTTTGGGTGAACTAACCCTTTAATAATAATAATAATATTAATATGAAAATGTGTTGCAGGGAATATCTGGCCATCTTCAAGAAGACCGTGGCAATGCACGAGGTCTTTCTGTGCCGTGTTGCTGCTCATCCCGTCCTGCGCAAAGACTTGAACTTTCATGTTTTCTTAGAGTACAACCAAGACGTAAGTGTGACATATTTTAACATTATTGATCTAAAATGTTTGGAAAATTGTTTGAAAAAGTTTTATTGCAATTGTTTTTAACTGTTATTATTACTATTATTGACTGCTGTTGTGCAACTAGTTTTTTTTTTAAAGTTCAAATAAAAACTTGTATATATTAACCATTTGATTATGAATTAATGAATTAAAAAGATTAAATGTTCCTTGAAATCTCATTTATTTTTCTCTTTTCATTTGAAACTTGATGCACACTACCCAAAATATCAGATAATTCATAACAAAGTGCAAAACCTCTGCAGTTGAGGTTGTGCAAAGCAGGGCAAAACAAAACCCTTATAGAAGTGCAGGTGTCCTTCTCAGTAGGCAAAACACATATTTCTGAGCATTTTAATTGATTTCATTTGTCCATTATTTTGCCACTTGAACTTATAGCTGAGTGTACGAGGGAAAAACAAGAAGGAAAGGCTGGAGGATTTCTTCAAGAACGTGGTGAAGTCTGCAGATGGGGTTCTTGTGGCAGGAGTGAAGGTCAGTTCAGTCTGAGGCCTTCTTCTCATGTCATGTGACTGTTTTATGTGACTCTGCTTTAGAAATTAGAGGGAGGATAGGGAGGCCACGACGACAGCCACCTTTCTGAGAAATGATTTACTTGGGCTTGAGCTTTTTTGTGTTCAACTGTGTGGGTTGAATGATGGTTTATGACTCTCTGGTGAATGCTTCACTAGTAGTGGAATGCACAATTATCAAAACCTTGAAAAAAATTGTCAAAAATAGGGTTGTCACGGAACCAAAATTCCAGTCGATACCAATACCAGTAAAGTTTCACGGTTCTCAGTACCAAGTTGAGTACCGTAGCAAAAACTGTTGGAAATCTTTTATTTTATTTAACAAATTAATTTAATAAAAATATTAAAACATTTAATGAGTTTATTATTTATGATTCAATTATTAATTTGTAAATAATGCATGTAGCCTTCAAATGTTTGTAAGTAAACATAGTTTTAAAAAGATCCTGTTTTCTATGTTAGGATATTTTAAAATGTAATTTATTCTTATGACGCAAAGTTGTATTTTCAGCATCATTACTCTTGAGTGTCACATGATCCTTCAGAAATCATTCTAATATGCCGATTTGCTGCTCAAGAAACATTTCATATTATGAACTTTAAAAACAGCTTAGCCCTCAGGTATTCCTTACTAATTGGTCACAAACTCATACTCATTGGTGGTCAAATGTGACCATACACCTTAACTATTTTTCAATTAAATAAATGTTCTATATTGTAGTTTAATAATATTTATTGAATATTTTGAGATTATCTTTTGGTACTAAATACTATTTGTGCAATAATTAATGTTATTCTAATATTTTTATTATTCATATAACAATTACTGTAGTAATTAAGGTTAAATCGAGAATTCCATTGCAAAGAGGCACATTAGAGTGATTTTGTGGCTGGAAAAATAATAATTTAATTTGTAATGTCATTATCCACCAGGTGCCTGTATGGCTCTTTAATAAATATACATTTATCTAGTCTAGTTGCTCAAAAAAAGTATTGCAGATCATAACTGCTTACTTATTTTTAGGTTTTGCATTTGAATACATATTTAGATTTCTTTAAATGTGTAATTTTAAAACGTTAATAACTTGCATCCTAATATTTTTAATGATGCTTATATAAGCACACACAAGTGAATATTAATGAATGCAAGCAAATATAATTTAACCCAAGAAAAGTTTAAAACGGTGCCAAAAAGGCAAACTTATTTTTCCTTATATGTACAGTAGGCTATATACATATGAATTGATACTGAAATCGATAGGCTATTTGTGCCAATCAACGTTTTGTAAATTGTATATTTATTTCTTTTTTTATCACAGGACGTTGATGATTTCTTTGAACACGAGAAGACATTCCTATTAGAGTACCACAACCGTGTCAAAGACGCATCTGCCAAATCTGATCGAATGATCAGGTCTCACAAAAGTAAGTTTCTCTTTTCATCACGCATTTATAGATGCTTGCGGCTCACGTGAAAGTGTAGTGTCAAGGATAAGGCAAGGTCAAAGTTCTCCAGTCACAGGAAGTGTGTGTTATAGAGATAAATGACAAACAATACCTTTGCCAATAGCATTTCAGATTGCATCTCCTAAGGTTCTTTTGATAAAACTTTTTAAAACCAGAAACTGACATTCAATGTTAAATCTATGAACTATACAGTTGCAAGAAAAAGTATGTGAAGCGCTTGCAGAATCTGTGAATAATTTTAACTAAATAAGAGCGATCATACAAAATGCATTTTTTTTTTTTTTTAGTACGGTCCTGAATAAGATATTTTACATTAAACATTTTTTACATGTAGTCCACAAGACAAAAAATAGCTAATTTATTAAAATGACCCCGTTCCAAAGTTTATGAACCATTGATTCTCAGTGCTGTCGTTCTCCGGATGATCCACGGCCGTTCTTTTGTTTTGTGATGGTTGTTCTTGAGTCCCTTGGTTGTCCTGAGCAGTTAAACTGCCCAATGCTCTTCAGAAAAATCCTCCAGGTCCTGCACATTCTTCAGTTTTCCAGCATCTTTTGAATATATGAACCCTCTCCAACAATGACTGTATGATTCTGAGATACATCTTTTCACACTGAGGACAATTGAGGGACTCAAACACAACTATTAAAAAAGGCTCAAACATTCACTGATGCTTTTAGGGGGCCTTAGTAGCCTTTCATTTAGTACTGCCCTTCAGAAGCAACAGAAGATACTTGCATGTTTACCGGGAGACAAATTAAGTACAATTTACCTTGATCTTCAAATTCAATCTTAATGCATCGTGTTTCCTTCTTGAGCATCTGTGAATGTTTGAACCATTGAAGTTTTGTCTGAGTCCCTCAATTGTCCTCAATGTGAAAAGATGAATCTCAGAATCATACAGTCATTGGTGGAGAGGGTTCAACTATGCAAAACTGAAGAATGTGCAGGACCTGGAGGATTTTTCTGAAGAACATTGGGCAGTTTAACTGCTCAGGACAAACAAGAGACTCATGAACAACCATCACAAAACAAAAAAACAGCCGTGGATCATCCAGGGAACGACACACGGTATTAAGAATCAATGGTTCATAAACTTTGGAACGGGGTCGTTTTAATAAATTCAGCTTTTTTTTTTGTCTTGTGGACTGTATGTAAACATGTTTTATGTAAAATATCCTATTCAGGACAGCACTAAATAAAAAATAACATGCATTTTGTATGATCGCTCTTATTTGGTTAAAATTATTCACATTTTCACAGATTCAGCAAGCGGTTCACATACTTTTTCTGGCAACTGTAAATACGCCCATATCATCATAAGGGCGTTTCCTTGTTTTATGTTGTTTAGTTCTTTTTGTGTCCAGTATTAATTTGCCTGCAGCTATGGACACTGGAAAGGTTGGTTTTCCCTGTTATGGAGCATTAACAGGAAACCAAAGGCGGTACTTAGTGCTGCTTAGTGGGAAAACGTGTCATTTGTCAGGAAGCCAGCAAATGTCAGGTGACTCTGTTGGCCTTTTAGCAATAACAAATAATTCTCCCTGAGGAAAGGTTTATGTCTAAACAAAGGTTTTTTTTTTTTAGATTTGAATGCAAAGCTTTCTATTAATACAGATATTTTTTTTTCACATAATTTTCTTGCATCATGTGCAGCGCCAAATGTTTTGCGTTTCCTTGTGTGCCGCGAGTCTTATTGGCACAACACTGAAACATAATCTGGAAAAGCAGAATGCTGTGAAACGGTGTTAAGTGCTGCAGCAATGAATGTGTGAAACACTGACAGCTTTTCCTCCTCTAGAGATCTAACAGGACGTGTGTTTCAGGTGCGGCAGATGATATCAACAGAATCGCCTCTACGCTGTACACCTTAGGAACCCAAGACTCCACAGATCTGTGCAAGTATGGCATCGATTTCCTCATGTAGCTCCACATTTATGTGTCATAGCTTCTTTTTTGACATGATATTTTGTTTTGGTCACTTCTAAACAGATTTTTCCTAAAGGTATCAGAGCTTTTTGAGAAAACACGGGTAAGCATTTCCAGTTCTATAACAATTTTAATGTTGTTATGCGATTAATTGTTAAAAGATCCGCAGTCTCAATTCAAACACCACGCAAACTCATTCCTAAATGACAACGATGTCTATTAAACCTTTGACAAAAACGCATCGGAACATTCATATCTGTGTATATCAACAACACATTGACATAGAATAAATACGAAATATTGGTAACGCCTTACAATATAATGTTGTTAAACTATCATTTAAAAATGGTTAAACTATATATTTTATATTGCTCATATCTTTAAGTTTGTTATTTAAAGGAACACGCAGACTTTTTGTGACTTTAGCTTATTCATCGTATCCCCCAGAGTTAAGACAAGTCCATACACACCATTCTCATCTCTGTGTGTGCCATAACTCTGTCTGACGCACCCACCGCTAGCCTAGCTTAGCACAAAGACTGGAGGTAAACGGCTCCAGCTAGCCTACTGCTCAATAAGTGACAAAATAACTCAAACATTTTCATATTTACATGTTGTGATGTTTATAGGTACATCGTGTACTGAGACCGACAGAAAATGAAAAGTTGCGATTTTCTAGACCGATATGGCTAGGAACTATTCTCTCATTCCTGTGTAGTAATCAAGGAACTTTGCGACACTGCACCCATGGTACGGCAGCAATGATATTACACAGCGCCTGAAAATAGTCCCCAGCACGCTCTCTGTGCAAGCAGGTTGTCATGTTGGTTATGTTGACGGGAGTTAGCCTATTTTCAGGCACTGTGTAATATCATTGCGCCACTGCACTCATGGTACGGCAGCAAAGTTCCTTGATTATTACGCAGGAATGAGAGTATAGTTGAAAATGTTGGCGTTATTTTGTCCCTTATTGAGCAGTAGGCTAGCTGGAGCCGTTTATCTCCAGTTTTTGTGCTACTGGGGAATACGGTGAATAAGCTAAAGTCCCAAAAAGGCAGCGTGTTCCTTTAAAATATAAGTATTTGTTTATTCATCTCAGTTCAGTGCATTGCAACTAATGTACTTTAATTGTTCACAATAATATTGATGATGAAATTTATTTTCTTTTTTTTTACTTTTTAAATATATTTTGTGAGTGTCTTACTCTCTGAGGTAAAGAGAAACTAATTTGTTGTGTTTCTAACCTCAGCAGTTTTTAGTCAAAAAGAAGGCAGAATTTGATGAATCAGAGTTACTTCTTTCTCTCACTTGTTTTCAAATTCTGTTTCCTGTGCAGAAAATTGAAGCGCGCGTAGCAGCCGATGAGGATTTGAAACTTGCCGACTTGTTGAAGTACTACCTCAGGGAGTCGCAAGCCGCTAAGGTAGAGACGTGTGGTCAGCATGTTGAACTGACGGCTGCTCATTAAAGGTCGTTCCAACATTAGGGAGTGATTTGTTGATCTAGCCAAGCTCTGGGATACAATGTAATTGAGCCACCACAGTGATTCTGACTAGGGCTGCACGATTTGGGGAAAATATATAATTGCGATTATTCTGGTTAAAATTACGATTACGATTATTATTGTTTATTTATTTTACAAATGAAAAGTATCATTTTACAGCTATTTTGCCTAAAATCACCTTAATAGGTCTTTAATTGCTCATTGCTGCAGTTGATCTGACATTGCCAGCCATTTTGGCATGTCTTATCTTCTTCTTTGCGCTTGGCCCCGTTAATGGCTGCTTGCAGCTATATTTAGGGGTTCAAGCATGAAATGCTGAAACCCTATTGTAATTGTAAGGTTTCGTAAAACGCATCGTGCAGGCCAAACCGTAAGGCCTAGAGACATGAAACCTGGCCAGATGGTAGGCCTCAGTTTGGGGACAACCTATCAGAGTATGACCCCGAATGGCCCATAGGTGGCGCTACAGCAACCAAAAGTTCAAAATTGCTCATAACTCTTAGACTGTTTGTCCCAGGATCAAGTGTCTTATATCGTTGGAATCCTTGACTCAAGGCGGACAAAATGGCTAGAGTGAATGGCTCCGATTTGCTCGCCCTTCAGACGCCAATTTCGAGTAAATTGCAGTTTTTTGAAAAACCTATTTTTGCTGACTTCTCCTAGGTTTTTGGCCCGATCGGAATCAAACCACTGCAAGACTATTCTCTGGAGTCCAAAAATCAATAATCATCCAAAAACTTCAAAATTTCAGTTAACGGACGATAAGGGGAACCAAAATATTTGATGGCACCAGGGCCATTTTTACTAAAATGATTATAAATTGTGAACGGAAAGAGATTTTTTTGCTAACCTTGGGATACATCTTCGTGAGTTCAATCTGAGATCACTTGAAAAAAATCGCAACAATTGGCCTCTAGATGGCACTATAAAACGGTTATAACTTGTGAACGGAAAGAAATATTTTCGCAAAACTTGGGAACATGTTCATGAGCTCATTTTGAGGTCACGTGAAAATAAATCATGACAATTGGCCACTTGGTGGCACTATAAAACGGTTATAACTTGTGAACGGAAATAAATATTTTCGCAAAACTTGGGACACATGTTCATAAGCTCAATCTGAGTTGACATGAAAAAAATCGTGACAATTGGCCACTTGTTGGCGCTATAACAGTGAAAAAAATCATGAAAATAGCTATAAGGGCACCCAACCGTTAATCTACTGAAAATTGGCATGCAGTGTCTTTGTCCAGGGTGCCATGATAGTCTATGAGAACATTGGTGTATCTCAAAAAACTCAGTATACGTCATTGGCACAATGCCTTGAAGGAGCCTTAGAAGTTTCAAGCCCGTGTTTTTTTCACAGGAGTGACCTCCTAAGGAAATTTGAAAACATAGGTAAATAGCTAAACAATAACGCCAAAATGTTAAAATTATGATAGGAACTGACAAAAAAATTAATTAAATCCAATCAATTTCACCTATGGATCATGTTGATGCTCTCACATGTTTGAAACGAACAATGATGGATTGTGATGAAATTTGTTTTGAATTGGGACTGGGGCCCGCCTTGATAATCCTACTTAAGGGCCCGGTGTTGGCTCGTTCGTTACGCCACTGAATATAATTGTATAAACTCCTTATTAAAATTACATATTTACAACAAATCTGACACATATATACAGTATGGGCACACTTTGAGTACTACTAATAAAAGTGGTGGAGATCAGGCAAGACTATAAGAAGACTCAGGCAAAAGGTGCTATAACTGTAAAAACGCTTTAAAACCATATATTTCCTACGGTAAACTGCCTGTATAGGCTGTAAATTGACTTTTTCATCTATGATGGCAGTTGTTAAATGCTTGCTAAATAAAACTTAATGTATTTTGATGCTTGTGTGCTTAAAGGCCTTAACTGCTTGAACCCCGATAAATGCTGCTTGCAGCTTTAATTATTATTATTATTATTATTATTATTATTATTGCTGAAGAAATATTACTATTACAATGACAGTCAATATTAAACAATTAAAATAGAGAATTTAAGAATAAATATAACAGTATAATATTTATATTTTACAGAAAACTAAAAAATGATGGGTTACCTGTTAATATGCAGACAGCCTATGACTAAAAAAAGGAAACGCATTTATTTAAAAGTATTCTTATTCTTATTTTCTACCCTAAAGTTTCATTCATACTGGAGGCCAGAGGGCGCCCTCAAGCAGAAACTCTACATTTGCGTCAGACAAGTAATAGTGTTCAGGAAATCCCTAATGTGAAGCGCTATAAGCTGAATAAAACGATATAAGCGACTCAAACTCAGTGCTTTCAGAGATTGAGCAGCGTTTACTACTGATCACAGAGCCACTCTTCACTGACACACTGGGCATTTATTTCAAATCGCGATTGCGATTAATCGTGCAGCCCTAATTCTGACCATCACCAAGGCAAAATAGTGGAACAGTGACCTCTTGGACCATACGATTCAATTTTTTACAGTATTAATTGTTTGTTGCCCAGGATTAATCTTCTACTATTCTTATTTATTGCTTGCTGAAACCATTTTAAATGTTTTTAGATTATATGAGTTTCTTTAGTTGTAAACAACATTATCTCCTCAACAGGACCTCCTGTACAGACGAGGAAGGGCATTAGTTGATTATGAGAATGCTAATAAAGCTCTGGACAAAGCCCGAGCTAAAAACAAGGACGTCCTCCAAGCAGAAACCACACAGCAAGTGTGCTGTCAGAAGTTTGAGAAAATCTCTGAATCTGCAAAACAAGGTACTTTTATATGTATCATTCAAACAGTGACTTGGTTTTACACTGTTTCCTAAACAGCTGCAGCATAATAAAAGCATATCTTCCCTGTAAATCCTTGTAAAACCCACAACATTTGAAGATTGCTTGGTTTTAGGTGTTACACTAGTTGGCTCCTCCCACTGTTAGTTAAATCTCATTGGTCCAAAACCCAGCTCCACAGATCTGCACATTTTAAAGACTTGTTCTGATTGTGTGAGTTCACACTAGGGCTTCACAAATAATAGAAATAAATCCAAAATTGTGATCTGGAAATGTAGTTTTATTATAAAATTGCAAACGCTACGATCTAATTAAAATCCCTGTGTGGTGAAAATCAGGTTTTTAATGTTGTTTATGTCTATGTGGTGTTTTTAATATGTTTTAAGACAAACCATGTGCAAATGCATGTCAACACCATTGATGAGTATTTTCTCCTTAAAGGGGTGGTAAAGCACGATTTCACTTTTCTAACTTTAGCTAGTGTGTAATGTTGCTGTTTGAGCATAAACAACATCTGCAAAGTTACAACGTTCAAAGTTTAAAGCAAAGGGAGATATTTGCTTTTAAAGAAATACATTTCTAAGGACTACAGCAAACTAGGGACTAGTTTGACAAAAGCTAGGGACTACTAGACATTCCTCCAGGGTCTCTGACATCACCAGCCACAATATTTACATAAACCCCTCCTCAGAGAATATGAAATAAGGGGGGGCGAGGCCATTTTGTATCGCAGCAGGGAAGCGTTGTTGTGGTAGGCTAGTTAGTAGGCTGGAGTGTTGATACCAATGCAGTTATTTTCATCCGGATTGCAGGTCCTCTTTGTTCAGCCTTCCTAGGGACGGGGGTGTGTTGCAGTGCGTTTAACATACAACGTTATATGCATGTGTGTATGAGACAGAGGGGAACACGGTCGCATTTGCAGCAGATATATGCTGCCCATCATAAATCAAAGCACGAGACAGACAGGGGTCGGAGGAGAAGACCAGAAAATGTGATTCTGTATTTGCAATACACAAGCCGCGGTTCAGCTGCGCGAGACAGGCGGGCGCGTGCGGCTCCCACTGCACATTTCACGGAGGAAAGCTTCCACAATCTTTGCGAGTTCAATGCAGGATTCTTACAATGGCTTGTCCTGAAAGATGGATTTAAAAACAGAAGCTGTTTACGGGCCACAACCTGTAAGTGTGATTTTTATTTTTCGTCTGTGTTTTCCTGTAATAGTTTGTATTGTTAATTGTACGTTGTAGCAAGGAAGTAAACGGATGACAACGCTCATTTGGCTCTGCAAACCAGTTTGTTAAATGCTCATTCATACTTAACGTTATCCGACAAACACCTAATGTTACAAACTTTTTAAAATCTCAACAGCAAACTTGGCATTAGTGTAAATTATTCTTTGATTAGAGCTTTTATGTATTGTTTATCTGCAGGCATGCTAAACATGGTTCTGATTGATTTGGCTACTAGTAAAGCCAATGTTTAGTGTTCGTTTTGGGTTAATAGTTCTTGCGACAGATATTTGGCTATAATCGTTCTAAAAATATGCCATTCATATGCCGTTCTAAAAAGTGCCATTCAGTAGCGATCACTATAGATTCTCAGTCTTTACTCTTGTGGAATGAACAGGTTCTGCTCGATCATCTTCACTAAAATTGTCTGGGTCTGATTCGGGCTCAAATTGGTATGGTTTTATTGACGCCATTGTACTACCCAAAGCACAGGCTACCGGTAAAGGTAAGGGGCGTGACGTTTCCGACAAACGTGCACTAGTCGGTTAGCGAATCACAACACACTGGGCCAGCTAACCAATCTGAGCCCATTGCGTATTTTTGAGGGACTGGCTTCATACAACCCGGAAACCATCAGACCGTTTTTACAAGGAGGGACAGAGCAGTGTAGAATAAAAATATATGAAAAATAATGCAATTTTTTAAAAACGAAGCATGAATACATGTTATAGTGTACCCCACAAACACAATCAAGCCTTCGAAAGAATGTGTTTTACCACCCCTTTAAAACTGCAGTGAACCAAAGACAGTCTCAAAAACATGGTTTGAAATCGCTGGTGTTTTTGATGTCACAAACTACCTTGAAACCAATCATGTCACGTATGGGCAGTCGATACTTAAAATGCATTATCATTCTGATACATTAGCTTGAGTAAAAGTTGAGCCAGTGGATCTCCGAGCTGGTGTGAGTGAATGGGGGTGGGGCTAATTCGCATATTCATAGATCCGCATATACTACATGAAACAAGGGTGTAGAGTTACATTTAAGCTATTTTTAGGCATGAATAAAAACATTTTACACAGGATTTAAAAATAAAAATGTAATTTTGGTGATCAAAGATGAGTTTTAAGGGATACAATTATTAACTACAGGGGACTTTAAATATACAGGGGTTAAACAATGAAACTGAAACACCTGGTTTTAGACCACAATAAAGAAATTATTATGGTTTAGGGCCTCCTTTTGCAGCCAATACAGCATCAGTTTGTCTTGGGAATGACAGATACAAGTCCTTCACGGTGGCCAGATTTTTGGAGCCATTCCTCTTCCAGAACAGTGGTCAGGTCACTGTGATGCTGGTGGAGGAAACGTTTTCTGACTCACTCCTCCAAAGAACACGAAAGTGGCTCAAAAATATTTAGATCTGGTGACTGTGCAGGCCATAGGAGATGTTCAACTTCACTTTCATGTTCATCAAACTATTGTGTTACAAGTCTGGCTGTGTGTATTGGTGCATTATCATGCTGATACACACCACCCCCTTCAGGGTACGATGTTTGAACCATTATGTGCACATGGTCCTCCAGAATGGTTCGGTAGTCCTAGGCAGTGGCGTGCCCATCAAGCACAGTAGGGAATGCCATGATATTGTAGCCCAATCCATCACTGATCCACCCCTGTGCTTCAGTGTTAGGCCTTTTTGGGTCTTCTCCACACTGTAACTCCCATGGATGTGGGAAAGACAGTGAAGGTGGACTCATCAGAGAACAATACATGTTTCACATTGTCCAAAGGCCAAGATTTTAGTGTTGGCACCATTGAAACCAACATTTGGCCAGGTTTGGCTAAAGCAGCCGACCGTGAATATTGACTCTAAAGCTCCCGACAAACAGTTTTGGTGGAGAGTCAAGGTACTCATTTAATTCTGCAGTGATTTGGGCTGATGTGTTTTTGTGTTTTTTTTTGGATACAATCGGAGTTAGCACCTGCACATCCCTTTCAGACAGCTTCCTCTTGCATCGAAACCTCGAAACAACACTATTTTAGCCAGTGTTTCAATTTCATTGTCCAACCCCTGTGTGTGCAAAGCATATTTCAGAGTGAAGCTGTTCATCTCATGATCTGGCGTTTGCACAGTCTCAGAACGCTTATAAAGTGGCTGTTTTCAACAAAAGAGAAGCTTTAAAGTTGCGATTAAACTTGAAATAATAACACATTTTCTTTTGTATTGTGGCATTCATCCGAGTGAAACCTGATTATCAAAAAGAAAAAATGTAGGGCGGGGACTCAGTTGTATGCATTGGTTGTTGATTTTGAAATGTGGACGTTGCACTCAAAAGTGGAGAATGTGAGCTTGCAGGGTTGGGGTTTAAACTGACTAAATAATTGAAGAAGTTTTGATTAAACATTATGAATGCAGGGATGAATTTTTCACAGTAAGACCTATAATATGCATTTAGATTAATTTAATTTCATGCTGACTTTAAGAGCTCCCTGCTGTTTTCCACCAAAATAAAAACATGATGGTTTAACATTTTGAAACGGAAGACAGACAAAAAAAAAAAGGAATTGTATTTTAAAATAGTGTGTGTGTGTGTATGTATGTGTGTATGTATGTATGTATATATATACACACAGAGAAGGGTGTTAAAATACTTGTTTTCCTCAGTTTTGCAAGTTCTCCCACTTAGAAATCATGGAGGGGTCTGAAATTGTCATCGTAGGTGCATGTCCACTGTGAGACATAATCTAAAAAAAAAATCCAGAAATCACAATGTATGATTTTTTAACTATTTATTTGTATGATACAGCTGCAAATAAGTATTTGAACACCTGAGAAAATCAATGTTAATATTTGGTACAGTAGCCTTTGTTTGCAATTACAGAGGTCAAACGTTTCCTGTAGTTTTTCACCAGGTTTGCACACACTGCAGGAGGGATTTTGGCCCACTCCTCCACACAGGTCTTCTCTAGATCAGTCAGGTTTCTGGCCTGTCGCTGAGAAACACAGAGTTTGAGCTCCCTCCAAAGATTCTCTATTGGGTTTAGGTCTGGAGACTGGCTAGGCCACGCCAGAACCTTGATATACTTCTTAAAGAGCCACTCCTTGGTTATCCTGGCTGTGTGCTTCGGGTCATTGTCATGTTGGAAGACCCAGCCTCGACCCATCTTCAATGCTCTAACTGAGGGAAGGAGGTTGTTCCCCAAAATCTGGCAATACATGGCCCCGGTCATCCTCTCCTTAATACAGTGCAGTCGCCCTGTCCCATGTGCAGAAAAACACCCCCAAAGCATGATGCTACCACCCCCATGCTTCACAGTAGGGATGGTGTTCTTGGGATGTACTCATCATTCTTCTTCCTCCAAACACGTTTAGTGGAATTATGACCAAAAAGTTATATTTATATATATATATACCACATGACTTTCTCCCTTGACTCCTCTGGATCATCCAAATGGTCATTGGCAAACTTAAGACGGGCCTTGACATGTGCTGGTTTAAGCAGGGGAACCTTCGGTGCCATGCCATGCATGATTTCAAACCATGACGTCTTAGTGTATTACCAACAGTAACCGTTCTGGGCTGATTTCTCACCTTTCTTAGGATCATTGAGACCCCACGAGGTGAGATCTTGCATGGAGCCCCAGTCCGAGGGAGATTGACAGTCATGTTTAGCTTCTTCCATTTTCTAATGATTGCTCCAACAGTGGCTGCTTGGCAATTTCCCCGTAGCCTTGTGGAGGTGTACAATTTTGTCTCTAGTGTCTTTGGACAGCTCTTTGGTCTTGGCCATGTTAGTAGTTGGATTCTTACTGATTGTATGGGGTGGACAGGTGTCTTTATGCACCTAACGACCTCAAACAGGTGCATCTAATTTAGGATAATAAATGGAGTGGAGGTGGACATTTTAAAGGCAGACTAACAGGTCTTTGAGGGTCAGAATTCTAGCTGATAGACAGGTGTTCAAATACTTATTTGCAGCTGTATCATACAAATAAATAGTATATAATACTAAATAATATAAATATATTGTGATTTCTGGATTTTTTAAATTTTTTTAGATTATGTCTCTCACAGTGGACATGCACCTACGATGACAATTTCAGACCCCTCCGTGATTTCTAAGTGGGAGAACTTGCAAAATAGCAGGGTGTTCAAATACTTATTTTCCTCACTGTATATATATATATTATTAGGAACAACTGTTCAATTTTTCATTAATGCAATTATCTAATTGACCAATCACATGGCAGTTGCTTCAATGCATTTAGGGGTGTGGTCCTGGTCAAGACAATCTCCTGAACTCCAAATTGAATGTCAGAATGGGAAAGAAAGGTGATTTAAGCAATTTTGAGCGTGGTATGGTTGTTGGTGCCAGACGGGTCGGTCTGAGTATTTCACAATCTGCTCAGTTACTGGGATTTTCATGCACAACCATTTCTGTGGTTTACAAAGAATGGTGTGAAAAGGGAAAAACATCCAGTATGCGGCAGTCCTGTGGGCCAAAATGCCTTGTTGATGCTAGAGGTCAGAGGAGAATGGGCCGACTGATTCAAGCTGATAGAAGAGCAACTTTGAATGAAATAACCACTCGTTACAACCGAGGTATGCAGAAAAGCATTTGTGAAGCCACAACACGCACAACCTTGAGGCGGATGGGCTACAACAGCAGAAGACCCCACCGGGTACCACTCATCATCACTACATATAGGAAAAAGAGGCTACAGTTTGCACGAGCTCACCAAAATTGGAAAGTTGAAGACTGGAAAAATGTTGCCTGGTCTGATGAGTCTCGATTTCTGTTGAGACATTCAGATGGTAGAGTCAGAATTTGGCGTAAACAGAATGAGAACATGGATCCATCATGCCTTGTTACCACTGTGCAGGCTGGTGGTGGTGGTGTAATGGTGTGGGGGATGTTTTTTTGGCACACTTTAGGCCCCTTAGTGCCAATTGGGCATCGTTTAAATGAACACTGTTTCTGACCATGTCCATCCCTTTATGACCACCATGTACCCATCCTCTGATGGCTACTTCCAGCAGGATAATGCACCATGTCACAAAGCTCGAATCATTTCAAATTGGTTTCTTGAACATGGCAATGAGTTCACTGGACTAAAATGGCCCCCACAATCACCAGATCTCAACCCAATAGAGCATCTTTGGGATGTGGTGGAACGGGAGCTTCGTGCCCTGGATGTGCATCCCACAAATCTCCATCAACTGCAAGATGCTATCCTATCAATATGGGCCAACATTTCTAAAGAATGCTTTCAGCACCTTGTTGAATCAATGCCACGTAGAATTAAGGCAGTTCTGAAGGCGAAAGGGGGTCAAACACAGTATTAGTATGGTGTTCCTAATAATCCTTTAGGTGAGTGTATGTATATACACACACACAGTATATGACAGAATTCGGACCAAATTGTGCATTTTTTTGTAAATATGATCCACAAATTGTGCAGTCTTACTTCACACAGAAGTTGTATATTTATTTTGCATTGAGAAAATAGTTTTGGCGTGGTGTTGTGGAAATTTGTTTTTGAAAATAAATTAAATTGTTCTCATGTGGCAAAATGCTATTAACCTAAGATTGCTCAATAGGAGATTGTCTCTATTAAGATTACTGAAAGTTACTTTAGCAGCTGAAAGTTACGTTGCGAAACAGCTGTTTGCTTACTAAATATTAATACTCGTTGCCCAATGCTTGTTTTCCATTTAGAACTGATAGATTTCAAGACACGGCGAGTAGCAGCATTCAGAAAGAACTTGGTGGAACTGGCCGAGCTGGAACTGAAACATGCCAAGGTTTCCATTTACTTTATACTGTGACTCTTCAATGATGTCAGATTCATGGATTATATATTGATTATATGCCCTAATCTCTGTCCAGGGGAATCTACAGTTGCTGCAGAGCTGTTTGGGAGTCCTGAAAGGAGACACTTAGGTCCTTGAACCAGGTTCTCCATATAGGTCTCTTTGGTCTCGTCTTCATTCGGAAGATGGAGGAGAGAACATACCTGGGGTCAGTTTGTCTAAAGAGACGTCTGTACTTACCACTACCAGAGACACCATACTCCCTCCACAACCCCCCCTAAAAGTGAGGCAGTCCACTGTGGAAGATCAACCGGTCCACACAGCACAAGATATACGACTTCATTTAATCACGCATTTTTAACTTTTGATTGTTAATTGTTTTTTGTTTCTTGTTTCTTTCATTTCTGTCCAGTTTGTTTATCTGTTTCGTTTCGCTTGTTTTTTTGTTTTTCCTGTTGTAATCTTTAAAGTTAGTTTTGGTGATCTGTGTGTGGATGCTGCTCAGATATCTTGTTCAAGTTGAGCTGATTGTTATTACAATTAAAGTGTATGGTCACTCAAAGCCTTGTACATGTGTAAGTTTTCATCGTATAGCTATAATGAATCATCGTAATCAGACTAATTTTATGCAGAGCAGTTTATTCCTCTTTTTTCATTCCTAACAAAAAATGCTTCAGTATGTTTGCCTTAAAACGTAGAGTAATATGATATTGTTAAAAAAAAAAATCATACATGGATGCATTTGTTTTTCTCAAGAATTTTTTTTAAGTGCACTGTATATGAATGTTGTTTTCTTATTCACAATATGTGACCAAAGCTTCCATTTATTCAGATGGAGGAATGCTGACATAAACTCTGGTGAACAATGATAAAATGACCATGAAAAAAAATGGCTGTTTACTTTAAGTGAGATTTTTTTTTTTATGTGAACAGAAAAAATAAATAAAGGCAGTGTTCGCTTACGAGTCGGATATTATTTCTTTAATACAATCAATCCAGCCTACAATTCCTTAGTGTGGGAGAAATTTAAATGGCCTATAATAATTGATTATTAAATATCGAAATTAATTAATAGATAAAAATAAATTTACAGCAACGCATGGCCCTAATAACGGGACTCTGATATATTTAAGTAATTAACAGGAACATTTCTATATTTTTTTAATGACTTTTATTTTGAAAGCAAAACGCGTGATCCGGAAATAGTCTATAACTTGCTTTCCTGAGTTGGAGTGTTAGTAAAGCCATATGAGTAAAGCAAAAACACGTTGTATTTTCGTTGTGGTTTACTCGAAATAGGAAGAAATGAATCGAAAAGATGATTATGATTCATATGAGATTGAAGAGCCAAGTGACGAGGAAGGAGCCGCAAGCAGGTACATAACAGAAAACACTTTTAAATATCTGCACATGTAAACAAACATATGTGCACATCTTCAACTTGATTATATAAGTAAAGTGCATTGGTATTAGTATATGTGGTTGTTTCATCGTGTGGATATTTCCTTTGAGTCATATATTTTGTAAACATGAACACTGTATTAAGAGCTCTTAATCGAGAGAGATCAGTAATTCAGTGGTTTCCTTTTGTTTCTCTCAGTTCTGAGGATGAGCTGGATATTCTCCTCAACGGGACCCCGGAACAGAAGAAGAAGCTGATCAGAGAGTATCTGACGGGGGAGAGCGAGTCCTCCAGTGGAGATGAGTTCGAGAAGGAGATGGAGGCAGAGCTCAGCAGCACCATGAAGAGCCTGGAGGGCAGCTGGACAGCGTCTTCAACTCAAGGTGTCACGTACACACATGCATTGTGTTCTTTAAATATAACAATCACAACAGTTCATTAACTCAAATCATTTTAATGTAATATTTAAGTTGCAGGTCAAACATCTGGGAACAGTGACAGCACTTCCACAGCAAACAAACAACAGTATGACAGCATTTACTTCGACTCGGATGAGGATGAGGATGACACCGCTGGTAACTATTCAAAAAGCATTTTTTTAATTAATATAATTTTTTGCCTATTATATACAACAAGAATAACAAGTATCTTTTCAGAGCACTAATTACAAAATAATATTTTCCTCTTAAAACAAATTGTATTCAAAAGTTCAGAGTTTTTCAAAAATGGACGCTATCAAAGTTACTAGATTTTTAGAACAATTCATTACAGAACAATGAATATTTATGTATGTGTAATTGTAATTTTTTTAATTTATAGGTCATTTTATTTACACACATAGATTTATAAAAGTTGCTCCAAGTTTTGGTAAATTTTTATTTCAACCCTTAAAGGATTTCAATCCTTAAAACTCTCTAAATCACTTGCAGTTTATATTGCTGAATCCCCTTAGGTTTAATATCTCATAATATGCTTAATTTATTGCTATTTATTAAGTCATTTTTGTTGGGTATATATATTCAACAGTGGAAGATCTATCTATCTATCTATCTATCTATCTATCTATCTATCTATCTATCTATCTATCTATCTATCTATCTATCTATCTATCTATCTAATCTCATTGTTGCTCTGTACATATATTATACACTGTGAATTCTGTAAGGTTGTTTTTTCAGGGGTGCTTAGGTGTGTATAAATGTATTATATAATAGAAGTATATGGAATCCTTATATTTGGTGATTTGGTGTCATTTTGGAGTCTCCAATGATCCTTAAAGCTTGCAGAAAATACAGTTTAGTGAGAATCACCCTTCAATCTGATTGTTCACTTTGGATATAGCAAATCATGACAAAATTAATGTGTTTAATGAGATAAATGGCATATGATTAATTTCACAATAAGTGTGCGATTAATCGCACAACAAAGGTGCGATTAGAACGACATTTTATGAAAACAGTTAAATTCTAATACACATTTGAGAGAATGTAAAGTTGATGAAAATTGAAAGAAAGAAAAAAAAAAGCCCATCAAATTGCCTCTAAACATTCATGTACAAAATTATTCAACCCCCAAAGGTAAAAAAAATTTTTTTGTTGGTGTTCTACTCATAAGATTTGCCTTTTTTGCACCAGACATACAGCTGATCCATGGGTCCAAAAAGTTATATTTTGGTCACATCACTCTTTAATACATTCTTCCAGAACTCTGCAGTTCTATCCAAATGAATTGTAGTCTGACTTTTTATGTATTCTTCTTATTCTCTGCATTGCAATCTTTTGTTCCTCCTTTCATCAGGTCATCTTGCAAGTCTTTGGCAGTAAGTTGAGGGGTTTTCTCAGTTTTTCTGATCAAATATTTTAATTATGTCGTGCTTTTTCTTCAACACCCTCAAGGGTTTTCTGGTACAACATAATTTAAACTTCTGAATAAGGCTGCCAGCTGTGTCTCTAAGAACTTTTAGTGTTTTGGAAATCTTATAGCCATACATTTTCTTATGTAATAAAACCATGTGTTCTCTATAGCACTTGTGAGAGCTCTTTTGACTTGGCCATATTTGCTACTCAACTTTTGCACATGGATGAGCTGAATGTATGTATGTGTAATTGCACAAGCTAATTTAAGTTTTGTTTTAGAGTTTCCAACAGTTTTAAGTTAACATAATTTTGTACCACACCATAAAAAATGCATGCCTTAAAATAAAAGGGGTTGAATAATTATAACATGGCTGTATTACAAAAAAATCCTATAACTCAAAAACATTACATTATATATTGATATTATCAAGCTTGCATTTGTAAATGATGTGTCTCCGGCTGGTGGGTTGAAAAATTTTCCCATTCAATTTATGCTGCTTGGATTTATTGTGTTTGTGTTCAACTATGATAACGCATGTTTGTTATTCAAAGAGATATAATAAAGATGAAAAAAAAACGTTGTTAATATGGAAACTGGTCTCCTGTGTTAGGCAGCTCTCAGGGTCCGAGGAGGAAGCAGCGCTCTGTACTCACAAATGATGAGCTGTTATACGACCCAGATGAGGATGATCGGGACCAGGCTTGGGTGGATGCAAAAAGAAAAGCGTGAGTTTTACTTGCTAAAAAAATGTGACAAATTGTTGTGATGGTCAAAGCTTATTTGCGTTGTTGATACAGATATCAGAGACGGTTACCCCCGTCAGCAAACAGAAAAAACAAAACCCAAGCTCTTCCAAGCAGCGACGCCATCCTCAACTGTCCCGCCTGTATGACCACCCTGTGCCTGGACTGTCAGAGGTACGGCCAAATTTGATTTCATATGAGCATGATTTCATTGACTTCACTGTGGGCATCTGTGAAGATTTTCATATTATTATCTATCTCGAAAGAATCAATAAAAGACTTTTCAACCCTGCAGGCATGAGAAATATCGGACACAGTACAGAGCGATGTTTGTGATGAACTGCACTGTCAACAAAGAGGAAGTGCTGCGCTACCAGACCACCAATAAGAGAAAGCAGAAGCGGCACAGGAAGAAAGCTCGTCAGGAGTCCACGTCCGCACCAGCAGAGGCTGAAATGGAGTCAGATGCTGGTCTGACTGATGCACGTTTGGCAGGAATGGATGAAGAAGAGACATATCACCCGGTCAAGTGCACAGAATGCTCCACTGAAGTAGCTGTGTATGATAAGGATGAGGTCTACCATTTCTTTAACATCCTAGCAAGTTACTGCTAAGGACATTTACTGGACTGGATATCCCAAACCACAGGTTTTGTTTGGTTTGATGATTTAACTGTAAAGTGATTATATAGAAATTTTTGCAGGTAAAGAATGTGGGTAGATGTGATTTTATTTATAGGGTTTTTATTTGATTTAATATGTTGTGAAATTTCAAACCTTCATGTAAAATGCATTTCATATTTCCATAAAAGTTATATTCCTCCCTTTTATTAATTTGTATTTTTATACACAGTAGAGGTCATGGAATATATTCAAATTAAACAGAAGTGAGACATGACTTGAACATGTTTTAAATCTCTTCACACTGCTGAAGAAGCTTTGTTAAGCATTCAAATATTTTCCTCTTGACGGTTACTTAAGTACTGAGTAATATTAATTACTACATGCACTTACTATAGCGTTACGGTTTGGTTTAAGGTTAGGGTGACACTTTATTTTACAGTGTCCTTGTTACATATCCCTTACGAAAAATAACCATGGTTTTATTATAGTAAAAGTGTAGTAACCATGTTTTTTTGGCTAATTGATTACCATTTATATAACCACAGTTTTACCACAAATACCATGGTTAAACTATGGTTAGAGTAGCAAAACCATGGTTAATTTGTGGTTACCATGTTTTAACTACAATAACCATGTTTTTTTGGTTTTATTTGTAGTTAAACCATGGTTCATTTTCGTAAGGGATGTTACATGTACTTACCATAGTAATAACAGTAAATTATGCATAATCACATGCAACTAACCCTCAACCAAACCCCAATCCTACCATAACCCTATAGTAAGTACGTGTCGTTCATCAATATTACTCAGTACTTAAATATATAATTACACTGTAACAACGACACCTTAAAATAAAGTGTAACCAAGGTTTAATAATAAAAATAAAATAAAAAATTGTAACCAAACTTGTGCATAATTTAACGTTACTTTAGTAAGTAGCCTACATATGTAACTACGTCAACTTAAAATAAAATGTCACCTTCAATTCTTTAAAACAAAATATTTCGGCGTATTTTAAGCATATATGCCGATATTAAAAAGTCTTTTCACGGGTGATCGCTCGCTCTTGTCTGTACCTGTGGGGACTTTTATTTTGTTACTCTTTAAGCAATCTGCATTTTTTCAGCACAAGACATTTATTTTGCGACGATCTGGACCGGAAGGGAGCGGTGGGACCAACACGAGCCGAGTGAAAACATGGCGCTAGGAGATGCCTGGAAACAATTATCGTGGTTTTATTACCAATATTTGCTCGTAACAGCTCTGTATATGTTGGAGCCTTGGGAGAGAACTGTCTTCAGTATCCTTTTTTTCATGAAATACAGAGTTTTGTATGTGTAAGGGACATTATTTAGGAAGAGTGCTTACCTCCACTCAAGGTATATCAGGTTGGTTTCTTACTATTCAAGTGTCGTGTACTTCCCTGTGTCGTACGATTAACTGATACATTGAGACAAGACATAATTTTAATATATTATAAAAAACATTTGATTTATTTTCATTACCGATCAACACTGACTACAACTAAATCAATACATTTTAATGTACTTTTCATACATTTACTTAGAAAGTAATACTAAATCTCATCTGTTACACAATAGACTAAATAAATGTACGATCAGCTAACCCCAGAAGAAGTAAATACGCCGAAATATTTTGTTTTAAAGAATTGAAGGTAACTAACCTAGAAGAAGTTTGTCAACTGAATCAGTCATGTGACCTACTACTTGTGGGTGTGACGTTTAACATTTAAATAACCGACATCACATGACCCGGTGTTCAGGTCTCAGGTCTCAGAGGTAGATGACTATGGGAATATGTGAGCTTAAATGTGACTGTAACCAGTTTCACCTTTCAGTGATGAGAAGCATGTTTTAATTGTCAGCTGATACTTTTGGGGGGTGTTCTAGTGTTTTAGTCTTATGTTTGCACATTGATAATATTTATTACAATTACACATACAGTGCCGGTCAAAATTTTGGAAACATTACTATTTTTAAAGTTTTTGAAAGAAGTCTCTCATCAAGACTGCAGTAATATATTGAGATATTATTACAATTTAAAAAAGTTTTTTCTATTTACTTTCTAATTTATTTCTCTAATGCAAAGCGGATTTTTCTGCATCATTACTCCAGTCTTTAGTGTCACGTGATCCTTCAGAAATCACTCTATGATGATTTATTATCAGTTTTGGGGACCGTTGTGCTGCTAATATTTTTTGAAACCTGTGATTTATTTTTTTTTTTTTCAGGATTCATTGATGAATAATAGTTAAATAGAATAGAAATCTTTTCCAACAATATACATCTTTACTGTCACTTAAAAAAAAATCTATTTAACACACTTCCTAAATAAAAGTATTAATTTCTTTCCAAAAAAGAAAGAAACAGTACTGACCCCAGTGTATATTGTTACATAAGATTTCTATTTTAAATAAAGGCTGTTTTTTTTTACTTTTAATTCATCAATGAATCCTGAAAAAATATCACAGGTTTAAAAAAAATAAATAAATTAAGCAGCACAAATGTTTCCAACATTGATAATAAATCATCATATTAGAGTGATTTCTGAAGGATCATGTGACACTGAAGACTGGGGTAATGAAGCTGAAAATTCAGCTTTGCATCTCAGGAATAAATAACTTTTTAAAGTATATTAAAATATAAAACCATTATATTAAATTGTAATATTTCACAATATTACTGTTTTTCTCTGTATTTTTGATCAAATAAATGCAGGCTTGATGAGCATAAGATACTTCTTGCAAAAACATTAAAAAGAGTAATGTTCCCAAACTTTTGACCGGTATATATTGTAAGAAATTTTGTAAAAAAAAAAAAAAAGATTTCTTTTAAAAAAATATTGTTACAAAATATTATTTTTTTTACTGTATTTTCATTTAGAGCCAGTAAATAATCCATGTTTAGCACATACAGTATTTGTAACAATAATTATGTTTAACATATAGTCAAAAGTTTGGACACTCTTAAAGGTGCAGTGTGTAGCATTTATGAGGATCTATTGACAGAAATGCAATATAATATACATAACTATGTTTTCGGTGGTGTATAATGACCTTACATAATGAACCGTTATGTTTTTATTACCTTACTGTGCGTTCACACCGCCGCTGGCGAGAGCGTCAAACTTCGCTCTGGCCGCCCTGCCATCGACGCTGTAGAAAGATTTGTGGACGCGCTGCCGCTCTGACGTAGATCGAATGCTTGGTCTTTTTTAAAACTATTTAAAGGGGCTGCAAAGCAAACAATCATGTTGATCGGCGTTTGTGCAGACTGACCACAGGTAGGGTATAACTGTATACTATAACCTCATGAGATCATTTAAATGTGAAAGTTTAAAAAAAGCAGATCGATGGAAAGAACTTAATTATAGTTACATGTTTGCTAACGAAATAAACCAATTAAAAGCCATTTGTGTGGTGTATAAATAAGTTTGCGCGTCTTCTTATCAAACCCGCCGCACCAGCAGTGATCAACCTCTCCTCTATTTTGCTGGGGAACTAATGTGGTCGGAACCAAAGTTTACAGCACTGCGTTCTCTAGAATCCTCTCAAGCAGAGCACTTCTATGTTCCCATTGGTTGCCGCCGAACCGCGTCATAGCTCATTACCATAAAGTTGACCTGATTCCAACTCTCCTCGACGCCGCCGGGCTCCCATTGAAAATGAATGACTTCCGGCCACTTTGACGCTCTCGCCGGCGGCGGTGTGAACGCATCATCAGAATGAGCCACTTCTATCTACATACACCGCAGGTCCCCTTACAGTGAAATCGCCATTTTGCACCGCCATGTTTCTACAGTAGCCCTAAAGGGACAAACTGCTCTACAGAGCGCTTATCACTCTCTGCTCTCTCCGACGACGACATCTTTGTCACCGTAGCTTCTCTATGTGCTTCGAAATGGAGGGGTGAGCGGTGGACAGTTGCAATTCACAACCTCACCATTAGATGTCGCTAAAGGATGTTGCTTTAGGTTTTGTAGACTAATACCAATTGTGCCTGTGTGTGTTTAGAAAGCTCATTTGGTTATACAGATAACATTTTGTAAGCAGTCAAAGCTATTTTTTCATTGGTCCTCCATTTTAAAGCAATACTCTCCCATAACCTCTAGTCTAGTATGTGTGTGTACTGTAAGTTGCTTTAGGGGAAAATAGTGCTGCCAAACATCTATTAACAAAAGTAACGTCAGTCATGTTTTCCTTCTGCAAAATAGTTTCCTTAATAAGAATATCAGATTCTCTCCTGATCACAGTGGCAGCGATGGCCGTGTACACTGGTTATGTGTTCATGCCCCAGCACATAATGGCCATATTACACTATTTTGAAGTGGTCCAGTGACGTCATCTCCCGTAATCATCAGGATGCTCAGGACCTCCCCCTGGTGGAACTGTTCACCACGATGTGATGATGTCTGTGATTACTTCAAACTAGGACACTGGAGACCAACACTGAGGAGTGTGATTGAGGCATGTCTAATTGTCATTTTGTGTGTGTGTAACCTCATATCAGAGCACAGTCTGCAACTGCAAAAATGCACACTGCCCTGTCTATAAATGTACCCTTATATATATTTAAATATATATATGTGTGTGTTAAAAATAATGCATTTGTTTTGTTTCATGACAGTGGTTTGTTCAGATGAGAACTATTTTTTCATATAAATGTGTATATTTAATTGTATACATATTTGTAAAGTTTTATAGAGATTTATTTTGGTTTGCCATAGTGGACTGATGAATTATTGATACCATCACCACCGGAAATCTATTTTTATTAGACCCTTGCGATAAATCATTAACTGCACTGATGCATGATGTCATTGTTGACACTTCACAACTGATTGCTTAAGTTAGGTTGTAAACCGGAGGGGGGAAACAAAGCTTAAATAAACCCTTCCTTTAATTGACTTGGGACACTTATTCAGCATGTTTCAGACTGAGAACAAGTGTTTCACTTTGTGAGGAATTTTAACACACACTTTTATTTATTTTTTTGGATGTTATTTTCTTTCTGTAATCCCAAGTTTTGATGCCTTTGACTGTACATTTGTATGTATTTGATCTGTAGGTAAATATATATGCTAATAACAGATGCTAATGCTACCATATTATCGTACCCGTGAGGTCATTAGTTATGAAATGCAACACATAGAAATTGATGCTTATAAATGAACATTATTTATTTTAATCATTCCTGACTTATCAGCTGATCAACATAGTTTTGTAATAAAGATTTAACCCATATTCAATGATAATGTTTGTTTCAGTTTTGCTTTAAATACTTTCCTTATACTAAAATATTTAGTTTTAATCGCTTTTCCTAAGTGTTAAAACAATGAAAGTTATTTGAGAGACCGCATTTAAGTTTTTCAAGCCTAATCGAAACTAAATTAAAAACTCTACAAAAAAAGAATTTTCAAGCCACAAAAGTGGCTGTGTAAAAAATATCCCCATTCTCTTTTATGTAAATGTTTTAAATACACTGCCCGGTCGCTGTTTGGATTTAAATAGGCAAACACTTAAGAGTCTATATCTGGATCATTACGGCAGTGATTATTATGTCTTTAGCTTGTAATGTGTTTGGCAACAGTTCTTCTAACCCTCATTGATGAGTGTGTAGCTTTTCATTTCTTAAACAGCCATGTAGGAAGACACATCATGGCCATATTCCAGGATCACAATGTCAAGATTCATCAGGCTCAAATTGTGAAAGAATGAAGAATCATTTCAAGTCCAGACCTTACATTCATTGAAAGTCTTTGGGATGTGCTGGAGGAGACTTTACAGAGTGCTGGACTCTTGCATTGTCAATACAAGATCTTGACCAAAAATCGATGCACCTCTTGATGGAAACAAATGTTGTGATGTTATTTCCATCAAGAGGTGCATAATTTTTTTGGTCAAGATCTTGTATTGACAATGCAAGAGTCCAGCACTCTGTAAAGTCTCCTCCAGCACATCCCAAAGACTTTCAATGAATGTAAGGTCTGGGCCCGTATTTATCAAGCTCAAAGTGCCATTTTAGTCTGAGAATTAATGAAATTTACTCCTAGTTTCAAACTTAAGTATAAAAGCAAATTATCAAAACATTTCTTAAAGCTAAGAATCACTCTTAATCTCCCAGTTTTTTAAGACAGCTCGAGGGGTCTCTCAAGTGGTTACGAGTTGCCAGTAGGGGCTTGTGGCACTGAGGAGACTTTTTAGAAGAGGATGTTTGACAATGAGCTGTTAATCAAACGGTATCGTTTGGACAGAGCAGGCATCATCTTTGTCAGCACTGGATAATGTTGGGCTGAAATTGCCTTTTATAACATTCTGCTGTTCAACCAATTTCAGCACTAATTCACTAATTCAGCAAGCAGTAGCGCTTCTTCCTCCCGCCAGTTCGGTTTTCTTTTGGAATCCATAATGGCTGATTATATCAAAAAATCTAGGCCATATATAGGCAGGTCAGTTAACAGCACAGCAGTTTAAAATGTTTAATTAAGACAAGATGGTAAAAGTGTTTATCTTTCATTTCATATGTGTATATTATAATGTATAGTCTTGAAAATTCTTTATTGTCAAATGTGTGTTGAATGTATACTCCTCTTAGGAATTTCACCATTCAAGGGGAATTTGTCTGAGAATATTCTTAAATAAGGACATCTATTCAGTGATTGGTTCATGCCTGCTATGACATCATCCAAAATCCTGTTTGTGGCACAGCAAAGTGTCGTGAATCAACTTCAAGACTGACACTTAAAGGGTTACTTCAGCGATTAGCATTAAGCTTTGTATCAGTAGAAACCCGGTAGTATATTCAAATTATCGTACTTTCCCCCCTCATGTCCTCCTGAGACGTGAGAATTAGGCATTTTATTTCTGGAAAAAATCCTCTGATGACGTAAATATCATCATTTTGTGTCATCTGAGGATTTTTTGGCCAGAGGCTAGAGACTACAGCCAGTAGAAGGAGCTGTTCCGCATGTTATCAACCCGCCCACAGGGGAGGGATCTCACTCACAGAATGTAAACGCACACAGCCGCTCGACTCGGGCATTATTAACGGAGCGGTGTGGAGCAAAGTGAGTGTTTCAACTTTTCAATGAATTCCTTTGAAAGTTAAGCTTCCATAGGCATGATCTGAAAACGCGCCAGACTAGACACGCCGTGAATGACAGCCGCGCTTACCTCAGCTCTTCTCTCGTGATGAATGAAATCGGACTCCTGCTGCGTTTGTGTCGTGACTTTCGTTCGGCTCACTCACACTTTATTGAAAAGACACGTTCAGTTTTTAATTGTAGTATCTATTCTCTAACTGAATGAAATGATTGTATTACTATGAAAATCAAAACAACGGTGGGGGCGGTGCCGCAGTGGGCAAGTGATAACCAGTGGCCGTGGCTTTGTGAGTGGCCTCGTAGGGCAGTGAAGCAAGTGCATTCTGGGAGTTGTTGTCTTTCGTCCACATGAGACAAAAATACATTTTCTGTCTTTTCTCAGTCTTTCTCAGATTTATTCCTATACTTCACTTAAAGTATGATTGAGATGCAGCTTGATAACTAACTTTTAAGCGCAGCTTTGAGCCAAGAATGTTTTTACTCTTAAGTCAATTCTTAGCAGTGTTCTTGTGAGTAATTCTCAGATGCTTGATAAATACATGTGAGATGGTGGTCCAGTGGGTTAAACCATGGAACTGATATGCAGAAGGTTGCTGGTTCGATCCCAGCAGTCACGGTTAACCAGTGTGTCCTTGAGCAAGGCACTTTACTCCATGTTGCTCCAGGGGGATTGTCCCTGTAATAAAGGCACTGTAAGTCGCTTTGGATGAAAGCGTCTGCCAAATGCAAAAATATAAATACGGGCCCTGGGCCGTATATGTATAAAGCCACTCAGTCATAAAGCCAATTTTAGTCTTAAGGCCCAATACCATTTCTGTTTTATACCCCTTCACCTCATCAATCAAATCAAATCACTTTATTGTCACACAACCATATACACAAGTGCGACTCCCCTACCCCTGCACCTACCCGTTCCCCTTGCCCCTTGAAACAGAGTGGCAAGGTGTCTGTCAAAAATCTAAGAAGGACGTCATTTTTACTCTTATTCCTAGATTTAAGAATAAGTGTGATTCATAAAGGACTAGGTCTCAGCTCCTAAATTATTTATTAAGAGAGCTGGAGAGGTATCCTAACCTAGTTATGAGTAACAAGTTGACAAGAGAGAGGAAACACACTTTCCAATGAAAACATAATGTAATCAAATGTTTAATGACAGGGAGTCAAAAGCTTGATCTTCAAGATATTCTTTTTGTAACTGACCTAGTAAGAAATGTAATAACTTCTCTCACTCTACAAATCAATGCTCTAACTGCAGAAATAAAAGTCACAACTACATATTTTGGTAACAGTAAAAGTGTAGCAGTGCACTGGTGATGCCTTGGACCCAGCAGTGGGTAAGCACACAGGGTCTTAAGTAGCACTATTGTGGCACTGACCACACCAAACAGTAATGGCCAAAATTAATGCGTGATGGTTTTATTTATTTTTTTAAATTTAAGTTTGCTTAAACCATCAAAATATGAGGACAATATTTTTATACTTAAATATTTTAAAATATGAAAGAAGAACAAAACACTAAACTTAGTGAAGGTATTTCTCTGACAAAATAATTTGGCAAACAAAGGCAAACTACAGCTACATGTTTTAGAAAAGCAAAAAAGCATACATTGACTGCAACATAATCAGTTATTAATATTTCATTGGTCCTCTTGTTTTTGCATGTGTTTATAATTTCTGTGTATGACAGCCTGGAAAATTATGTACGCACAATTTGGCATGTTTCATTGAGTTATCACAAATAAAACAATTGACTCCAATCACAACTACGCAATTTGCTTACAATTTTTTTTTTAATAATATTTGAATAAAAGTTGAAGATCACTTTTGGCCACTACTGCAGTTCATTGACTTCCCAACTAACATTCAAACCATACGGCAAAAGCAAGATGGAACTGTTGATGGAACTTATCAGTACACATTTTATGATAATTTTGCACAATGCAAAGCAATTTAAAAAAACAAAACATTTAAATATTAAAGTTTCGGATTGTATTATAATTACATAAAATAATTGGTGTCATGCTGCTGTGACTTCACCCTTGAAGCCTCACTATTGGCTGATTCAGTGGTTGAGGGCGGCCATTTTGCAGTTTGCGACCACAGTCAGCACTTAAGAATCACTCTTAGACTTTTCTGAAAGTTGCTTCTAGTTTCACACTGTAGGATCTCAGTTGTCATTATGTCAGACTGTACGACAGTCAGACGCAAAAAACGGACGCAAGCAAGAGACTTGTACGGACTGAGTTTTACGTCATCAATATGTGACACATTCGGTAACGGTGAGCCGCATTCACAGACACAATGTTCAGCAAACAACAAAAACAAGCGGTGGCATTTTTCATTCGACTCTTTTCAACATGTTCCTTGTTGTGATTTGATGTTGTCGCACGAAATGCGTCATCAGGTTCTGCGCTCCTACTGGTTCTTGATTTGACGTCCTAGGAGAAGTCACACTGCAGGATTGCGCCTCAAATCTTCTGACACTCCTAGAATTTTGTCCAAGGTAAAATTTGATCGCAACGGTCATTAACGGTCCTTAATCGGTTGTCGGTGCACATGTCAAACTAAGGATCAAAGACTTCAGATTTTAGCCTAGGATCAGAGAAATCTTTTAGGATTTTAACATTTGTCTCAGACGGCCAAATCGTGGCCAAAATCGCACAGTGTGCACCCGGCTTTTAATTCGGACAAGATTCTGGCAGTGTCGGAAGATTTGAGGCGCAATCCTGTGTGACTTCTCCTAGGACGACCGTCAAATCAAGAACCAATAGGAGCGCAGAACCTGATGACGCATTTCGTGCAACAACATCAAATCACAACAGGGAACATGTCGAAAAGAGTCAGGTGAATGAAAAATGCCACCGCTTGTTTTTGTTGTTTGCTGTACGCTACCATTGTGTCTGTGAATGCAGCTCACCGTTACCGAACGTGTCACATATTGATGACGTAAAACTCAGTCCGTACAAGTCTCTTGCTTACATCCGTTTTTCGCGTCTGACTGTCGTACAGTCTGACATAATGAGATCCTACAGTGTGACATGTATGACATTGGGGATCATGTTCGTACAGTCTGACAAGCAACATTCGCAGAGGATTTTGAAAAATCGCACAGTGTGCAGGACTCTTAAGTCAAAGCTTAAGAATATTCTTAAGAGCATTTCTGAGAAGTTTTATACATACAGGCCCTGGACTCATTTGCAAATTTAAATCCAAACAGCGACGACGACTTCTTCTTTTTTTGGTCAGCAGAGTATATTTGATATTGATATTTGAGCTGGAACAGTATGATCCAATGTGTGCATAGCCTGTGACAACGTGTCTCAGCACGTCAAACCACATTTCAATAGGAGTATAAAATGTATCAGTTGTTTAGAGTAGATATGAATAACTGGGTTAACAAAGCTTTAGTTAACCTACAATACACATTACAGTATGTTTCTCTCAAATACTGTTTTGTTATTCTCTCTCTATAGTTGATCTATAAATATTGATCTTTGCCACACACGTAGGTGGAACTGAAGATATGGATGATCAGTTTAGTTTACAGTCAGCTTTCACACAGCAACCAACGATATCATGTCCAGCTCTTAGATTCATATTACTTGCATGAGCTCAAAATGAAAATAGCAGCTGGTTACACTTTAAACTACAGGATGAGGGTGTTCTCACGTACGCTGCCGTGGGTCGTCTGGAGTTTGCACTCTAGATATGCAGCAATGTCCTGCCAGATTTGCAATTCTAAAAAGCTTGATTGGGCAAGGCAGCGTTTCAGCTGTTCAGCAAATGTTGGCACATACTCATCCTGGGCCCGTATGTATAAAACTTCTCAGAAATTAAGAATAGTCTTAAGCTTTGACTTAAGTGTCAAACAATTCTTAGTAAAAAGTAGGACTTGTCTAAGAGTAGGAGACTTTTATAAAAAAGTTAAAAGCAACTTTCAGTAAAGTCTAAGACTGATCCTTAAGTGCTGACTGAGGTAGCACTTAAGTGTTGCAAAGGACTACAATGCTGTCAACGCAAAATGGCCGCCCTCAACCACTGAATCAGCCAATAGTTAGGCTGCAAGGGTGAAGTCACAGCAGCATGACACCAATTATTTTATGTAATTATAGTACAAGCAATTCATTAAGACATTGAAACTTTAATATTTAAAAATCTTTGAAAAAAATTGGATTGTGCAAAATGACCATGAATTAGTATTGATGCTGTGGGATCCTTTTCTGTTGATATGTCTCCTCATTTACAGTTGGAGCAATGATGTGAATACAAGTTCCATCAACAGCTCCAAAAACTCAAGGGAAGCCCGAAATCCCCATCTTGCTTTTGCCGTATGGATTGAATGTTGGTTGGAATGGCAATGAACTGGCCAAAAGTGATCTTCACCTTTCATTCAAATATTATTACAATGTGTTAAAGATTTTGTAAGCGAATTGCGTAGTTGTGATTGGGATCAATTGTAACTACCTGAAACAAGAGGGGAACAAGCACCACTTTAAATTACAGCAAATAACTACCTGAAACAAGAAGGGAACAAGGACCACTAATTTACAGCCCGTAGATTCATACCCTGTAACTACATGAAACAAGAGGGGAACAAGCACCACTTTAATTTACAGCCTGTAGATTCATACTTACCCTGTAACTACACAGAATAACAAGCACCACTTACCCTGTAACTACACGGATATATTACCCCTATAAAATACAGTATAAATAATTTGTTAATTTTCCTGATAGTTACTCCTTTATTCCCCAAATATTACATATTGTTCCCTTATATCTACACATACTTAATTTATAGTTACACTAGAATTACAGAAAGTTATGCTGTAAATTCGCTTTACTTACACAGTACTTTCCGGGCTGTAATCTATAGTGTTACCTATATAAGTATACAAAATATTGTTCTTATATTATGATGGTTTTAAGCAAACTTGTAGGGTCTTTTTTTTATTTATTTAAACATTCACACATTACTTTTGGCCATTACTGTTTGGTGTGGTCAGTGCCACAATAGTGCTACTTAAGACCCTGTGTGCTTACCCACTGCTGGGTCCAAGGCATCACCAGTGCACTGCTACATTTTTACTGTTACCAAAATATGTAGTTGTGACTTTTATTTCTGCAGTTAGAGCATTGATTTGTAGAGTGAGAGAAGTTATTACATTTCTTACTAGGTCAGTTACAAAAAGAATATCTTGAAGATCAAGCTTTTGACTCCCTGTCATTAAACATTTGATTACATTATGTTTTCATTGGAAAGTGTGTTTCCTCTCTCTTGTCAACTTGTTACTCATAACTAGGTTAGGATACCTCTCCAGCTGTCTTAAATAATCCAGACAACCATCAGATGCAGGCTTTGTGTCTTACCTGAAAACATGCATGTCATGCGCATATATGATTTTACCTAATGTATCCCAATGAAAAGCTGACGTGAACTGATTCATTTTGTAACATTGGAAATATTAGTTTACATCACAACATCATATCAGTGCAACATGTCCACTCGCTGTCCATGTCAGCAGAAACCAAAGCTAGCAGATAGATGTCATTTGGGTCAGCACGGACGTCATGTCTGTGTTATTGCTTTAATTATTTCCGTGCTATTTTTAGCAAATCATCGTGCATTCTATGGTGTTTCAAGCCATTTCAGAGCCACAGCAAAAAGATTTAACCCCTTGTGCATTAGAGGACTGCGAAAAGGACTAACATTACTGTAAATGGAAGTGACAATATACTTTTAGTTAACATACAAATATCAGCTGACATTTGATGATAAATGTGCATTTGAAGATGCTAACTGGCAAAGACTTTGGGAAAAAATTCCCATTTAAATCTGCGCATATATATATATATATATATATATATATATATATATATATATATACACACACTCACCTAAAGGATTAGTAGGAACACCATACTAATACTGTGTTTGACCTCCTTTCGCATAGATTTATGGGATGCACATCCAGGGCACGAAGCTCCCGTTCCACCACATCCCAAAGATGCTCTATTGGGTTGAGATCTGGTGACTGTGGGGGCCATTTTAGTACAGTGAACTCATTGTCATGTTCAAGAAACCAATTTGAAATGATTCGAGCTTTGTGACATGGTGCATTATCCTGCTGGAAGTAGCCATCAGAGGATGGGTACATGGTGGTCATAAAGGGATGAACATGGTCAGAAACAATGCTCAGGTAGGCCGTGGCATTTAAACGATGCCCAATTGGCACTAAGGGGCCTAAAGTGTGCCAAGAAAACATCCCCCACACCATTACACCACCACCACCAGCCTGCACAGTGGTAACAAGGCATGATGGATCCATGTTCTCATTCTGTTTACGCCTAATTCTGACTCTACCATCTGAATGTCTCAACAGAAATTGATATAGATATAGAGATATCAGACCAGGCAATATTTTTCCAGTCTTCAACTGTCCAATTTTGGTGAGCTTGTGCAAATTGTAGCCTCTTTTTCCTATTTGTAGTGGAGATGAGTGGTACCCGGTGGGGTCTTCTGCTGTTGTAGCCCATCCGCCTCAAGGTTGTGCATGTTGTGGATTCACAAATGCTTTGCTGCATACCTCGGTTGTAACGAGTGGTTATTTCAGTCAAAGTTGCTCTTCTATCAGCTTGAATCAGTCGGCCCATTCTACTCTGACCTCTAGCATCAACAAGGCATTTTCATCCACAGGACTGCCGCATACTGGATGTTTTTCCCTTTTCACACCATTATTTATAAACCCTAGAAATGGTTGTGCGTGAAAATCCCAGTACATGAGCAGATTGTGAAATACTCAGACCGGCCCATCTGGCACCAACAACCATGCCACGCTCAAAATTGCTTAAAGTCAAAACTAAACATGTGTTCTGAGTTTGTCACACCACAGATAAATGTGTTATTAACCACCCAGCCAAATTTGAATCATAAAAAAATCTGCAAAGTACATAAAATAGCTTATCAAAAACTTGAAAAATGAACAGCATTCTCTGCTCTCAAATGCTGGGGGTGTGTCCGCTGTCGGGGTCGGCGCCGAAACCACGCTCACTCGCAGGACAGCTGTAGCACACAAGACAACACTCACGTACTGATCACGACGCACCAGATGTCGGCGGGACGGGAGGATGAAGGCAGAGGTGGGGGGCAGTCGGTTCGGCCCCATTCTGCAACGGATTATCAGTGAAGCCCAGTTGTCTCCGGGGAAAGTTAGTAAAACGATCTGGTGTATAGTCACTGCAGAGGCATGTGCTGGTGGTGATTCTCAGCTCTCCATCAAGGTAGCTGTTCACAAGATGAATCCACCTCTTCTTGATCATCGTTTTTGTTTTGTAAGCTGTTTTGAAAGTTGTAGGCTATAGTAAATAACAGTACTGACAGTAACTCACGATCGAGCGGGCAAACTGATGCGAATGTGCTCTAGTTATGATTGTGTTAGAGGAGGAGTCAGGCTCGGTGGCTCCAGTCCGTCATCGAGCCACCATTTTAGCCCCGCCCAGAAAATCCTCAACACAGCAACGGTGAAAAACTGTTTAACGGTCTAACATCTGAATTCAATACTACATAGTTCACAGTCTTTGTAATGTGTTTTAGCAATATATTTCTAACATTTTTATAATGTGTTTAGAAACAAATCTCAGAATTGCCTTTACAGGGACTTTAAATCACCTTTCTTTCCCATTCTGACATTCAGTTTGGAGTTCAGGAGATTGTCTTGACCAGGACCACACCCCTAAATGCATTTAAGCAACTGCCAGGTGATTGGTTGATTAGATAATTGCATTAATGAGAAATTGAACAGGCGTTCCTAATAATCCTTTAGGTGAGTGTATATATATATATACTATTACTTTTGGCAATACTGTATATATATATATATATATATATATATATATATATATATATATATATATATATATATACAGTATTGCCAAAAGTATTAGGACACCCCTCCAAATCATTGAATTCAGGTGTTCCAATCATTTCCATGGCCACAGGTGTATAAAATCAAGCACCTAGGCATGCAGACGCTTCTACAAACATTTTTGAAAGAATGGGTCACTCTCAGGAGCTCAGTGAATTCAAGCGTGGTCCCGTGATAGGTTGCCACCTGTGCAATAAGTCCATTTGTGAAATTTCCTCACTGCTAAATATTCCATGGTCAACTGTTAGTGGTATTATAACAAAGTGGAAGCAATTGGGAACAACACTGGACTCTAGAGTAGTGGAGACGTGTTCTCTGGAGTGACCAATCATGCTTCTCTGTCTGGCAATCCGATGGACGAGTCTGGGTTTGACGGTTGCCAGGAGAACAGTACTTGACTTACTGCATTGTGCCAAGTGTAAAGTTTGGTGGAGGGGGGGATTATGGTGTGGGGTTGTTTTTCAGGGGTTGGGCTTGGCCCCTTAGTTCCAGTGAAAGGAACTCTTAATGCTTCTGCATACCAAGACATTTTGGACGATTTCATGCTCCCAACAGTTAATTGTGTGACAATTAAATGACAGTAATTATGACTGTCTTCATTTTATTGACATTCCCTCGTTTCATTATTGACATTCACATTTAGGGCCTACGCTACGTGTTTTCCCCCTCCAGGACATGTAAGCTGGGGCGTAGCCAGCGGGCGGCCTGATGGGCACAGGCCCACCCACTATGATGACTAGGCCCCCAGTTTATTATACAAATATAATGACATTTGTTAAATAACAGTTGTTTAAATTATTATAACGTAATTGCAAAATTATTATAACATCTCAAATACTGAAATAAGTAAAATGTGTGTTTTACAGTCTATGATTTTTACATAATGCTTGATGAGTTTGATTGACAGCTGTGTTAGGCAATTTGGTGTCAGGCTGTCTCATGTATGGCGCGGCTCGCTTGTGAGTTCATGAAGTGTGTTGACCTATTCACTTAGCAGTTGTGTGATAGATAAACAGCAGCGATGCAAAATTCTATAAAAACGACTGCCATAAAAACTCGCCTTAAAGGTGCCCTAGAATGATTTGAAACAACATTTTAAATTGTTCTCTGGTATCTACATAGAGGGTATATGGCTTATTTAAGGTCAATAATTGTCCAGCTACGGTTTTACAGGTCCATTTACAACTCTAGAAATCTTCCCCAGGATGAAATGGTCTGTTTTTGCCTTATTTGGAAGGGTCATGATTATTAATGCAGAGTTCTGCTCTGATTGGCTGTTTCACTGCGGCTCAATGATAGCAGACACAACTTTACTGACCGTCTTGACGATGGAGAGATTAGGCATTCAACCTTATATATATATCAATCAGTATATAATCATACTTCAGTTGTCAAAAATATAAATAAATAAATATAAAATTACTATCGTTTCAACTTAAATGGTGGAGGTGGTGGCGTTAGCTAGAAGGAACGAGTGAGCTATGTGTAAGCAACTAAACTAACATAGTATGTTACGTATCTATGGTTGCATTTACTAATTTATGACAACACTGGCATGAAATAATATTAACCTTTGTCATTAGACATACTATTTAGTTATGTAAGCCACTTGGATTATCCCATTCCGTATAGCATCTTGCGTTGGATATAGACAACAACAGGAATATTATCGTTAATGTTGTCTCTCTAAGAAACTTTCGATTTAATCAGAAATGGTTTAGACAGTCAAGAAGTGGATAAAATCACTTACTGCTTGCAGATATATGGTTGGAATTGCCCCTTTCTTCAGTGTCGGACGCTGAGCAAAGCCTGTTTGATATTGTCCCAGGTTTGAAAAACTGTCCGTGGTGAAATGGGCTGAGCAAACTAACAACTTTGAATTAAATTGTTGCGGTATCCGATTATAAATAAACATCAACCATGCCTGTTGACATGTTTTATTTGTGGGAAGAGTATGAAACGTCTTCACATCCCTTGCACAGCCTGGAACATAACATTTGTTTCCATGATCTGCCATGTTTGCTATCCTCGCGTGACGCTTGTTTACCTGCAGAGATGATACGGCGCAGTTCCGCCTGACAGTGAACATGTGCTGGCATATGCAAATGTTGGGGGTGTACATATTAATGATCCCATCGATTGCATCACTGCTGGTGTTATGTTGAGATTCGCCTATTTTTCCGTGGTGTTTTTCACAAACGAGATTTACATATGAAGGAGGAGGCAATGGTGTTTGAGACTCACTGTATGTGATTTACATGTACTGAACTCCTGTTATTTAACCATGGCAAGGTTAATTCAATTTTTAATTCTAGGGCACTTTTAAAGCGGGAGAGAACACATCCCCCAGGCCGTGAGTAACAGACTTTTCAATTCCAAGCACAGGTTAATTCTGTAAAGCCAGGAACACGCCATTAGTGTCTATCAGTGATAGTGTAGGGGTAAGGTGCGGACGAAGTTTTGACGGAATTCGACCTGAGGTTCAAATCGGGCTTTTGTCGAACTCGCTGTAGGCCTACTTCCTTTTCCCATCACATATCAGATCGGAAAGGCGTTTATTTTCAATCAAAAATGAAGAAAATATTCGAGTGTCTAACGTTTGTTATAACCGCTGCTCCTGTTTTGTATGCGGACAGGTTGTAGCTGCAGTTTTGGTGTTGACAGTGACACCAGTGCGCGTGAAAGTGCCCGTTCATTTTTGCTCAGGCCCGACCAAAAATAAAATTCTGCCTACGCCACTGCATATAAGATGTTGTCTTCTTCATCTCTACCCAGGCTTGTGTGAGCTCTATATTAGGCTTTGACACGTGGGATGGTGTTCACGTAGCTCGGGCTCTCCCCTCTCATCTGACATCAAGAGCGCGCGCTGCACTTCTGCTGCACTAGACTCAATGGCAGAAAAGCGAGGAAATCAGGCGACCGAACAAATCCCTGAAGACCAAACGATCCGAAAATATCGTCAACGTCAAGGCAAGCAGCCGCAAAGTTGTCCAGATGAACCTCGTGGGCGCGTGGAGCTGCCCAGAGAGCTCAGGAACCCCCGCAGTAACCGGGCTGATCGCAAACGCATAAACACACACAAACTAGTCTTGCAATACATAGTCCCGTGCATGAACTCCTACGGGTTGTGTATAGTTGATCATTTTCTAGGGGTCAGAATCGGAGAGCGCGTTCTTCAGGAGGTGAGGCGCATTCATCAGAGTGGCAACATGCAGGATGGACAGTTATCGAGCCAAAAACTTGACAAAAGCAAAGAGATTCGAGGGGACAAGATTGCATGGGTCGATGGCACCGAAAACAGCTGTCTAAACATTGGCTATCTGCTGACCCGAATGGACAAACTCATCACGTGCGCGGACGGCAGACTGGACAAGTTCAAAATCAGAGGGAGACACAAGGTGAGCGAGCTGCTCGTGCATTACCCGATTGAATTGCACCTCAAATTGCTTAAGCATCCAAACCTGAGTCTGTGTAGCCTATACTTTGGAAGTAGCCTACATTATGAAGTCGCATTTGCAACATATAGAAAGGCAATCATAAAAGTGATTCAATTGGTTGATGGGTTTTCTTTTGGTGCCTTATTACGCGCAGCGCGTGGTGGGAGCGGCGGCGCTGGTATTCATGCGCTTGTTGAAAAACACCCCCGAGTTCAGTGAGAGTAGCAGATTTGTGCGCGTACATGCGCCAGCTCGGCTCCTCAATGGCGGTCAGGGATGAATGATGACCATAGAATGAGCGCAAGCCTACTATGTGTAGCTACTGGCACCTGCTCTAATCCAAAGACACGGTCGTTGAGATAAAAGCAATGATAACCTTACTTTTACATTATGTTTTCTTCATGAATTGTTTGCCATGTAAAGCATGCACGAGATCAGTCTCGAGTCTCTTCTGTGGTCTGACCCTGCTGGGCATTACAAATCAGCATAGCTACTTGTGTTGTGGCGATTTGTCCTTAACTTAAATCAAACAAATAACCAAACGGCCACTGAGGCACCTAAAGATCGTGTCTTACGCAGGAAACAATACATCAAATGTCCAGGCAACCATATCGTGCATGTGGTTTATTTCCATTTGAGCGAGCAAGCATACAGGGTGTCTGCAGCCTCTCTTTCCCTGGTAAAAAACCAACAACCTTTCCCAGTGCCTGCTCGTCCTAAGTGTTATCACCAATATATACATACAAACAGGTGCTCAGTCAATACTATCAAAATAAAGGTCCCCACAAAAATGGCTCAAATGAATGAAAATAATAACATTAACGTTCTGTATCTACATCCATAAAATAATCATGCAAATTAGTTAAAGTAAGTTAGGCCACAGAAATACAACACGACGGTAGAATGGCACTAAGCAGGGTTCTTCACTGGGCGGGGCTTACGAATAGGCTAGAGGGCCAAATGCAAAAATTCTAAATAAACACGTAAATAAAAGAATAATCAAATACGTCATATGTCAAAAAAATGATAAGTTGGATTTACTTAATTTTTTATGTTCCACATAATTGGTTATGTTGAATTTAATTAACATTGTTTATTTCAGTAAACTTTTTTTTTTTTACGCAATGTTAATTCAATGCCATTTAGTTAAATCAGATTTAATTTTGTCCAAAACTATTCAATTTAATTATTCTAAAATGAATATAAAAGCAAAACAAGTAATCCATTTTAATTGATTATTTTGATTTAATGAAATAATATTTTTACAACATTTACAAAACCTTTTACAAAGTCTTATCGGCTTGCCAAAAGATGGTTATGTTACGACAATAGATGAACAAGCTTTTTGTCACAGAGCCAAACAATAATCTTATATTACATACCTGCAAACTAGTCGCTTTTCTGCGAAATTCGCCGTTTTGAATCGAAATATGTCATTTATGTGAATCATGTAGATTCAAATTTTTTTTTTTTTACGGTGTTTGGAGTGAAGTTGAAAGCATTTGTTAACTTCACAATAATAATTGGAAATGGGCTAATTTCCCATTGACTGGAGTGAGACCATAGACCTCTCTCGAGCTGTTGCGATCTTTTTTGGTGCTCTAATTTGGTGTGACATTCACAGATCACTGTAATCGTCTCAGTCTCAGTTCAGACGGCACATGAACTGATCACCTCCGCTTTACAGCAAAAAAATGTCTGGCTCGACCATAGACTGTGAGGGCTCGACATTAATCTTACTGGACAAGTAGGCCTATCTTAAAACTTAACAAAATAACCAGAAACCTGTGAATGATTCTGATTTTATTACATTTCAATGTAAACAGCGATTGATAAGGGTTAGTGCATTTCTGGTAAAAAAGTCTGCCTGAGAGAGACATTCGTGGAGAAATCAAAACAAATTAGCATAACAGCACTATAAACTCACAGAAGAAACATATTGGGGTAAAAAGTTAGAGTTTTATAACTTATGATATTGTTAATAACACGAGTCGACTAAGGGAGCTGTTTTGCTGAATATCATCACAATTGGTTCAGTAAACAAGTAAGTTAGCCTAAGTTAATATTAAGTTACTTACTTATATTTTAGACACAGACAACATTTACTTTTTTGTTCCATTTCACTGACGGAAATGGTTCCAAAGGAAAGCAACACTCGGCGTGGTGTTTTGTTACTGAATGATTCAGTGTTTGAATGAATCGTTTGAATGAACGACTCAATGACTCACTCATTAAGACGGTCACTTGCTGCCACCTACTGGCGGTTTAGTTTCATGTTTAAAATATAATTGATTGAATATACAAATAATAAAACATACAATCTCATAACATTTTTCGTTGTAATTTTTCAGTGTAAATGATTTAATTTGATTGGTAACAGCCCTATAGTGTCTTATTATTATAACTGAATGTATTGATCAAATGTAAGAATTTGACATGAAAGATGATGTATACATTTAATAAGGTTAAAAATAGCCTTTATAAAGTAAATAACTCCCTGGGGTAAATATCACCAATATACAGATTTAAGTATGTAGCTAAAAGCTAATATAACACTGAGGAGAATTACACCACAAAAAAATCCACACATTGTACAGTACATACAATTTGCTATGTACTGTACCCATGTTAATCAATATCAAATCAAATTTGTAATTTGAAATTCAAACTGATATATTGGCTGATCAATTTATATCCAAATTTGTATATAATTTTTGAGAGTCCAATATGAATTTTGGTCTGATAATTACTTTTATTTGAAAGTCGATAACCGATATATTGGCTGATAAATTTATATCCAAAATGTAATTTCATTTTTGAGTGTGTGATATGAAAATTTTGGTTTAATAACCGATATATTGGCTGAATAAAATTTGAGACATACGAAAATTTTGGTTCGATAATTCGTTATATTTGAAAGCTGATCAGCGATAACCAATATAGTGGCAGATACATTTATATCCACATTTTTATATAATTTTTGAGAGTTTGATTACAAAAACAAAAGCCATGACCCAAGAACACAATTCTAATGTTCTCATTACAATTTTATGCATACTATATATGACAGACTTGCATGCATGTTGCACTTACATTTATTTTCCTTTATTTTTTATTTTTTTTAAAGTAGCCTAATTTAAATCATATTCAAAACCATAAGAAGCTTGATTATGAAACAAACTACAGCAGAGGTGAAGTGCAAAGAAGAGGAAGAAATTGTGTGTATGTGTGAGGTTTAAACTAAGGTTGTTTAATTTAGTAATTTAGTGTAATCATTTTGTAGCCTGTTTATTCTAACATTTACTTATCTCCAATATAATAATGGGGGTTGTTATACTTTATCCTTATGGTTGATCAACACAAACTGCGTAGTTAGCCGAACCATCACGTATTTTCATTTAAATGAATGAAGTTTCTCAGTGTCATTGTTCATATGTAAATTATTCTTCAGTGTGTGTGTGTGTGTGTGTGTGGCGGGGGGAGGGCTAGCTACTTCTGAAGTAGCACGTAGGCGGTGTAACACGTGGTATCAGATCCGTTTCTCAGCGTTTTTCAGGGTGGCTCAATCAAACTCATTTTACAGCGATTTCAGTGAAAGATTTCCATTTGTATGTGATGTTTCAATCTATATAATATTCTAAATATTATACTTTAGAGTATACAAATGTCTCCAATAAGACCAATATGCTGATATTTGTACGCGACTGAATGGCGGATTCGGGGTTGTGAGCCGCCTAGCGCCCCCTGACGGAAGATACCTTTAGAGTAGTAGGAAACCTGTATTGTCCAGCCCTATTTGTTGAACAGAAGCGCACTGGTTCATGAATATCCGCCCTCTTCAAGCGCGACACACATTCTGCACGTTCCACATGCGCTCCAGGTGCGCTCGCGCTGCGGTCCTGTCCTCGCGCTCATGGACAGAGCGAGTATAAGAGCAGAGCCGCAGACAGCCCGTCTACTGCATGCGCCTTTATTTATCCGTCTTTTGAAGAACGAAGCTGATCATTAGATATCACTTTAATAAACTTTCGTTGATTTGAATGCACCAAGTTCAGGATAAAATGCCATTTCTTCAGCTCGCAATGGACTCGCAGTTGGAGTCTTTGGCAGTCGAGCAAGTGGTGCCAGCTCTGTTGGACCGAGGCTTCGTTTACGTGGATAATTTTCTGGGGGACATCGCGGGACACTTGGTTCTGGGTCAGGTCAAACGCATGCATTACTGTGGGCTTCTCAACGATGGGCAACTGGCCGGGCGAAGCAGTGGAGTGTGCAGGAAAAACATCCGAGGGGATAAAATAACATGGGTTAACGGGACCGAGAGGGACACGGAGGCTGTCAATTTCTTATTAACACTCATAGACAAACTCATTTCTCTGTGTGTGGGTCAACTGGACAGACGTATTCGTGCAAGGTCAAAGGTAAGCCTTGTTGCACTTTAAGAACTTTTAAGAATGTGCCATGCAGCTGAAAAAAAGTGTCATATGTATTTGATTGATATATAATCAACTGTAGTAACTTTCATTAACAACACTAACCATTATTCATTTGTGTAATTCTTCTCAGATAATACATTTATTTTTGAATAATTCGTATACACATACATGTACATTTACATCAGTGTACTTTCAAAAGTTTACAACTTGTATATATAGTATTGTTTATTTATAGTCAGATAGTTGGACATGTAGTTGCATTTATTTGTTGAGTAATGTAGGGTGAATTTAGGGGGATTGAGATGCTTTTTGCCATTGAGATGACTTGGAAAAAGTGTCCCAATCACCCTAAATTCACCCTACATGAAGTACCAAGTATTAAAATGTTTTATATATGACTTTAAGATTACATTAATTTTTAATTAATATATATTGTTAATATAATTAATTTTAATATTATTTTTAAATTGTAATAAATTGTTCATCGTAATACATTTTTAAATTGTAATAATTGTACATTTTTAAATTATAATAATATTTTTAAAGAACTTACTGACCCCAAACTTTTTAGTACCATTAGTACCATACACTTTTAGTACCATTTAAAATGTATTTAAAAATATATATTTTTACAGTTTAAAATAACTATTTAATATGTTGATATATTGTAAAATGGGATGTCAAATTTTCAGCATCATTACTCCAGAAATCATTCTAATATGCAAGAAATTCACACGCATATAGTTGAAAACTGCTGATTAATATTTTTTGCAGAAACCAAGATACTTTTTAAAGGGTTCTTTGATGAATAGAAAGTTTAAATTTTTTTTGTTGTTGTAACAATATAAAAGTCTTTACTGTCACCTTAATCAATAAATATAAAATGAATAAAAACCGAGCCCAATCTTAACGGTACGCAAGCATAAAATGTGATTATTACAATTAATTGTTTTGAATTATTTTAACGTAGTTTGTTCGTTCATCTGGTGAATACAGGCTCTGACTCATTAGTTTCTGTCTTTGTGTAGTTCTTTGTTTAGGACAGTTACAGTAGAGTGCTTTTGGCACACAGTCTTTACTGTGCCTGGTGATGAATGGCAAAGATAGGCTTTCAGTTTGTGCTGTTGTGGACAGTACGTGACTCCTCTCACTAGTGTCCATTGAGCTAGGAGGCCCAGAGTGAAGCGGCAGGATGTGGTATTTTCTGTTTTTATTTTCTTACTTTGTAAGTCTGCTGAATGAAAATATTTTAAGCAGAAATATTCAGTGCTGCCCTAAACACTTTGTGTGTGTGTGTGTGTCAGCTGTTTTTACAATCCAAAACCTTGCAATGTAATACTTAAAAAAGACTTGAGAGTAGAAATAATAATAATATAGTTTTGTTCAGTATAGAATATAACTTGGTAACACTTTACAATACAGTCCTATTAGTTTACATTGATTAATGCATTAACTAACATTAACTATCTATGAGCAATACATTTCTTACAGTATTTGTTAATCTTCAATGTTAGCTCCGGGCCAATAAATAATAATAACAGATACAACTTTTGATTTTTATTATGTTTTTGTAAATGTTGAAATGAAAGGATTAGTTCCCCCAAAAATGGGTCGTTCATGTCGTTCCAAACCCGTAAGACTCTCGTTCATCTTCTGAACACGAACAACAATCTTTTTGATGAAAGCTGAGAGCTTTGACCGCTACACAACTACCACTTTGACGCTTCAAAAAGTTCATAAAGAGATCGTAAAACTGATCCAAGAGTCACTATCGCTATATGCGTCACAGTATTTGTGGTAAATGGAAGCTCAAGCAAGAATAAGAACCAATGAGGTTCATTCTTGCGTGTCAAGAAAGTTCGGTTGAGCTTCTGTTTATGTTTGCTGATCAAAGTTTACATGTGATGTGAATAAAAGCCTAAATTCAATCTGTTCATCATATAAAGCGATCGTGTCTCTTCAGAAAATTTGGACTAAACCACTCAATTCATATGGATTCATTTTACGATCTCTTTATGAACTTTTTGAAGCGTCAAAGTGGTTGCATAGCTGTGAGAGATAGAAAACACTCATATTTTATCAAAAAGATCTTCATTTGTTCAGAAGATGAACAAAAGTCTTACGGGTTTGGAATGACATGAGGGTGAGTTATTAATGACAGAGTTTTACATTACATTAACTAAGATTAATAAATGCTTTAACAGTATTTTTCATTGTTAGTTCATGACACCTTATTATCATGTGTGACCTCAATGCTTTGAAAAGGGTTAGTGCAATTACAGGGTTCCCACTGGTCCTGGAAAACCTGGAAAATTGATGACAAATTTTCCAGTCCTGGAAAACACATGGAAAATGTAAAATGTCCTGGAAAATCTGGTTGTTGTCCTGGAATTTTAAAGTTCTTCAGTTCTTCTTTTCTTTAGCCGAGTACAAAGAGTTTATCATTGGCCCAAACAATTACTGTTAATTGCAGAAAGTTCAGAAATGCTGAGTTTTGACACGTGAGAGTAGTATTTTGAATGATGATGTTTAGTCTTGTGTTGTCACTTGCAGCAGTTAGCGAATGTTAATAACTGCTCAAATGTATGCAGTGAATATTAAGTGGTAAGCAGCTACCTAATGACATCATTTTTATATAAACTGCAATTGTGAGTTATCAACGCTATCTCACGACCAATTCGTGCGTATTTCACGAGGTGGCTAATTCATACGAATTTGTACGTTTTGTTTAAACCCCAGTGACGGGTAGGTTTAGGGGCGGGGTTTGAAGTAGGTAATTCGTACGAATTAGCCACTTCGTAAAATATGTACAAATTGCTGTGAGATCGGGTTGGAGTTCACAATTGCTTTGCAGAATTGCGATATATAAACTGTCAATTGCGAGTTATAAAGTCAGAATTGCGAGATCGAAATTCTCAATTTTGTTATAAAGTGAGAATTGCGAGATATAAACTCAATTGTGTTATAAAGTGAGAATTGCGAGATAGAAACTCAATTGTGTTATAAAGTGAGAATTGCGAGATAGAAACTCAATTGTGTTATAAAGTGAGAATTGCGAGATAGAAACTCAATTGTGTTATAAAGTGAGAATTGCGAGATATAAACTCAATTGTGTTATAAAGTGAGAATTGCGAGATATAAACTCAATTGTGTTATAAAGTCAGAATTGCGAGATAGAAACCCAATTGTGTTATAAAGTCAGAATTGCGAGATAAACTCTTAACGGTGTTATAAACTCGCAATTCTGTTTTTTTTTTGCGCAATTGCGAGATATATCTTCCAACTCTGACTTTTTTTCTCAGAATTGGGAGATAGAAAGTCACAATTGTGTTATAAAGTCAGAATTGCGAGATAGAAATTCAATTGTGTTATAAAGTGAGAATTGCGAGATATAAACTCAATTGTGTTATAAAGTCAGAATTGCGAGATAGAAACTCTCAACGGTGTTATAAACTCGTAATTCTGTTTTTATTTTCGCGCAATTGCGAGATATATCTTCCAACTCTGACTTTTTTTCTCAGAATTGGGAGATAGAAAGTCACAATTGTGTTATAAAGTCAGAATTGCGAGATAGAAACTCAATTGTGTTATAAAGTCAGAATTGCGAGATAGAAACTCAATTGTGTTATAAACTCGCAATTCTGTTTTAATTTTCGTCCAATTGCGAGATATATCTTCCAACTCTGACTTTTTTTTCTCAGAATTGGGAGATAGAAAGTCACAATTGCAAGTTATAAAGTCCATTTCTGAGGAAAAAAGACTGACTTTTTTAACTTTATAACTGGCAATTGTGAGTTTATATCACAATTATGTAAACTCGCAATGTAAGGAAAAAGTCGTAAACAAACTTCCATAGTCATAATGTATGATTAAGAGCTCATATTAAAACGTTTTTTTATGGTTAAGTCATGGCAATAAACTCCTTTTAAAGACTTAAAAAGCAAAATTTGGCATGATCCTTGTTTTTTATTCCTGTCATAGTAAAATTGAAAATGTCCTGGAAAAGTCCTGGAAAATTATAGCTGAAAAAGAGTGGAAACCCTGAGTTATTTTCCTTTAGTAAGAGGAAATATAGTATTAATATTTCTCAAGTGAGTGTTTTGAAATGGTTTCATATTGACTGAGCCTGTGGGTGTGAATGGTTGAGTGTGCTGAATCAGAGCTCTGGATTGTGTACGGTGGTTGTCCGTCGCAGCTGAAGTCTGTGTAGTGCTCACGCTCGACACGTAGCACTGTTATTAAACCCTCAGTGTGTTGGCTGCTGGCCAAGCTTGCTCTCTTTACTCTCTCTCACACACACACACACACACACACACACACACACACAAACACACGGGTGCACGCACACACTTCCTCCTGCTCTCTGTGCTGCTACATGTTTATATATTGTGCTATGACGGCAAACTTGCGTGTGCGCTCTTTTTGTGGGAACATGATCATGATAAAGAGTTGTCTGCAGAAATGTAAACATGGGTACCGGTGACGGTTACCAGGATCTGCTGAGAGGATAGATGAAGTGCTTTTGTTTTTGAACACCGTATAGTATATTTATTAAATTTAAGATTTTGCATTCTGATGGAGCTGATGGTTTACTATGGATGCATTTTATGAATATACTTTTGATAATTTATCATGTAAAGGCTGGCCCACACTAAAAGATTTTTAAAATCTTATCACATTTTCAAAATGTGAGTGACCACAAACATGACAATTTTTTAATTAATAAATTAACTTCTTAACCCGCACCGGTTCATGGGCGGTGAGGTTGACGTGAGTGGGCGTGTCTGTACTTTTATTTACTTTTGTTTTATACAAAATATTCAATCAACTATCACAAACTATGCATCATTTAAAAGCTAAAACACTCAAGATTCATGTTCTGAACTTGTTTTTGCAATAAATACACCAGAGAGGAAAGGGTTAAATGAAATGCTAAAGGACCGGCCATGTAAACATTAGCATAATATTAGCCATGATATTAGCGGTACTCATCTTTCATCTCTTGTCGTTCAGATCAGATCGGACGAATCCAATAAACACCCGCATACATCTCCGTGTAAGGGTCCACTCTTCAAAACGCATCCCACTTTTTAATCCAAAACAACGAAAAAATAGGGGGGAAAAAATCCTCCGTTGTTTGCAAGAGAGTTTTGAGTTAACGTAATCAATCATGTCCATTTTCAATGAAATATCTACTCTAATCGGTTTCTGGCAAACTCCCCCTGCAAGAATAGTCTCTTCTCCGTGACATAAACCCTCCCTCGTCTCTCCTTCAATCTGAGGCTGCGTTCGAAACCGCATACTCATTGAGTAGGTACTCATTTTCAATAAGTACTTACTTAACGAGCTCTAAAAGAGTAGGTACTATATTGCCTGATCTCGTTAAGTATGAATGCGAGCCACACTTTATGCGCCATGTTGACGTTATCATGTGACCTACGACGTTATCTGAAGCGCAACAACTTGAAAGACGAGTGACAGGTTTAATTCATCGATCTATAAATATCTTAATATTGATTAAACTTGCTAATTTTGTGGGCTTATCGAAGAAACAGCTGCCCATTTATTTTGTCATATTAACCCTACTAATCTGACCCAGTTTTATCCTTACCAAAACCCACAATCGCGATCTCTTAAATATGTTGTTAATTTCTTTATTTTATATGCAAAACATTTCATCCACAAGCAAAATTGGCCTAAATCTCCTTTATATTTTCCTTTTTAAATTTAACTCCTGTTTTATCCCTCAAGCTTATGAAATAAAATTGAATTGCATTATGATGAATTATTCAAAGATATCTAACCTTGTTCTTGTTTTTTCTTTGTATATAATGTATGCAAACCCATGATATTTGTTTTATTATTAGGATTGTTAAAGATACAACCATGTAATTATAAAATAAAAGATAGGCCTATGAGTGACAGGTGCAGTAACAGCTCAAAGCATCAGTAACTCCACAGCCCGACCTGTGCGCTTTCCCTCGGAGTCTGCAACGAGGACCTCTTTCAGCTGCTCGAAGATCTCACCTTGGGAGAACACTGTTGATTTTATAATCTTAAAATGTAAGTTATCACTATTCAAAATTAAGATTACCCCAGAATGAATTGCATTGCTAGCCCACTAAAACACTTACAATAATAATAATAACAAATGCTGACCAATACTTAATTATATTACTTTTTTTTTTTTACTGAAAATTATATTGTTTTAGTAAAACAAGCAAAATGCAACTTGTTGTCATATGACATAGCGATGCATGAATACACACTAGACAAATGCAGCCGATGTGAATACCAATTTTCAGTCAAGCAATGAATAAATGCATGAGTTAATAAAATATTTTATTTACTGACAACAATACGAAACATGAATTAATGAGTAAAAGAATGAATAAAAGTAAACATCACAAATGAATAAGTCACCATGAAACAAAGCTTTATTCAAACGTATTGTTCTAACAAACCATCACACATTTACAGACGGTGAACCCCACATCTGCTGCCATCTCAACACAGCTTGATGAAGCAGTTGACCACCGTAAACACCTTCGCCTGTCCTAGCCGTCCATCCTGTCCCTTCTGAACCCCACAACCCTGAAGCAAGAGTGTGAGAAGATGTGCGGGACAATCTGACTGCTGATGTCTGCTCCAAACATCCGTGTGCCTGCTCTCCATCAGCATGACTACTTAAAACCTTTTACAATTCATGTTGTCAGCATCCCATTTCTTGCCATGTTTGATTTAATATTTTTACAATTACATGCTATTTGTATTGTAGCTTTATGACTTTTGTGGTGTAGTGGGCTAAACACTGAACTGATGAGCAGAAGGTTTCTGCTTGGATCTCCGCAGCCGTCACCACCAGTGTGTCCTTGAGCAAGGCTCAACCACAGAAGCTCTGCAGCAAATGCACAGACATCAAGAATCAGAAAAGTGCTAAAAATAACTCTGTTTGAAATTAAAATAAAATACAACTTAATATTTAAATGTATGTTTTATTCATTTCTGTAGTATACTCAAAGCCTTTGATGACAGCCTTCCTTCATCACCGTCTCCAGTCTCCACCAGATAAACACACACGTGCTCTTCTGCCCCTGTAACATCAGACAACATTCATGTTACCTGTATCTTAAACAACACCTTGATAAAAGCATAAGTTTATGTGCTCAATAGCCTTAAATGTTGAGGTAGTTGCTGATGTGTTAATGTTCCTCAATTCATCAACAGTATAATGGACAAATAAAAAAGATAACTTATGTTTAGTTACTTTATGTAGATTTATTAACATTACTGACGTTCATGTAAAGTAAGCAGTGTTGACCACAGTGAACTCTACATTATAGCACACACACATCACTCTTATCAGATGTCTATTTCATGCTGTGATGTCATCTGCAATACTTATCGAAAATGTTCCTGTCAGATGTTAAATAAACATTTAGTAAGCATCTTTATCTTTAAGTATATCGTTTATGTAAATCCACTTGGGATTACATAATAAAACGTGTTTTTACAGCCCAATCACAACTACACTATACTGTCTGTCGTCTTTACACTTTCAACAATTCAACAGTTTAACGTTACTCTACAGTAGTCCAACAAATGCGATTTTAACACAAGGAACCGTGATTTTGGTTTGTAATACTCACATTTGATTGGCTTTTCTCCGCCTGACTTATCCTTTCCTGTGGCCTCATGGGAAGGCAGGGATAGAAAAGTATCCGACGATGGGTGCTTCACAATCTGGGCGGAATCAGTAGGCCATCCGGGAACTTCTCGCCTACTCTTTTATGATTACTGAGGTTTCGAACATACTACTCCTTTCACGTACTGTTTTCGCCTACTATATAGTAGGTAAGTAGGCATATTCGAACGCAACATCAGTATACGCACGTCCGAATCTCGCGAGAAATAGTCCAAACCCCTGGTAGTTCTCGCCTACTCTTTTATGAATACAAAGGATTCGAGCATACTCTTCGCTCGCCTACTGCTTTTTACATACTATATAGTAGGGAACTATGCGGTTTCGAACGCAGCCTGAGTCTCTCCTGTGATGCATCATATAGAGGAAGCGCCTTACAGGCTTGGTGAGCTGTCAATCATTGCGCCCATGGTTTTTTGTTGGATAAAGGCACTCGGTGCCTAGCCAATGCCTGTCCAACAAAGGTTTGATTGATGGACTTAGCAACCAATCAAAAGGCATTATCTTGCGTAGTTTATGTAAGTAGGATTTGGTGAATACTACTAGTGCTTACGCTTTCATAACACCGGCACGCGCCTGCCAGTGTTTAGGGCAGAAACTTCAGTGGAGTGCGCAGACTCTGACACTTCACATCTTCACTTCACATCAGCTAAATTAGTTTTTTACACTTTGTAATTTCTGTGAATAGTTGCTTTAGTTTTTCAGTAACTGTTTATCCATTATAATTAGCAGTTTATTGCAGATTTATTTGAATGAAAAACTACTCTTTACAATTGCAAATGTTCTGAAATAAATGGCCTTTTTGAAAGGGCGCCTAGTCTTTTCCTGACATAAAAAAAAGAAGCTACATTACTGAGAGAATCATCCTCATATTTGAATCATGACATGATTAGACATTCAGTTTTATATTTAAGTTATTTTCAGGCTCTTAACATTAAATTCTCATATTTTTTTCCCTAAGTGAAAAAACAAAGTCACATGTATATTTACATGTATATTACTCTGTTCCCATATTACTTTGAGTTATTATGACTCTTGGGTAGCAACATGTCAAGTGTCTAGTTTAAAATAAGACCAGATTTATGAATATAGACCATAGGGTTTAAGAGCTGCAGACATATTAATTTGGGTATTTCGTTTTCAAAAAAAAAAAAAAAAATAGTATACAATATATACAATACAAAAAGTACAAGGCAAATATAAGGCATTGAGGTACAGTTCAGAATATGTGGAAAAAAAGAATAAGAACAACAACTAAAACATAGAATAAAAAAAATTCATTTGATTTTCCTTGTAGAAACTGTAGGGGAGAGCGGGGCACAACCTAACGCTTTTTGACTTTCTCAGTTTGTGTAAATCCACTTGGGGTTCAGAGTATTTATTGTTTCCCACATTAATTGCACACATGTCTAGTACAATTATGTGGTTTTGTTTCATTAATACAGTGTATACTTTTTTCTTGATTTACCCCGAAAGAATGAAAGTTAAATGTGACTACATGCCCCATAGATGGGGTACATTGTAACATGTGGTTGGGCACAATGTAACATGACCAAATAACAGCTTAAAATGTTACCTGATATAATCAAAAAAATATGCAAGACAAACTAAAATATTTTGTCAATAAAATACAATTTGTAACTTTTTTAAATATAATAATGGCATTTTTTTAATCATTAAAAATATAAGCATTTTTGAGTTTGACTACAAACACATCGCTAAATACAGTTCAAAACATAATAATAATGAATCATTTCTGAACATTAACTCTCAGTCATTATTCACCCTTTTTTCATGGTTTCTCAAAAGAATTCATAAAAGTATAGAATATAATGGCATATTTCTAATAGGGGCTCATTGTAACGCAGTGTTACAACCAGGGTTCTAAATTAACTTTTTTGATCACCAGCCATTGTGGCTGTTAACTTTCTAAAGTTACCAGCCAATCAGAATTTCCACTAGCCATTTTTTTCCCGGTGAAAATAAGAGAAATTATGAGTGCCACTGAATGGATTTGATCATTTTATTAACATTGTTGGCATGAAAACACATATAAAGTAAAATGCATGGGAAACAAAGTGCTGCCAGGGGGATAAATGACAGAGAACAGAGCCTTATGTTGTATCATGGTAATGCCTCATGCATCAACGGCCAAACTGGCTAGTAAGTTTTTATTAACACCCGCCAAAATGAAATTTAACCCGCATTTGGCAGGTTGGCGGGTGTTAATTTAGAACCCTGGTTACAACGTACCCCATCTGCACAACTGGTATTTAAATTGCGGCTCGTGTCTTCTGCTGTTAGACCAGCATTAAAGAACAATCTCAACTGTTAAATAACAGATATAAGATTACAATATCGGACTTGTCTTATTTTAAATAAGCACAAAAAACAGAGATGAAAACTAAACTTAAGTAAGAAATGTACTTTTGCCATGGTTAAATACATGTTCAGTAATATCTTCCAGAGATTTTTTAATTTTGGAACTATTTTTTCTCTAAATAATGTTGATATGGCAACTAGTAAACACACTGAGTTTCGTCATTCTGGTATATGTGGAAAGGGTTAAAACATGCGCATTACAACTAACCCCGCGTTAGGTTTTGCCCTGCGCTCCCCTATTAAAAAACAAAAACCTTTTTTCGTTTTTTTTTTTTCAACAAAACGAAAAACAAGAATTCAGCTTTTTTTTTTTTTTTTTTTTTTCAGAGGTGGAATATTCAAGAATTTTTTTAATTTTCGATTTCTAGATGTGGGGAATTATACGCCCCTTTCTGCTGATTGGTCAGCCGAAGATCAAATTGTTCCGTCATCAGTTCTTCCTCAGTACCGCATAGCAGAATAATAGTCCTGCGCTGCTACGGACGTGTTTATTGCAGCTACATTTAATCTTTTATTCATAAAACAATCGCTCGACACAACCCGTCCCGGGGCAGAGCCTAGACAGGGCTTTCTCCTGTGTAGATATAAATGCACATACACTTCGCATCAGCTGGGTATGGCAGGATATACAATGAGGAAAATAAGTATTTGAACACCCTGCTATTTTGCAAGTTGTCCCACTTGGAAATCATGGAGGGGTCTGAAATTGTCATCGTAGGTGCATGTCCACTGTGAGAGACATAATCTAAAAAAAAAATCCAGAAATCACAATGTATGATTTTTTTAACTATTTATTTGTATGATGTATTTTATATTGTTTAAAAAACGAAAATAACTATAAAAGGAGCAGTTTTTTGTTTTTTAATACCGTTTCTATAAGGAAAATCGAATGAACAAAAAAGTACACAGACCTTTTTGTTTTGTGATTTTTATATTTGAAAGGTCTGCAATACTATTGTGAGATCAGTGTTACGAAAGGTAATACATTTTTTTGTTTAAAGAGTTTTGTTTAATTTATTTGTCATGTCTATTTTAAAGTAAATCCAAAAAGGAATCGAAAAAGGTTAATACATTTTCAATATCTTCAAATTATGTGCTACAAAAAGTACATTTATCACAAACTATGACTATATCTACTAATGGCTGCATTTACAAGGTAACATCTATGAATACTTTTGTAAATTATTTATTTTACTTAATTAGAAATAATATATTTATATGGTAATGTCCAAATGTTGTGCCAATATATACAATGAGGTTTAAAGGGTTAGTTCACCCAAAAATGAAAACTATGTCAGTAATTACTCACCCTCATGTTGTTGGACACCCGTAAGACATTCGTTCATCTTCGGAACACAAATGAAGATATTTTTGTTGAAAGCTGATGGCTGAGAAAGGCCTCAGCAAGCCCTCCATAGGGATTCAGTACATTTACACTCACAAGACCCATAAAAGGCACTAAAACGTCGTTACAAAGTCCATCTCACTACAGTGACTCTACAATCATTTTACAAAGCGACGACAATAGTTTTTGTGCGCAAAAAAAAATCGAAATAACGACTTTATTCAACACAAACTTTGGCCTCTGCCGTGAACTCATGAAGCACCACGACGCATGCGCGAGAATATTATGCAGATCCGGCGTTCGGACACATAACCCAGAAGTGAGGAGAAGATGTGTCTATAAGCAGAGGAAGACGCGCCGTATCTACGCTGTTGAATTCTACATTGATCGTGCTTTAGGTCTCGGCGTAGTGCTCAAAATGGGACTAAAGTGTGCATTTCATGGATTCCCAAACGCCAGCGCTATGTCATATTCTCGCGCATGCATCATGGTGCTTCGTGAGTTCACGGCAGAGACCAAAGTTTGTGTTGAATAAAGTCGTTATTTTGATTTTTTTTGAATAGTTTTGAAAAACTATTGTCGTCGCTTTGTAAAATTATTGTAGAGTCACTGTAGTGAGATGGACTTTGTAACAACGTTTTAGTGCCTTTTATGGGTCTTGTGAGTGTAAATGTACTGAATCCCTATGGAGGGCTTGCTGAGGCCTTTCTCAGCATCAGCTTTCAACAAAAATATCTTCATTTGTGTTCCGAAGATGAACGGAGGTCTTACGGGTGTCCAACGACATGAGGGTGAGTAATTAATGACATAGTTTTCATTTTTGGGTGGACTAACCCTTTAAGCCATTTGGTTTGGATCTGACATTAAAGCAATTTCATATAAAATTGTTATTAAAATGTTTATCAAAAAAGGAGATACCATTTACAAAAATAATTTGTAAGGTTGTATTGTTAATATCCACAACTGAGAATTTGGGTATAGCCCTAATTACTTTAATTAAATTCATTTAAATTCAATGACTCCATGTACAATGACTTCTTATTATGAGTGATATTACCATTGTTCCATATAAAACACCTGCTTGGAGAAAAACTGTTTCTATACAAAAGTGACCAGAATCATAATGCTTGTTTGTGATAATTGGCCAAAGCAAAAGAAAGTTTTCACGGATAGTTTTTGGACTGCTTTTTACAGAAAATTGGAGTAATAAATGAAAATGGTGTGGATGAAGTCATGTTGTGCTTCCATCTTCTATCAGCTCGCTTTCTGACTGGGTATATAGAAGGGCAAAACCTCAATAACAAAAAAAATATCTAGGGAATCAAGTGGTGATCTATAGTGGATATAATATATGCATAATGTACTGACGGTAACAAGGTTGCGCTGTTGAGGCTTGCGCAGCCTCATGAGGAGAAATCAAAACAAATCAGCCGCTCAAACAGAGAAACTCAGTTAATATACTGCGGTAAAAATTCTACAGTTAAGCAACACCACATGAGCGTGCTGTTTTCCTGAATAACATCATGACTGAAAATGACACTGATTTCATATGACCGTTCCATAAACAAATAATTAACATTATGTCACTTACATTTTAGATGTAATATTGACTGTTTTTGTTCTATTTCAGCAGCGAAAATAGTTCCAAACAAAGATCACAGCAGAACCATAACGCATCTCACAGCAACAGTGTGTCACTGAATGATCCAGCGTTTTGAACTAATCAGTTGAATCAAAGATTCAATGACCTATTTATAAACAACCGCCTAATTCTTGAACGAATCAGTCGTTTGAACGAATCGACTCAATGACTCGCTCATTAATACCTGCCGCCACCTACTGGCAGTTTAGTTTCATATTTAAACATTCTTTCCAACTTTTCCTATTTGTATATTCAAAAAATATTTACAACAATCTCATAACATTATTTAATAGAGTTCATTTGATTGGAAACAATCCTATAGTGTCTTAATCTAGTTTAATGTATTTATCAAATTTAAGAATATAAAATTAAAGCTGAAGCATCGCCTATATTTATTAAGATTATGGAAAATATGCTCTTTATAAAAGGTAAAAATATCACAAATATGCAGATTTAAAATATTTAAAAGCAGACAGAACACTGGTGAGAATATTGCTTCAGAATAAATTACACACACACACACACACACACACACACACACACACACACACACACACACACACACACACACACACACACACACACAAAAGTAATAAAATAAGCATGTTTACGGGCTTAATGTCGAGCCCTGTTGGTAATCAACATGTTTTACGATTTTATATTGTTGTGGCTCTGACGTTCTTCCGTGCAGATTCAGTCTCTCCTAACACACCTCACACCACAGGAAAATCTGATAAAATAATCTGTAGAACCATCAAGATAATCTGGACTTTATCTAGAATTGTCATAAGGGGAGAATTGGGCACATTATCTTTTAGTGTGTGGGTTGCTTTAGTTCATCTCTCAAAAATATTGTATCGTTTGGTAGAACATTCTTTGTAGAGTTTGTTAATTTTACAATACGAACTTAATTTTGGTCTCTGGCTGTTAAAGAGGAGAAATGCCTCCTCTCCTTTAGAGTATAAAATCATTAAATATGATAACTTAATTAACTGGGATAAGTTATAATGTACAACTATCTATCAAGCTTAGTTTGATCTGTCTTCTTTTTCAGGCAATGGTGGCTTGTTATCCTGGAAATGGAGCAGGATACGTGAAACATGTAGATAACCCTAATGCAGACGGCCGCTGTGTCACCTGTATTTACTATCTGAATAAGAACTGGAATGCCAAGGTATACATTTAGTTATCATGTTTTTAAAAATACGTCATTTTCAATATTTGTTGTACGATGATGATGGTAATTGATCAAATGTCACTGTGTTCTTAGGAGCATGGGGGATTGCTAAGGATCTTTCCTGAAGGGAAATCATATGTAGCCGACATCGAGCCTTTGTTTGATCGACTTCTGCTTTTCTGGTCAGATCGTAGGAACCCTCATGAAGTTCAACCGTCATATGCTACAAGGTTAGTGTGTTAGCTCTCATGTTATTGAGCTATGTCGAGATAGTTTCGGCATCATGCTGAAGTGTCTGTTTTGTGTCACAGGTATGCAATCACTGTGTGGTACTTTGATTCAGAGGAAAGAGCTGAAGCAAAAAGAAAATTTCAAGATCTGACAGGTTGGTTCAGCTAAAATCATCAGTATCAGTGTATTGTTTAAAAAAAAAAAAGATGTAATCGAAATATCTAATTGTTTAAACTTTTATATTTCAGCTACCTCACAGGAAGGTTCATCATCGTGATGTGTAAATACACTGGGCTGTCTCCTCTGAGAGGATTTCTTTTATCTTATTATTGTCTTATTTCTTTGCTCTTTTTTTCTATTTTTGAATTGCTTGTTGCACTAATGGTACCTCTCCCTCCACGTATTTTGTGATTTTACTTGGTTTGAATCTGGTCCTTACAATCAGTGAAGAGTTGTTTGAATAACACGCTGCTAATGTAAAGACAATTTGCGATAATCTTAATACGGATTAATGTACTACTCTTTATATATATAAAATACCTTTTCAGAGCTGTATAATCTATTTAAAGAAAATAAACAAAAATGTATAGATGAAATAAGATATATAACACTAGTTAATAATGTCAACAAGCATTATAAATATGTTTATTTTCATGATTGTCCCTTTTTGATATTATGCTGTTATTTGTTGTTTTATGTTTTTGGCACGTTATCATTTTTTGCTTAATTAATGAACACTTCAATAGAAAGGAAATTTGGAACTTGTCAGTTGTCTTGAAGACTTTTGAAATAGTTTATAAAACTATTTGTTACTAAGAATGTTTATAAAAGAAAAAAAATGTGTTCACTTTTTTTTTCTTTTTCCAAAAAGCACTGAGAGAATTTAATCAGCTTGCATGCAGGTCAGCAATGCTGCTCAACCACACCCTTGGATCAATATTTGAGAGTTGTTTTATAAAACTTGCAGCTTTATAAACTGTTCCTTTTTACAAAAGTTGTTCTGGAAAATAAACTCGAAATGTCTGAACAGTTTGTACATGTACTGTACATGAAGTGAGACTTTAAACTATTTGAAATGGCCAAATTAAACAATGCAAAAGTGTTTTCAATAATTGTACAATTGTTTGAATTATATTGTTCTGTTCCAGTAATAAAGTTTTTTTTCTTTGGCCATAATTTAACACTAGGTGTCGCTGTGTCTTTGCTGATGCTATTGGACTTTTACTGGAGATGTATACTGGCCTTTTGATTCAATTTATCACATAAAGATAAAATCTATAGGCACCATATTTATTTATAAGAATAAATGTTTCTTTAAAATGTTTTGTTTGTTTGTTCTGTCATTAAAGAGATAGTTCAAGCCTAGGTTTATGACATTCTTCTTTTAGACGATTACATTCAGAGTTATATTAAAAAAAGTCCTGGCTAGTCCAAGCTTTATAATGGCAGTGAATGGCAGCTCAAAATTTGAAGCCCAAAAAAAGTGCCTTCCGTATTAAATGTAACACCTCTCACAGTTCAAAATGCTTATGCTTAACTCCGTTTGTATTTGTCTGTCATATAGGCCTACACCAAGGAAGGCTTTGGGGTGAGTTAATCATGGGGGAATTTTATTTTTGGGTGAACTATCCCTTTAAAATTAGTTTATAAGTTATTGTAGCTCCGCCTATTTCCATATTGTGGCCAATGACAGCAACAGTTAGCAAAGAACATAATTTGGTAAATACGCTTCGATTGAACTGGCCGTGTCCTCCATTATTAAACTTTGTGGAAACATGAAGGACCATCTCACTATAAGAGAAGGTACGGTAATAATCATTCACTGCATATTAAAGGTCCCGTTCAAAACAACAGTATTTTTAACACAATGTACTTATCTGTATACTGCTGTTTTCACTGTCCTAAAAACGGCTGATGACTTCCTTTATTCTATGAAGTCCCTCCTTCAGAAATACGTAACGAGTTCTGATTGTGCCAGCGGTTCCCGTGTTGTGATTTGACCGCAGCTTAGCGCACGTGGAAAGGTCACGCCTCTTAACGGGAGATATATATGCGCTTAATGATCTCTACAGCGTCCCTGGGAAAGCCAAACAAAGGTGATTTGACTCCAGGATGAAAATAACAGCGTCTCGACGACATGGCGACAAACACACTCAAACGCAACAATTCCTTTTCTCCACGCGACCGTCCTCTTCTCCACGTGGGACAGCAACAAGACCACGCCCCCTTTTTTCACGTATTCTTGTGGGCGGAGGTTAGTCTGTTCTACTGACGTCATTTATGTAGGAAGTACCAGGATGTAGACCAAGCCAGACATTCGCTGTAGGCTTTGAAAGGGAACTTCTGTTAAATAAAATATCTCGCTTGGCATTGAACTTTGAGCTTTATAATTTTACAGGTATTATTTATGCTCTAACAGCAACATTACACACTAACTAAAGTTTGAACAGTGGGATCACGAAGAACGGGACCTTTAAGCATGGTTTACTGTCTAAAACACATAGCTATTTTTATTTTTAGAAAACTACATGTAAAACTACGGTGAAATTCTCATAAAATGTGTTTAAATAGCCTATCTAAATATAGTATGATAAAGCAATATCAAATATGAGTGAACATTTTCGGCCAATCATGTTAAAGGTCCCGTTCTTTGTGTTTTTGAAGCTTTGATTGTGTTTACAGTGTGCAATATAACATGTGTTCATGTTTCGCGTGTAAAAAACAGTATTTTTCACAGAATTTACTTATCTGTATACCGCTGTTTTCACTCTCCTAAAAACGGCTGATGACTTCCTTGTTCTATGAAGTCCCTCCTTCAGAAATATGTAACGAGTTCTGATTGTGCCAGCGGTTCCTGTGTTGTGATTCGACAGCAGCTTAGCGCACGTTGTACGGAAAAGTCACGCCTCTTAACGGGAGATATATGCGCTCAATGATCTCTACAGCGTCCCTGGGAAAGCCAAACAAATGTGATTTTACTCCGGGATGAAAATAACAGCGTCTCGACGACATGGCGACAAACACAGTCAAACGCAGCACTTCCTTTTCTCCACGCGACACGTCCTCTTCTCCACGTGGGACAGCAACAAGACCACGCCCTCTTTTTCGCGTATTCTTGTGGGCGGAGGTTAGTCTGTTCTACTGACGTAATTAAAGAAGGAAGTACCAGGATGTAGTCCAAGCCGGCCGTTCGCTGTAGGCTTTGAAAGGGAACTTCTGTTAAATAAAATATCTCGCTTGGCATTGAACTTTGAGCTTTATAATTTTACAGGTATTATTTATGCTCTAACAGCAACATTACACACTAACTAAAGTTTGAACAGTGGGATCACGAAGAACGGGACCTTTAAATCTGCTGTGAAAGGGCGAGCTGTTTAAGCTTTTATGTAAAACTTGGACATGTCCACGTGTTTATTACCATCTGAACGGGTAGATCTTAGGTGAAAACTAAACATAACATTAAAAATGACGCAAACTAATGTGAAACTATTTTTGCCTAGCGTTCTTAAAACACGTTTTTCCCTATGATAACTTTGTTAATGCATGTTTTATAGCTAATTATCATGTCTATATCACACACACACACTCAAACATTGTTATTTGTAGTTTTTGAGGCCCATAGGCATAATCTGTAGTCAAAGTGAACACTATAGCCTACAGTGTGGTAAGAAAACAGACTAGGTTGGACTAGGTATTCTGCTTTAATTTGTCATAAAATTTATCTGACCTTTATCAAAGTCACAATTATAGACAAAACACAATGCGGCACTAGCAACACAGACAATTTATCTTTCATGCCTTTATTGAACCCAAACCCATTAAGCTTTCACAGTGCTGTGGAAAAAGTATGTGGACTTTTTACCAGGGTGTGATCCACAGCTGCTTTTAGTGTTGTGATAGTAGTTCATGAGTTCTTTTTTGTCTTTCCCACCGTAAAATTTCACATACTTTTTTTTCAAAGCACTGTGAATGAGTAATGAAATGTTCAATAAAGAAATTATTATAATTTTTGTATGTTATTATCTTAAAGGGTTAGTTCACCCAAAAATGAAAATGATGTCATTAATGACTCACCCTCATGTCGTTCCACACCCGGAACACCATTTAAGAGATTTTAGAGTTAGTCCGAGAGCTTTCTGTCCCCCCATTGAAACTGTACGGTATACTGTCCATGTCCAGAAAGGTAATAAAAACATAATCAAAGTAGTCCATGTGACATCAGTGGGTTAGTTCGAATTTTTTGAAGCATCGAAAATACATTTTGGTCCAAAAATACATTTTGGTCCAATCCCTCTTCCGGTCTGTTGTCAATCCACGACTCCGCAGTGACGCTGCTGACCGTCTTATGATATGTATCGCGATAGACACGTAATCGGTATTAAAAAAAATGTGTTCGATAATTTTTTTTTTCTTCTGTGAAGAGAGTTTGGTTGCATGAACAAAGGCACTCGCTCTCTGGTAACCTAGCAACGTAGGGAGTGACCCGCTAACAGCCAATCATGTAACCGGATTATGCTTGGTTGTGCCATATTGTTGTCCCGTGTTGGATTATTCAGTAACAGAACCATAGATATGAACAGAACCGGCGAGGAGTGATAAGTGGAAAATGAGTGCCGCAGCGAACGAGGAAAATTGTTTATAAAACAGGGAAAAAAGTCAGCTCGCCAGTATTGTAGTTTTTTTGGACATTATAAGTCTGCCCGTTGTCAGACCAAACCACCTTAAACCTTGTTTATACTTTTGTCTGGCTCCGCAGCGCGAGCCTCCACTGACTGCGCGCGCACCTTATCCGTTTGGGGGCGTGTTTATACGCAATGTGCTCGCCGTTGTGCTATTCTTTGAAACGACATGGAGAGGTACTCTGCATCAGTGCCTTATGACAAAGCATCTAAACGGTTCAAAGAAATAACGGAGGCACTGCACCTTAATGTTAAGAGATAATTGTTAAGTGTTCATTGTGATTTTAGACTTATGTTTACATTTGAATTATTGAGTGTTTTCCATGGTTGTGTGTGTCGACATTTCTGCCTTTATAACCCAGGGGATTATAATCAGAGGAAGGTTAAGTTTAAAATAAAAATGTTTAAATGTAATATATATTTTTCTCCTGGTCCTTATTTTAAATAGGTCATGAAAATTATTGATATCGACCGATATGAAACACTTATATCGTGATACAGTTTTCAGCCATATCGCCCAGCCCTAATATAATATATCCAGCAAAAGGTGCTGGGACGTATTAAACTACCTGTTGATCTACATATTGATTACTCTTGCAATATCTGTAAAGGTGAAGAGGAAACAATTTTTCCTTTATTACTGTAATGGGGATCTACTGGTTATGAAAATTAGTCACCAATATGGGGTGTCTAGTCAGGACACGGAAGGCAGGGATATTCATTGAAGGGTTTAATATATATCATTTAAAATACAGATGCACAGGCACTATTCTCTTTGGTGCTTTACAGTGTAAGTATGGTTTTGTGGTCACTGACGCAAACGAACACAACCTGAAACTTAACTTATACATTGAAACTAAACTGACGGCTATTCTCTGCAAACCAGGACATGTCGCAACATGTCTGAAAGGGGGCGTGGTCTGAGCGAACACTCGCTGTACATGCTCCGTACCGATTCACATCACTTGAGCCTTTTGCACAGCCGCCCCATAAATCACGATGTGATTTATCTTCTAGAAAGGCTCAACTATCCACAGGAACTGTTGTCGAGGCATCATCCGGGATGGCCGGCAGCTCAATGAGCTTGGCCACTGGTCTGGTGTAGGTCCTCTTGTCCACCTGCACCTCAGCCGTCCTAACTTTACCATCAACACTCCTAATGGTCTTTGTGACTCGTCCCACGGGCCACAACGCACGAGGTAACCTTTGGTCAATTACCATCACCACTGTACCAACAGTGAGGTTCTCTGTCTCCTTTACCCATTTCTGCCTTGACTGCAAGAAAGGTAAGTAGTTCCGTATGAAATGGGTCCAAAACTGGTCAGCTAACACCTGACTATGCCGCCATCTTCTCCGACTGAGAATCTCAGACTCAGGGTACACCACTTGAGGAAGTGAAGAGTCGGGCCGCCCCATGAGGAGGTAGTTAGGGGTTACGGGATCCACATCGGCTACATCTGTCGACACATAGCCCAGTGGCTTGGAGTTGAGGATTCCCTCTACCTCAATCAGAACTGTCTGCAAAACTTCTTCGGTCACTGTCTGTGCTCCAAGAGTAACGTAGAGTGCAGCCTTAATGGATCTGACTTCCCGTTCCCAGGCTCCACCACAGTGAGGTGCATTTGGTGGGTTGAACTGGAAACGAATCTGGTGCTTAGACAACTTGGTCTGCAGCTCTTTGCACATGACCTCAAACTTGCTCTGAGCTCACGCTCCCCTCCACGGAAGTTGGTCCCACAGTCAGAGAGAAGCTCGAAGGGAGTTCCCCGTCTAGCCATGAACCTTCTGAGTGACATAAGGAACGAGTCGGTATCCATGTTGGGCAGCACATCCAAGTGAATGCACTTAAAAACTATTCCCCATCTCTTTTCGGTACTCCGACCTCGCTTGACCTGGAACGGGCCAAAGCAATCTGCTCCTGTTGAATAAAATGGAGGCTTCAGGAGGCGGCGACGACAAGGGGGCAGATCTCCCATCTTGAGAATAACAGGCTTTGCTCTCCATTTCTGGCACTCCGGGCAGGATCTCTGATGACGACGCACAGCTTCGCGGCCTTGGAGGATCCAAAACTTGCGTCGGAGCTCTGCAAAGACCCTCTCAGATCCAGAATGGAGTAACCTGTTGTCATACTGTCGTATGATAAGTTTGGTAATATGGTGCTTAGGTTCTAGCACAATTGGGTGTACAACATCTTCTTCCAGACTGGTAGAACGGCGCAACCTACCACCTACTCGTATAAGGCCCCTAGCGACGTCGTACTCTGGAGCAAGTGACAAGAGCCGACTGCTGGATGGAAGTGCTTTCCCTGTTTTTAAGCACTTGACTTCGTCTGGAAAGCTATCATACTGTGCTCTCTGAAGGATTCGGAGTTCTGCTTCTGCATAGTCATCTGCACTGAGGGCGCTTGACTGGGAGGCCGCCCCATGCAATGACCTATTCGTTGCCTCAAGGAGATCTTCAAAGGTAGAGTGGTCTTCAGCGGCTGGGATCTCTGAAGCAGTAATGACTGACATAATGCCACAGAACGCAGACCTCTTCATTTCTGTCTCATCTTGGACCTCCACGAAAGAAGTTGTGGCTGGCCAACTCTCACGTGGTAGCCGAAGGAAGGCAGGACCTTGGCTGAATTGGTTTGGCTTGGCTAGGTTGGAGAGTGTCATCCCTCTGGTGATAGCGTCGGCAGGGTTATTCTGGGTATCCACATACCTCCATGACCGGTGATCCGTCAGCTCCTGAATCTCAGATACACGAGTCCCTACAAACACCTTGTATCTGCAGGACTCTGACTGTACCCAGGTAAGTACTGTGGTAGAGTCAGACCACAACACTGTGTCTCTCAACTGAAGGGTGAGCTCTCTCTGGATCATCTGGGCAAGCTGAGCTCCGGTAAGGGCAGCACAGAGCTCAAGGCGTGGTATAGACTGTTGTTTCTTTGGTGCCACTCTTGAGCGTGCCAGCACAAAGGCTACTTGATTTTGTTGTAGAAAATTATTTACTTCCACAGAGGGACCACAAAGTAATTATTTTACACAGAAATAACCGATATCGGTGTTTAGTTTAGTAATACACTGACGTACTTTCACGTACAACGTTTTAACAATTTTGTAGCAAGAAACTGTTACCAGGTTGAAATGCCTATGAGTTACAAAACCGATTAAAAGCAACAAAACAACATATTAAATAACAAATTACAACAAATCACTAACATGAATTTGCCAATTTGAATTGTAACCAAACTATATTAGGCCTACCATTCTGAATTTGGGCAAGGAGATTCAAGCATTATGATGACATCATAATATCTGTCACTTTTATCAAATTTTTCTGTCACCCATTCTAATTTTGGGCAATTATCAAGCACCACTGAAACTTTATTTCTGTTCAGTCATTGTCATTCATGTTTGTAAATGACAGTACGCTTCTCAACCCGAGCCGATTATGAACATTAAGCTCTGTTTGATTTCAAAATTTGTAATCGTGACATAAAGCTTTATAAAAAAAAAAAAAAAAATATATATATATATATATATATATATATATATATATATATATATATATATATATATATAAGAATATGCATTGTCTGCCAAAACAATAGCAGTTAACTTTTGCATGTATGATGTGCTGTATAGTCTCATGACAAAAACACTCATGAGAAATATTCAAACCTGCATGAACTATTAGAAGACAGGCTGAAATGATTTGAAAAAGACTTTTGCTCAAGCTAAAACCAAGAGTTAATTGATTATAGCTAAAATAATCCTGTATAATTTTGATCCTGTATAATGGAAGACAATGGACAAAATCAAGACTTCTTACTTATAAAGGTTTACTATATCTTATAGCTGAAAAGAGCTAGAGCGAAATTTTTGTCTGCACTTACATTTTTAAATAGTTTTTAAATATATATATTTTTAAAGGGTACAGTGTACAGCTGTGTTTTCTCTCACCGCCGTGCAGGATGTTAATGAAGACATTCTCGAAGCTGAACAGAACAGAGATAACGCTTCAATGTACAGCTGGCACAACTGTGTGTCTTCCCTTGCTGCTGTGCAGGATGTTGATAAAGACATTCCCAGTGAAAAGCAAGGGGGCATCAGCAATCCCCACAACAGCACTTCTCTGATTGTGCCCATGATCTATGACTGAGGAGAACGACAGCACTACTTTGTCATCAGAGGAAATTTTCCATTTAAGTTTAAAGGGAAATACAGGTCAGCTTACTACCACAAACTCCAACATGACGCTTTTTAACATTTTCTTCTGGACATATTTTTTATCCTAATGAAAATGTGGACTGAGGATCAAGGAAGGATTTTGGTTGTGTGAGTCCCAATACCACCGCAATAATGTGTCCATTCTAAGGCAATCTTTAATATATTTTTTTGTGGTTTATACTGTAAATTTTCTTCTTCTTTTTTATTAACAGGGGACATCTTCCAGCACTGAAAATTGTGAAATTGTGGGTGTAAAGGATCATATGGAAAGGAACCCGTTTTTCCGATTCACAAAAGGTTTGTTTCATTACTTGGTAACAAAAGTTTTTTGTACTCTCTTGGAATTTAAACTCATGAAAAGGTACATCATAGTTCATGTCTGGAATCATGTGACAGTTGTGCAACAGATAATGAATTAATTGTAACCCATTCTCACGCAAACAAAATATTTGTTTCCCTTTCCTTTGTAAACATTTTGCAATAAAATACACTCACCTAAAAGATTGTTAAAAAATCTGTTCTTCAATTGATTGTGGCAATTTGTAAAGTTTGGGCACAGATGATGTCTTATGTGAGATGGTGGTCCAGTGGGTTAAACCATGGAACTGATATGCAGAAGGTTGCTGGTTCGATCCCAGCGGTCAGTGTGTCCTTGAGCAAGGCACTTTACTCCATGTTGCTCCAGGGGGATTGTCCCTGTACGAAGGGCACTGTAAGTCGCTTTGGATAAAAGCGTCTGCCAAATGCATAAATGTAAATCTAGACTAAAAACACATTTCTTTACAATGGCATACACATAGAACTGTCTTAATTCTACGTGGCATTGATTCAACAAGGTGCTGAAAGCATTCTGTAGAAATGTTGGCCCATATTGATAGGACAGCATCTTGCAGTTGATGGAGATTTGTGGGATGCACATCCAGGGCACGAAGCTCCCGTTCCACCACATCCCAAAGATGCTCTATTGGGTTGAGATCTGGTGACTGTGGGGGCCATTTTAGTACAGTGAACTCATTTAGCCCTTTTCCACCGAGGCAGTGCTAGAGCTAGATCGGAGCCAGAGCCTAGTTTCATATCGGTTCTTTGTGTTTCCACACCCAAAGCCCCAGCTCCGAGCCAGGAAAAGTGGTTCTTAAGTAGCACCAAAACATTGCTGGGCTAGAACAGGGCTAGAAGTAAGAACCGATTACGTCAGGCGCTGGGGGCGGGGTCAACAAGACGAACACAAACTTGAGATCCGCCATTTTTTAAATAGCAGCTAATGGAGCTAACAGCTGCTGCTCGTTTGTAATCTCCGTCTATACAAATTACGGCAAACTGCATGAATGCGTTGGATTCGCTGTGTTTTCGTTGTGTTTTGATGCCGATGTAGGATCGTAAAGCCATGTGAATCAATAGTAACGCAACGTTTGCATTGTTGATGGAAGGCTTGTTGGCAGCGGTGCTGTGCAGAGACCGATCACCGTATGATAACGAGTCCAGCGAGAGCACACGACTCCTTATGCTTTTGATTGACTCATGCGTTTTTTTAAATATTATACGTGGATCAGTCTGCGCAGCGCCGATGCATCTCGAACAAGCCTGGTGTGTTTTGTGTTTCCCGCTGCCCAGGGTTGCCAGGTTTTCACAACAAAACCCGCCCAATTGTTACTCAAAACAAGCCCAATCGCGTTTCAGGGGGATTCCCCGGTAAAAATCACATTTGGGGGTAAAATATGTATTTTTTTTGGCATGGTTGCCTACTAAAATTCGCATTCCCGGGGCTAAATATCACATAATTGGGGTCGCTTCAACCCGCGGACATGAAAAACAGCCCGCGGCAACAGTGATGAAGTAGCCCAATTCCGACTTGGCACCCAAGCCCAAATCCGACTTGGCACTGCCTCGCTAGCGTTGCTGAGAAAGATGAGACGTATACAGTGACGTAAGACATGGCTCTGTTGTGGCTCTCAGCATGTGGAAAAGCAAACGGTTCTTAGAAGGCTCCTCAGTCGAACCAACTATGAACTGGGATTAGCACTGGCTCTGAACTAGCACCCGGTTCATTCTGGTGGAAAAGGGGTAAGAGTCATGTTCAAGAAACCAATTTGAAATTATTCAAGCTTTATGACATGGTGCATTATTGTGCTTGAAGAAGCCATCAGAGGATGGGTACATGGTGGCCATAAAGGGATGAACATGGTCAGAAACAATGGCCGAGGCATTTAAACGATGCCCAATTGGCACTAAGGGGCCTAAAGTGCGCCAAGAAAACATCCCCCACACCATTACACCACCACCACCAACCTGCACAGTGGTAACAAGGCATGATGGATCCATGTTCTCATTCTGTTTACGCCAAATTCTGACTCTACCATCTGAATGTCTCAACAGAAATCGAGACTCATCAGACCAGGCAACATTTTTCCAGTCTTCAACTGTCCAATTTTGGTGAGCTTGTGCAAATTGTAGCCTCTTTTTCCTATTTTTAGTGGAGATGAGTGGTACCCGGTGGGGTCTTCTGCTGTTGTAGCCCATCCGCCTCAAGGTTGTGCGTGTTGTGGCTTCACAAATGCTTTGCTGCATACCTCGGTTGTAACGAGTGGTTATTTCAGTCAAAGTTGCTCTTCTATCAGCTTGAATCAGACGGCCCATTCTCCTCTGACCTCTAGCATCAACAAGGCATTTTCGCCCACAGGACTGCTGCATACTGGATGTTTTTCCCTTTTCACACCATTCTTTGTAAACCCTAGAAATGGTTGTGTGTGAAAATCCCAGTAACTGAGCAGATTGTGAAATACTCAGACCGGCCCGCCTGGCACCAACAACCATACCATGCTCAAAATTGCTTAAATCACCTTTCTTTCCCATTCTGACATTCAGTTTGGAGTTCAGGAGATTGTCTTGACCAGGACCACACCCCTAAATGCATTGAAGCAACTGCCATGTGATTGGTTGATTAGATAATTGCATTGATGAGAAATTGAACAGATGTTCCTAATAATCCTTTAGGTGAGTGTATGTGGTGAGGACAGAAGACATGGAAAATGTCAGTATGTTAAGTAGACTGCTTCTATCTGAAGCAGATAGAGTTTCCTTACTCTCAGAATATGGTTATATTAGCAATTGGGCTATTTTAATCACATTTTGCCAGCAAAAAAGGCCCATTGTCATGAACGTATATATGAACTTTCAAGCCAAGCAGCCTTCTGTCTGTCAGCACGGCGAATTCACGTGACCAATATGAATTACTGATTAACTGTAAATGTGACCACAACGTCAACGTCAGTTACTATTTACTGTTGAATTAGCTAAAATTACAGGTCCTCAAACCTACTTGCCCCAATGCAGGACATAATTCAGTTGTAGTAATTCAGATAAGTTAAACCACGTCCCCTAATCATCTTCCTTTTCATATAACTATTATCTCTCCTGTAGGGTCTATTTGGCAATGTCCTTCCTAAAGACGTCACTGTAATGGTTCTTCTGAACAAAGGTTCCAGCGCTCCTCAATGAGTTGCTGGGCTGGTGTAAGAGACTAGATGAATACATACCGGCCCACGGCATGTAAAGATATGCAGCGGTTTGTACTGCATAATCAGGAAATCAACAACACAGTGGTGATGCGTCAGGTTGTCACTGTTGCAAAAATATGCTGCGAAACACCTTGCAGGGTCATATGAATAGACTTCGGCTGTAGTAGATGCTTGAAGAAGTCTGCCTATTCAACATACAGGGGTACGTATTATTCCACAAATCTATGGTGACAAGTTTTAACAAGCCTTTCGGACAATAAGAACAGTAGATAATTTATTGTGTTATAATAGATAAATAGACACAAGCTGTGGAAATACAAACTAAAGTCAGTGGACAAAAATCTTGTTCTTTCTTCTAGGCACAAGAGCTCCCAATGAGAATGCCCGTCTAAGGTACCACGGCAAGCCTGCAACAGTGTATCCTTTAGGCGTATGGTTGTTCAGGATGGTGTGTGTGGGCAGTTCTCTGTCAAACACCTCCCTGAGATCTTCGTCAGGAACTAGAACACAGAAGATCTTTCCAAAAGTGCGAGCATGTGGACGGATCATACATGAACTTTTATTACTGCTTAAAATAATGCGATCAGTTACACCAAGTATAAGTCTTAATAATCAGACATTTCTCCCCTCTTTCTTCACTGAATGCATAGATCTGATCTGTTCATGCATGGAAAGTGATCCAGCCAAGCGGATTGATTGTTTATATATATACACAAATGCAATTACAGGCGCAAGCACAGCTTACATGCACTTACAAGAAGAAACAAATATTTACTTGCTTACATGTAACTAATATGTTATAATTTACTGTTACAAAGTTCCAAGCACAGCTGACATGCCCTTCTTCACTTTTCAATTTTTTTTCTTTTTCTTCTGTAAGATGTGATATGTAAACTGTCACAGTAAGAATGAGGCCTTTCTGTTTCCCCCACAGTCCAAAGACATAAGTGAATTAAAGAAAACTAAATTAAATAATGATGTGGACAGATAAATCATTTGTATCTGAAATATTCCATAATTATTTTGGTCAGTTTTAATTTCTTGGTTAAATGTGAAATGTCATCAAAATGATCGTCAAAATTTACTGAAAAAATACAGTATAATTGTTTCACTTGTTTTTTCAAGTGATTTATGAAATCATTACTGATAGCAAAAATGATAAGCAAAATAATGTAAAATATAATACTTTTGTGATGTGTGACACAGGGACTTTTGGGAATGTCTTTTTCGTTTTTTCATTGTAAATCATACAGCAATGCATTGTTTTTACTTACATAATGCAAAACCCTTTACAGTTTTACTCTGTTTATCAGGGTTATTCAATTGAATTTCCAAGAAATCCAACCTCCATGTTTCTTTTCCAGCAGAGGTCCAGACAATACTTATTTGCAATCGTTATAAATGTACATGTGAACAGCAGTAGTACTTTGTAAAAGAAAACAGTAAAAATATCAAAAAGGATATTGGGGCTAAAGCAGAGGTCTCTGGGAATTTTCTACAAACAATACAATGTTGTTGTTAGTATATTTCTTAGTTCTTTTTTTTAAAAAGGGCTATACAATTTAGAAAACCCTTTGCTATGCAATACAAAACCCTTGTTATTATTTATTACATATAGGCTAACCCTTTAATAAAAAAAGAATAGCAATTTACATAATCTAACAATCAATACAATCTTATTATGAGCACAAAGTTTGACCAACAAGTAATTTCAAATTTTTAGTTGTACATCCATGCCAGAAATGTTTGACATCTCTTTAATGTCTCTAATCCAACAATTTGTCCAAATCCTATTAAAATTTAATTTGGATTATAAAGGGTGGTTTAATTTTTTTTTTTATCCAATCGAGAAGTATGGAATTCCAAAGATGACTAAATTATAAATAAATTATTAAATATACGAAGAAATGTAAAAAAAAACAAAAATATATTTTACAGTCAATGCTCCGAAACCGTTTCCTATCATGACGACCGAGATAATCAGAGTAAGTATGGGGCGGAGCGACACGTGTAGCCCCGCCCCGTTTTGCAGGCCAGGTAACTGGTTCTTCTCCGAGGCTTGAGTGCAGCTGGACTTTTAATCACGACGACACTGAAAACTATCAATTGTCGATGCCGTTCTCTTCCTGAGAAGGATTTATTTGGGCAAATAGCTGTGCAACATTTTCCGCGAACTTTGTCTTGAGTTCCAAGAGGAATGTATGTTACTGTTACACCTGTTCACCCAGCACAGTTTCATAATTGGTAAGTAGCCTACGTGCTTTTTCTATTTTGCGCCTGTGCTGACTGACTGCTGATGGTGGGGCCGCTGTGCCTTGATGAAACTGTTTGTTTACATATAGTTGTTTACTGACTGTTGCATGCAATCCTGAAATATGGCATATTGCAAAATGTTATTTGTTGAGAGAAACCAATTTCGTCTCGGTTTCTGTGTTAAAATGGTCGGGTCGGTGGCTTCATTGAATCACGTTTCTTGCATGAGTGCGAGCATGAGCAAGTATCTGGCTGCAGTTTACCTAACGGCCACCGGGCTAATAACAATGGTTTCTGAATTCTATGATTATGTAATATTCTCTGTACTGCTACAAACAATCAATTGACATAATCTACGTAATTTACGTAATCAAAACAATCTTATCATGAGCACTAGTATCAAAGTTTTAGTTGTCCATCCATGCCAGACATTTTTGACATCTCTTTTAATTTTTCCAGTTACAACATTGTTTATTATGAAATGCTCTGAACATACAGAAAAATTGTGCTAAATATAGAAAACTTGGTTAGTTTAGTTGGAGTTGGAATGGTTAGAGACAGTAGTGGTCAAAAGTGATGTCCAGATTAGGAAAATTGACATCGTCACCCTTTATTTGAATTATTATTATTATTATTATTATTATTATTATTATTATTATACATTTTGTTAAAGATTTTGTAATTATATTAAGTAGTTGGGCTGTATATTTGTGATAACTTAATGAATTTTTTGGCCAGGCTGTCATACAAAGAAATGAGCACATGCAAAAACGAGAGAACCAACGAAATGTTAATAACTGATTATATTGTATGCTTTTTCCTATCTGTCAACTTTTTGTTTTATATTTGCGGAGAGAAGCAATGCCAAAGTCTTTGGTAACACACAAGTAGCGGAAGTGATTTGGAGCCAGACATAAATATTAGATAATAATAATACATTTTATTTATAAAGCAGGAAGGAGGAAAAAGGAGGAAAAAATTAAATAAAGCAGTTAGAGCAATTAAGAATTAAGTTAAAATCAGCTTCCAACTAAAATTAACACAAATGTAAACACTAAAAATCAATTTAAACATTGAAAGACTTTCTAAACAGACAGCTACGTTTTTAGTCCCTTTTTAAAAGCATCAGTCGTTTGTGGAGTTTGTCGTTTGTGAACACCCTGAGGTGTTTAGGGAGGGCATTCCACAGGCGTTGAGCAGCGGCACAGAAGGCTCTGTCCCCAATGGTGCGGGTCTTAATCATAGGGGTATGGAGCTAGGGTTGCCACCTTCAGTGTGGCAAAATAAGGGACACCCATTCATGACACCCGCCCGCCCCAAAAAAAAACAAAAACAATTGCATAACGGACAGACATAAAGAATACGTCATGAAATGATTATTTCAACATTTACAATTTGACAGCTCAATAATAAACCATATAAGAAAACATGAGATCAAGTATGTGAACTTGCAACAGAACACATTTTATATTATTTTACATTTGATTTTATTTATTTCAAAATAACTCTTTAGTAGCCTATTTGGTGCACTTTAAAGGGATAGTTCACCCAGAATGAAAATTCTGTCATTATTTACTCGCCCTCATGATGTTCCAAACCTGTACGAGTTCTGCTGAACACAAAAGAAGATATTTTGAAGTTCAGCCTGTGCAGGCTGCTTTGAGGGCACCATTGACTTCCACAGTTATCTTCCTAACTGTTCAACATAACAAAGAAATGTACACATGTTTGGAACAACTAGAAGGTGAGCAAATGATGACAGAATTTTTATTTTTGGGTGAACTGTCCCTTTAAGCAGTCATTCTGAACCAGTAATCACTTTTTTGAATTTCAAAAATAAAATGTTTTTATTTTATTTTATTAATTTACTTAAATTATGACTATATTATCATGTAATTATTTGTCCCATTTTTATCTAAATATTTTTTTAAATGTCAAACTTTATATGACAGGATTATTTATTATGTATGATTAATATAGCCTAGATGAATTATAAATTAATAATAACATTTATAAGGCTATAATCTATTAATTAACCTGTCTAAAAAATTATAATTCTGTCTGCCAAGCTCTGATAATGTATGGAATATTATATTAATATATTATCCATTTAAAAAAACTATAGGCCTACCTTTAGAAGCACGGATGTGTCAGACAGTCTGAGACACTGAAATGCTTCTCATAAAGTGTGCAGTTGGCCTGAGGTTCATCATGAGTTACTGGACAGACCGACTGATATCTTTTTGATATTCAGCTCTATATCTGGAGATCCTCTTGCGTTCAAACGGTGGACGCGACGCGAGCTCGACGTGTTTTTAAAACACCGCGCAGGTTTGCAGGCACACTGGCACAGCGCATGTTCTCGAGACTCCGGCAACTAAAACACAATCACGCACAAATGAGCTCCTGTACTACTTATTGTGAAATTGATTTCTTTATATTTGCTATCAGTATTCTCCACACTGCAAAATCCGTATGTTTATTGAACTATGTGTGGACCTGTATAAAAATACGGGACAAATCGCGTCCCGTATTGGTTTGATACGGGACACTTCATTTTGCTTGTAAATACGGGACGATTCCGTATTTTACGGGACGGGTGGCAACCCTAGATGGAGCCGATGAGTGTTTGTGGAGCGAAGAGAACGTGCTGAGATCTGTGGAGTAATGAGTTCTTTAAGGTAGGCGGGAGTATTGCCATGAATGCACTGATGTGTGAGGAGGGAAACTTTATACTCGATCCGAGCGGAAATAGAAAGCCAATGTAGAGACTGAAGAATTGGTGTGATGTGTTCATCTTTACATACTCTCATCAGGATCCTAGCGGCACTGTTCTGTATGTGCTGGAGCTTCTGGATGCTCTTGTTGGAATCCCAAAGAGAGACGTGTGACAATAATCCAGTCTCGAGGAGACAAAGCCATGAACGAGTTTCTCAGCATCATGAAGGGTGAGTGAGGGATGGAGTCTGGCTATATTCTTGAGGTGACAAAAATATGTTTTGTAAAGATATTTAATGTGGGCCCTTAAAGGTTAAGTGTGGATCAAACCTAACACTGAGATTGGTGACCATGAATGATAGAGGAATGTCCTGGCCAGAAAATATAATACAGGTTATGGTGGATGATCTGATCTGATCTGATGAGGGGAACCAATGAGGATGGATTCTGTCTTCGAGCTGTTCAGCTGGAGAAAGTTGTAGTTCATACATGTCCTTATCTCTTCCAGACAGGCAGAAAGTGTTGATGATGATGACAACGATGAATGAGTGTCAATTTTCAGATATAATTTTGTATCATCAGCGTAGCAGTGAAATTAAATTCCCAAGTGACTGATGAGGAAGCATGTAGAGATTGAATAAAAGAGGTCCTAGAACTGAGCCCTGAGGCTGCATGCGAAAGGGACCTCAAGCTACTCATGGCCACAAACTCAGATCTGTCTGTGAGGTATGACTCAAACCATTGCAAGACGGTGTTATCAAGTCCAATAGTCCAGTCGTTTGAGAAGTATACCATGGTCAACCGTGTCGAACGCTGCAGAAAGGTCCAGGAGGACAAGGAGTGATGGTGAACCAGCATCAGCTGTCATTAGCAGGTCATTTGTAACCCTCACTAAGGCTGTTTCCATGCTGTGGCCAGAACGGAAGCCAGATTGGAACTTTTCAGAAATGTTGTTGTAGTTGAGGTGGTCCTCGAGGTGCCTGGCAACTACTTTCTCCAAAACCTTCGAAATAAATGGCAAGTTGGATATAGGCTTATAATTAGCAGGAGATTGAGGGAGGGTTTCTTGAGTAATGGTCTAATTATAGCCGTTTGTTGGACAGACGGTGCCTGACCAGACTGAAGGGATTGGTTTATTATCATGGTGATGAGGGACTGATGGCAGTAATATTTGCTTTTGCTAGAGCTGTAGGGAAGGGGTCAAGGGCACAGGTGGAGGATCTCATCCGCCTGATGGTTGCCTCAACCTCAAGTTGAGTAACTTCTGGGAAGCAGCAGAATAGCCTCGAGATACCAAACTGCAGGTTGGCAGTTGGAACAGATGAGGAGGAGGAAACCGAGAGGGATGAACAAATTTGATAGATGATAGAAAGAACATTTAACATAAACAACCCTGAGCACGTGGTGTGTACATCTCCGTTTTGACCATAGACATGTGACGTCACCCATAGGATTCTGAAGAGCAGTTTTGAAGCGTAAAGTAGGGACGAGCTGGCTGTTGCCATCTTGGCAGCGCGTCATTGTGCGTCACTCCCAGATAACAGAAAATGGGCAAAGAGGCGGGACGTGGGTGGAGCTGAGGTTACGTGATAATGCAGATAAATGGCTGTCCACCTGTCACTCAAAGTGGCCACTCCCTTAATTATGCAGAACTTTAAGGCTTTATATAATGTAAAATCATTTTTATAATGTAAAATTATAAAAAAAATTCACCCCCCCTAACCCCCCCTTGTCATGAAGGGCAAAATTAGCCGTATAGACCAAAACCACAATTTGTACCAGGCTGTAAACATGTTTTAATCTGCTGTAAAGTTGGGCATTTTATCATGGGGCTCAATGAGATTCTGTATCTGCTCCCTTCTAGAGCCCGTCCCTAGTGGCTAGACGATAAATTGCAGTTTAAGTCACTTCCGTATCCATAGTTTTCAGTCACGTGACTGTCGCGGAGCCTTGGAGGGCAAAACCGCCATAGAACTCCATAGAACTACAGCACAAGCCTGTCAAATTTCCATCTTAAAACAAAAATATGTGAACAAGATGCATGTTTTGGGCACTTATGATCCATATACAGCACCTGCTGCATTTTTTCAATCACTGAAAACAGTGGGACGTTTTTAAAACGCTTAACGTGAAAAACACTATAGGTTGAGTTGCACCAATAAGGATTAAATTAAGCAAAGTTTAAAGGATTTGTTGATATGGGTTTTATTTTAAACCGAGTTGTTGCACCACTTCATTTTAAACACAGATTAATTACGCAGTAAAACCACTATAGAGCTGATCAAGCAGCAGATGGAGGTAAACTAAAGAATCCTTAGTGCAACCCATCCTTAAAGTGCTGTAATGTACTAAAACAGTGATATTAAAAGATCAAATTCAGTTTACACCTTTTTGATGATGCATACTATATACAGGCGAGTAGATGAGGCAAGAATATGAATGCAACGTGTTTTCTTTATAATGGGTTTCGATGGGGAAAACACCTAACGAGAAACCTTGTGTTGCATTAATATTCGTCTGCTGTGTTCGTCTGCTTTCCTGTACAAAGTATGCAACATCAATAAGGTGTATATTGAATTTGGTATTTTAATATTACTGTCTTACCGCATTAATACTGACTCCAAACCTGGTAAAAATGACTAGCGGGCAATGGAGGAGAGCCTTGTTTTGCCCTCCGGGTGGGCGTTCCTATAAGCGTGTGACGACACGTGAAAACTATGATTTGGCTTCAAGAGAAACTGCGGGAGTTTGCTGCTTGGCTGCTCACTTAAACTGTGGTAATGATAAAATGCTGCAACCTCTACATCATAGCTGTGTCCCAATTCAGAGGCTACATCCTTCGAAGGCTTTCCAAGACCGAATGGCTGTCCCATTTCAAAGGCTCCATCATACGCACCCTCAAAATTCATCCTTAGTTTCTCGGGCTACTAAGGATGATGGATCCAGATTCATTGCACACTGGTGAGACAGCAGGATTTTTTTTTTGTGATAAAATGCCTTATTACACTTTTAAATTAAATGGGTTTACTCTTATATCAAACGATACAACTATAAAAAACAAATATCTTTCTAAGATTCAATTTTGTAAATTGTACTTTATTATGCATATAAATGGAACATGGTGAACATTTAGACCCGATGAGAGTAATCCTCCGTAGTATACAGCGTCCAATTTATCAAGGGCTCAGTCCCAGCAAACGCATTGTGACGACGTCATCAAATCTCTGCTCAGTGTCGCTGACTGCACTAAAATGCCTCCATCTTGGGGTGTTGTTGTAGCGCAGGGGTCTTCAAATAAAATTGGTCCGGACAATTATATACCTAAAAACAATAATTTATGTTTATTGCCATTGCCAGACTAAAGAAATTAGTGTAGATAGCATTTGTTCTTAATTGAACAAAATATGTTCTCATATGGACAACCTGTCTGTTCATATTGTTAAAGGTCCCGTTCTTCGTGTCTTTTTGAAGCTTTGATTGTGTTAACAGTGTGCAATATAATGTGTTCATGTTTCGCGTGTAAAAAAAAACAGTATTTTTAACACAATTTACTTATCTGTATACCGCTGTATTCACTGTCCTAAAAACGGTTGATGACTTCCTTTATTCTATGAAGTCCCTCCTTCAGAAATACGTAACGAGTTCTGATTGTGCCAGCGGTTCCTGTGTTGTGATTCGACAGCAGCTTAGCGCACGTGGAAAGGTCACGCCTCTTAACGGGAGATATATGCGCTTAATGATCTCTACAGCGTCCCTGGGAAAGCCAAACAAAGGTGATTTGACTCCGTGATGAAAATAACAGCGTCTCGACAACATGGCAACAAACACAGTCAAACGCAGCACTTCCTTTTCTCCACGCGACACGTCCTCTTCTCCACGTGGGAAAGCAACAAGACCACGCCCCCTTTTTTCATGTAGTCTTGTGGGCGGAGGTTAGTCTGTTCTACTGTTCTATCGACGTCATTTATGAAGGAAGTACCAGGATGTAGTCCAAGCCAGCCGTTCGCTGTAGGCTTTGAAAGGGAACTTCTGTTAAATAAAATATCTTGCTTGGCATTGAACTTTGAGCTTCAGAGGTGCTATATAGCACCTTAGTCAAAGAACCGGTGAAGAACCTCTGAAGAACCGCTGAAGAACCACTGAAGCACCAAAATTGGTGCTATATAGCACTAAAAATGGTTCCCCTATGATTACGAGCCAAGAACCATTTTTGGTGCCATATAGAACCTTTTTTTTTTTTTGAGTGTAGTGGACGTTATTGAGTGCACTCATTCAATCTCACATTGCACCGAAATAACGAGTATACAACCGATGTACACACAACGGCTGTCCGAAATCACTCACTTGTTTTCATTCACTCCTTCAAGTGAACAATATAAGTGGATAACGTAGGGAATAGTGAATGAGGCTTTAGGAGGTGATTTGGGACTTACCATCGGCTGTGATGCGATCTCAGCTGTGCTCTCACTACAGTGCAACAGTGAAACATTACCCCTCTCAAACAGTGACATGCTGCGCCGCGTTCCAAACGTCCGAATGCGACATATACCAGTATTTCGGTATCATCAAAATTCATATCATAACAAAAATACTTCCTAGTCCTGTCCTTCGGAGGCTTGTAGGCTACAGTCCTCCTCAACATTAAATGCTAGCTAGAGACAGTCTAGTAAGTGTGCATGGCTACATCAAATGTTTTCATTCCGCAATCATGACACAAAAATACTATTAACATTTTTTTGTATTGAGGTGTTTGATTTCAGGTGTTTGATGGATTTGGACTTCGTGTTATCAAAAATAGCAACCGCGATACCAAGCCGTTAATGAAATTTTAAAAGGTGGCGCTTTGAGCACTGTTGAGCTAGACTCGTAAACACCTCTGACTGTCCATGTGATTGCTGTCTGTAATTGGCTACAATGATCAATGCACGGAGTGTTTGAAAGTGTTTTGAAAACGGGAGTGGGAACGTTTGAAAGCACAAGCAGGCGTCGACCAGCAGATTGGTAGGCTGATAGGCTCCTGCCGCCTGCATTCAAACGCTCCTGTGTGTATCTGTGTAGGTGCTCTGTGAAAAGCGTCATTGATGTATATTTACAACATGTTTTTGAAGCACTGGTCATTGTACCCAATCACAGACATATTTGATGAGCGTGTGAGCACAATGGGCAATCAGAGATGTTTACGATTTCGCTCAACAGTGCTCAAAGCGTCACATTTTTAAAATTGGAATCGCAGCCGGTATTTTTGACAACACTATTTGGACTGACAGTCTGAACGAGGCTATAGAGCAGGGGTGTCCCAACTTGGTCCTGGAGGGCCACTGTCCTGCAGAGTTTAGCTCCAACTTGCCTCAACACACCTGCCTGGGAGTTTCTAGTATACCTAGTTGGACCTTGATTAGCTGGTTCAGGTGTGTTTAATTGGGGTTGTAGTTAAACTCTGCTGGACAGTGGCCCTCCAGGAGCAGGATTACACCCCTACTATAGAGCCACAGATGCTTTTAAAGGTACAGTAAGTAATTTTTGAAAAATGCTGTTGAAAAGTGGATCGGACAGAGCACTAAAGCACACTTGTAGCCAATCAGCTGTAAGGTGCTGGATACGCCCCTCATGATGCGGGAGGAGAGAGAGCCGAACGACTATAGAAAGGGAGAAATGCCAGAGAAAATACAAAAGAGGAAAAGGCCAGGGGAATATAACTTTAAAAAGAAGAGTTACGATCAGGCAAGAGGTACGACCCGTGTTAATATCAGAGAAGCTTTCTAGCACTGGGAGCGTGAAGGCCTGAAAACGGATGCCAAAGTTTCTTTATTTCTTCTTGATGCATAACATGTTTCACAGAACTAAGATATGCTGTCTTTTTCTTCAATATACTTGTCATCTTCGCTTGTTTGATTATTTGCATTATTATTATAATCCCGGAACTTCTAAACCCTTCAGCGCCCGTTTCAAGCGTTGGCTCCCAAAGTGTGTCGGAAAAGTTAGATAACACACTCACTCCTAATATATATATATATATTTTTTCTTTTGGTTCCCATTTTAGTGATCGCTATAACCATTAATTGTGTCACATTTGTAATATATCAGTTACTTTGACTATCGTGTAATGTAGGGAGCTGTTCATGAAACTGTTTGTTTTTGGGTCAGAAGGGAGGACTTTGCTATCGAAGGAGTAGAGGAGCTAAATAAAAAAGACATTCAATCTGAATTATTGTAGTAACACAACTTGCTTTCACTTTTTGATGACTTCATACACTTGGACGGCAGGCACAGTCATAGCCTGTGTTGTATAGCGTGTACGTGAATGTGAGGGTGGAGGCATCAAGATAGGAGTGTGATTCTTTTGTGTAGGGATGTGTTTGTTTTGGTGATTTTCAGAAACAACATTTGCCAGAAATCGCCTACTGCACCTTTAACCTGACCTGTGAAATCCACAGTATGGCCAGAGTGACATCTAGTGGTTACAATCAGTAATGACACCTGAAGAGCTTTGTTTTCAACAGGGGTCTTCTGTATACTTCTGTGTTGAGGAATGGCAGAAAAATACTTTGTATTTTCACATTTGGTATTATTTGTCCAATGTGTAAACAATATCCAGCATAAACTCCGGCACAATCTGCATATTTTTAAATGCTCAAGGCATTTTCCTGCCAAACGTGTAGATGAACAATATGATTGTTTCAGAATATCTGAAAGTATGAGACTTATAAGAGATCTTCCCATTCACAAGAGGTCTCTGTTCCTCAACTTGGAAGTATACAGAAGATCCCTGTTGAAAACAAAGCAGCTCCTCAGGTGTTATTACTGATGTAATCACTAGATGTCACTCTTGCCACACTGGATTCCACCGCTCTAATGAAAAGCATCTGTAGCTCTAAGATCTAGCTGAATTAAAAATCACAAACACTTCCTCAAACACACAAATCTATTATACAAGTACTCGCATTTCTAATATGGAAAGTAATTATATATGAAAATCTATCCGTCCATGCCTGTTGGTATTTCTGTCTGCAGTGTATGTAAAACCATGCCTATCTCTGCGCAAACAAATGTAACACCTGCTTTTGATCAGTGTATGAATAGACCTCTATAGATGAAAGACGGTTCATATTTCATATTCATAGATGTTGAAGATGTATGTACCTGAACCTGCCCTAATAAGAGCTCTTTGCTATATAAATTCCAATAAGGACTGTATAGGGGAGATGGGCAACTCCTAATCATTAGAGAGGATTCAGGTTTGGGCTTTTTCACCTCCTCCACTCTTTTTCTCTCTATCTCTCTCTCCTCTGATCTATCATTCATGGGCTTCATTTAAAATTGCGTGAAATATTTAAAGTTGGTTGGATTTCTTCAGTGGGCTTCAGCGGTGACCTCCCCCTCAGTGCCTGAAGTCAGTGGAGAAAGATATGCAGCAGGGAGAAGGGAGAGAACAGGAGAGAAAAACAGGGCAAAGAGGAAAGGTGTATAGGAGACGGACAGAAAGACAGTGAAGGAAAAAAATGAAGAGCAAATTACACTTTCTTATCATTGAACAAAAGCTGTGTTTGGAGAGGAATACTAGCTTACTATGTATCAAATACTGCACAGTATACACTATAAACTGTCTAAAAAAAAATCTTAAGTGAAACGGTATTATTCCATGGTGAGTGTTTCAAACATTAGTTTTGTTGTCAACTGAGCTTGTGATGTTGCATGTGCGTGGCATCCAGTTATTATCTTGGAAATTAAAAAAACTATGTGCATCCCAATTTGCAAGCATATGCACGATTCTTTTAGCCTGGATGCCAGCCGAATTTAGCCCCGCCCACAACATTTGAGTTCGGGGAATTCAGTCTGCACTTGATCCATTGTGGAGCAACTGTGCCCGTACAGGAGCTGTTCGGAACAATTAAATTTATTGTCAGGGCTAGGGTTGTGCACCGACATCACGATGGAGCGCCACCATTGTGATGCCATGCCCCCCGTTGCGAGTCTTGTTGTGAGTGCAACACACACTATGTCTTCTATAGTTAAACTAAAAACTTTGCAGGGATTGCTCTGTAAATTAAATTGAGAGTATAACTAACGCATATATGGTATTTTAAATACTGTAGTCTATGCCTATCATATGTCGTTGATATACAGTGAGGAAAATAAGTATTTGAACACCCTGCTATTTTGCAAGTTCTCCCACTTGGAAATCATGGAGGGGTCTGAAATTGTCATCGTAGGTGCATGTCCACTGTGAGAGACATAATCTAAAAAATCCAGAAATCACAATATATGATTTAACTATTTATTTGTATGATACAGCTGCAAATAAGTATTTGAACACCTGTCTATCAGCTAGAATTCTAACCCTCAAAGACCTGTTAGTCTGCCTTTAAAATGTCCACCTCCACTCCATTTATTATCCTAAATTAGATGCGCCTGTTTGAGGTCGTTAGCTGCATAAAGACACCTGTCCACCCCATACAATCAGTAAGAATCCAACTACTAACATGGCCAAGACCAAAGAGCTGTCCAAGGAAACTAGAGACAAAATTGTACACCTCCACAAGGCTGGAAAGTGCTACGGGGAAATTGCCAAGCAGCTTGGTGAAAAAAGGTCCACTGTTGGAGCAATCATTAGAAAATGGAAGAAGTTAAACATGACTGTCAATCTCCCTCGGACTGGTACTCCATGCAAGATCTCACCTCGTGGGGTCTCAGTGATCCTAAGAAAGGTGAGAAATCAGCCCAGAACTACACAGGAGGAGCTGGTCAATGACCTGAAAAGAGCTGAGACCACCGTTTCCAAGGTTACTGTTGGTAATACACTAAGATGTCACGGTTTGAAATCATGCATGGCACGGAAGGTTCCCCTGCTTAAACCAGCACATGTCAAGGCCCGTCTTAAGTTTGCCAATGACCATTTGGATGATCCAGAGGAGTCATGGGAGAAAGTCATGTGGTCAGATGAGACCAAAATATAACTTTTCGGTCATAATTCCGCTAAACGTGTTTGGAGGAAGAAGAATGTACCATCCCAAGAACATCATCCCTACTGTGAAGCATGGGGGTGGTAGCATCATGCTTTGGGGGTGTTTTTCTGCACATGGGACAGGGCGACTGCACTGTATTAAGGAGAGGATGACCGGGGCCATGTATTGCCAGATTTTGGGGAACAACCTCCTTCCCTCAGTTAGAGCATTGAAGATGGGTCGAGGCTGGGTCTTCCAACATGACAATGACCCGAAGCACACAGCCAGGATAACCAAGGAGTGGCTCTGTAAGAAGCATATCAAGGTTCTGGTGTGGCCTAGCCAGTCTCCAGACCTAAACCCAATAGAGAATCTTTGGAGGGAGCTCAAACTCCGTGTTTCTCAGCGACAGGCCAGAAAGGCCTGACTGATCTAGAGAAGATCTGTGTGGAGGAGTGGGCCAAAATCCCTCCTGCAGTGTGTGCAAACCTGGTGAAAAACTACAGGAAACCTTTGACCTCTGTAATTGCAAACAAAGGCTACTGTACCAAATATTAACATTGATTTTCTCAGGTGTTCAAATACTTATTTGCAGCTGTATCATACAAATAAATAGTTAAAAAAATCATACATTGTGATTTCTGGATTTTTTAGATTATGTCTCACAGTGGACATGCACCTACGATGACAATTTCAGACCCCTCCATGATTTCTAATGTTGCGTTCACACCGGACGCGATTCGCGCGAAGGTGGACGCTTGAACATTTTGAGTTTACTCGCTTCATTCGCGTGTGACAACTACACAACAGACGCGAGTTCGCGTCAAGTGAGGGGCTTCTGCCCTATATGAGCCAGCTCGTCTTTTTTGTAAAAAAATACTACTATTAATGTGTGACAAAACGTAGTTTAAAGACTTTTTCAGGCGATAATATAGTTGTTTAAAGCTCAAATCTGTGGTTATTTTATAAAAAGAGTGCCTATTTGAGCATTTTATCTGGCGTTTTCGGAGTTGTGAGATCCAGGGGATCAGCGGCGCTCAGCGCTCATTTACCCGGCGAGACCCGCCTTTCCTCGGCTAGTCCTTCTCACATTTGCCGCTGGCTCTGGCTCTTTTTTTCTGCTCCTGTCTCGTTGTGAAATGGCTCACAATGGCTCACAATAACTCACTTCCAAGCAAGATCCTTTTTATTCCTTTTCCTTTTATTCCTGTTCCTGTAGTGATAGGATGATGTATAATACAGCTCCGGGTATCCACATACGGCCACGATTATCTTGTACTCCATTGTTGTTCAGATTTCTGCCTCCGCTTGTAAAGGCGTCACTACTAGAGCAAGCTCGTGATTGGTTAACGCGGCGCGAAATATCCGCCAAAGTTCAGATTTTTCAACTTGAGCGATTCGCGCGAAACGCTCAATTCGCGTCATTCGCGCCGCCGAATGCCATTTCGCGTCTCTGCATTGACTTAACATGTAAATCACTCGCACGAATCACGTCCGGTGTGAACGCACCATAAGTGGGAGAACTTTCAAAATAGCAGGGTGTTCAAATACTTCTTTTCCTCACTGTATATAGCCTACATTTTGAAATGATATAGCTAAACGAGGCTCAAACATCCATTTCATAAGCATGTGTTTATTTTAGCACTTCCGTCAGTGAAACAACACACTACAGCCTGTAAAACATTTAAACAATTATCAGTAAATAATGGTAACCTAAAGAATATAAGAAAATCAAATATTAGTTAAAAAAAAGTTTCATAGCCTATTTCCCCGCAAAGATGCGTCATATGCCGCTCTGCGCTTTGAGGTGAATGTGGATAGACACCTTCTTTTCGAATATCTTCATCTTCATGTTTTCTGCTGATGTTGCACAGCAACACTTGTTTTGTAAAAGGTCTGAAGAGCAAATTTTATCTTCCACAGGGTCAAGACATTTAAGCAATGTTTGATTATGCACTGCCAGAGAAAAAAGTAAAATCGCGGGTGTGTGTGAAATACGCTATAAACTTCACCTGCCTTAATTTTAATATCAAGCACAAACTGAGTTAAATAAAATTTGAAGTAAAAAGATATTTGTCCTACAGTGTTTTTTCTATTTTCCCACAGTAAAGGATGTGAAAATAGACTTAATTATAAGCAAACGAAACGTTTATAATTCCCTGCGAAAATGGGTGTGACGCAAGTGAAGATTTGGGAAAAGAAACAAGATGCATGTCCATGTCCAGTGGGATAAAATGGACTAACGTTAGGCCTATTGTTAAAATTTACGGAAATCGCAAAACAGAATAAAAAAGCTGACAAAGCTTAAATTGGGCTCAGCCTACACCTCTCATTCGGCATGAATCCATAGCCTGTTTTCATGGCTGCGATGTAACATTTAACTGCAAATTTATTTCCTTTGTAAACAAAGCTTTGTGCTTCACTCCTGTGGTAATATTCACGTAAAACAGCATTAACATACAAAACACTGGGTTAATAACGAAATTATAGTTTTGAAGTAGAAAATAGTATTTAGCCTATATTAAAATAAAAAGAGCACAACTCTTCTTAAGTAGAAGGAAGCTACTTCCTTCTACTTAAGTTCGTATAGTAACTTGTTCGTATATGCATTCACCTTTACTATTTCTCTCAAAAATTATGATCGTGTTGGTAAGTACTCAGTGTATCCTTAAAGGTCCCGTTCTTCGTGTTTTTTTTAAAGCTTTGTGTGCAATATAACGTGTTCATGTTTCGTGTGTAAAAAAACCCAGTATTTTTAACACAATTTACTTATCTGTATACCGCTGTTTTCACTGTCCTAAAAACGGGCTGATGACTTCCTTGTTCTATGAAGTCCCTCCTTCAGAAATACGTAACGAGTTCTGATTGTGCCAGCGGTTCCCGTGTTGTGATTTGACAGCAGCTTAGCGCACGTGGCACGGTTCCTGTGTTGTGATTCGACAGCAGCTTAGCGCACGTGGAAAGGTCACGCCTCTTAACGGGGAGATGTATGCGCTTAATGATCTCTACAGCATCCCTGGGAAAGCCAAACAAAGGTGATTTGACTCCGGGATGAAAATAACAGCGTCTCGACGACATGGCGACAAACACACTCAAACGCAACACTTCCTTTTCTCCACGCGACACTTCCTCTTCTCCACGTGGGACAGCAACAAGACCACGCCCCCTTTTTCGTGTATTCTTGTGGGCGGAGGTTAGTCTGTTCTACTGTTCTACTGACGTCATTTATGAAGGAAGTACCAGGATGTAGTCCAAGCCGGCCGTTCGCTGTAGGCTTTGAAAGGGAACTTCTGTTAAATAAAATATCTCACTTGGCATTGAACTTTGAGCTTTATAATTTTACAGGTATTATTTATGCTCTAACAGCAACATTACACAATAACTAAAGTTTGAACAGTGGGATCGCAAAGAACGGGACCTTTTAAATTATTTTACAATATCGGCAAAGATCATTTACACTCATCTTCTTCTTCTTCTACTTCGTCCTAGTGTGCGTGCAGTTGAGTTCTGTTGACAACTATGCGTTGCTCTGATTGGTTGTTGGTCTATCCAATTGAGGTCTTTCCTGGTTCGGTTGAAACCAAGGGGGGGGGTAATCCAGCACCCGGAAAGCGTACCTTCCATAGGGGCAGTCATTGCTAACCAAGCCATCACCTGCTGTTAACATTCCATTGACTCCCATTCATTTTGGCGTCACTTTGACAGCGAATAAATTTTACATCTGAGGCGTTTAAAGACTCCATTTGACCATTGTTTATTCCTAAAGAAACGCGACAATGTATAAAAGGCTCCATTACCTTGTATCTTTGTAAGCCGTTTTTGTAATAATAGGCTAATGATTGCGTCATAACCACGCAACTCTGTCGCACAGTAGAGAATAGGGATGCCACAATATTGAACCGTTCGGTACAGCATTCACGGTTCAATATGCGCTTGTACATTTTTTCCGGTTTTGCATTTAATCAATTATTTTTCTACAAATTCTATAATTTGCCTCCATCCCAATACACTGAACAACACGACATACAATCACATCACATGTTAGTGGTAGAGTTATACTCACGGAAGACTATAGTTATTCACAATCACGAAAGTTCATTATTTGCATGCGTTTTACAGCCTTGCCAGTTAAACATTTCATTCAAGTGCTTATGCGCGGTTTTAACATGCGCTTTTCTGAGCGCGCACTAAACGCCTGTCAAACGCGTGATTACTGGACTAAGTAGTCGTCTTACGGCACTAATACTGTCAAATACACACAAGGTTAACATAAACACAAGTCGGTTATGTCTAAAGTGAAAGTAAAATCGGCGTGTCTGTATATTAAATGCACGCAGGTCTTAAATTGACAGCAGCGCAGCCCAGTGAACACGCTGTCCTTAAAGGGACAGTTCACCTCTAAAATTGTCATTATTTACTCACTGTAATGTTGTTCCAAACCTGTATTCATTTCTCTGACAGAATTTTCATTTTTAAGTGAACGATCCCTTTCATGTTAATACAACAACAAAAGACAAAGAGAAAATCACTCACTGCTCTTGACTGAAAAAACGAATACAGTAGCTTTTATAAGAATCGGTGTATATTTTATAGTAAAGTAGTGTTTTATTTTATTTATTCATTCAATTTCATACTTAAATGCTGCTGTCCTGCTCTGAGCTGCCAGTGTAAATCTTTATGTATATATTTATTTTATATTATACAATACACTAGGAATGTGTACAAGGGTTTTTTTTAAAGTAAAGTTTTAAGTTTAAGAAAGGTTTTTCAATTATTTTCAGTAAAATAAAGAAAGAGTATTGCAATAAAAAAATAGTATTTTTTATCCTTAAGCTCTTGCTGTTCCTGTCGCTTAAGAATAGAATAGTAAAAAACTGATGTGACAAGCCATCAGAACCAACTGGAAACCGTGGTTAAAAACCGAGGTTCTTATTGAACAGTGGACTAACTGTATTGTTGCATCCCTAATAGAGAAATTACCGTATAGACAATGGAGCAGTATGAGACTCAAATTCTGACTAGAATTGAGTATGACAACGTCAGGCTACGATTCTTTGCCATTTTTAGTATAAAGAGTTTGAGTTGTGTGTGTGTGTGTGTGTTCTGTGTTCTGAAACTGAAAATTCCAAAAAGAAGTGCACTTTAAATACCCGAATAATACGCTTAATTTATTGAAAAAAGGTGCTTTTTGGGGGGGGGGGGGGGGGGGGGGGGGGTTAGGGTTATATTTTTTTCATTTAGCAATAATAATGATCATAATAATTAGTCACATTAATATATAAGCACAAAATGTTTTGTGCAATTAGATATTTTCCCCAAATCGTGCAGCCCTATTGTGCACAGATGAATCGTTTATAACAAATAATATATAAAAAAGGAATTCGATTTTGATTTCATGGTGACCTCTATACCAGAGGGGGAGAGACTGAATGATAGTGTGAGGTCAATCGAACATTACTGCAGTACTATGTGCTGGAGGAATAGAACAATTGTAATGGTAATCTTACTTGTTCTCTGAGACAACTGTTACATAGGCAACATGAAATCAAAATTGATTTATTGACCTTCTTGCATATTTCTGGTCTTATTGTGTACAATATATTGGTGCATGCTATTCTAAAGAAATAAATATCTTCATAATCTCATAAAAAAAACCCCGCAACTCTCTGCTAGTAGTAGTAGTTCTGCTATTGAAACCACTTGTTTGTTTTTACCCTTCTTCGCCAACCCAGACAACTTTGCACTATCCATTCCCAATGGATTAAATAAAACCCCTCCACTCCAAACTTGTTTTCTTTTTAAATATCCCGTTTCACTTGGAAATGCATCGCATTACGGAAATAAATTGTGTTGCAAATGGTATTTCAACACCCTCTGATCAATAATGTTGACTCTTTTGTCACAGACCGGGACCTAACATTGTGGAAAAAAAAACATCTAAAGTAAAACACTTTTAAAAGGAAGCATTTTTCCCCTTTTATTTAGCTTTGCCGTAGGAAGTTACAGTGAGATCAGTATAATAGAAGACACAGATTGAAATATTCCTGCTAATTGAAAACCTGGTGAAGATACCGTGAGGTGGATAAACATATATCAGAAATACCCGTGAGAATCTGTCCAACGTAAAGGAGATTTACTCAGCCACTGCTAAAACATGTCGGCCCTGGTACAAGTGCAGTGGATTGCCATTTATTGTGTGTGGAAGCAAAAGTCAGCAGGGCTACGTGGGAATATTTTGATATTCCCTTACCTGAAACCTGTAGGTAACTTTGACTACATTAACCAAAACTAAAGACCGGGAGAAAAACATAGGAGGGAAAAGAACGAACATAAAGAGGCAGGAAAGTAGGAACGCAAAGAATAATCACTGATGTTCGGCATTCACTTATGATGAACAGAATGTAAAAGAAATGATGCCAGATAGTAACAAATCCAAGAAAAGTTTATTATGAATATGGCACCTGTAAGATGGTAAAAAAACTGTGTTACAGAAAGACAACCATGTATGACATGTCGCTTTAACTGATGAAAACCTACAAAAGTATAAAATAACCCTGTTGTAAAATGAAGTATGTACATTTTTGAATTGCAGCATTATTCATGGTAAATGAACAAAAAAGGTGTTTCCAAAGAAATAAGCCAGGCACTCAAAGTTAGCTTCAGTTAGTTGTTTTTTGTCTTTTTTTCCTCTGAAAACAAAAAACAAAATCAAAATGTACCATAGTTTTCTCTTTTTAATATTTTAATTTGTTCGTACTTAGAATTTATAACACTGTTAACACTGATACTAAGAGAATCCCCTTTCTCCCATATTCTTCTACTTGGCACCAAGTTCCTCATAAAAGAATCTGTATAATTGTACAAGAAATAGTTAAAAACACAGACACAGTCTTCACAGGTAATGAAGTGATTTTTCATATTGTAATTTTAAACACTATTTATCTGACAGCAGCTGAGATTAGTTTAAGATTAAATCACCAGCAATCATTTTGACACAACACAGATACATTGAGACAGCTCGCCCGGCTGTTCTGTTAGTAACATATGGGTGTATTTCCTGGTCCACAGTGTCTGCTTTTGGAGCCACCCCAAACCCCGGTCCTGCCCACTTCTGCGCTACGTACAAAATGCTAAAATCTAGGATCCTGTTACCCAAGCTCTCCTGCAACCGTTCAGACAGCGAGTCCCGTTATTGTCATTTTTAAAAACATTAATATCATGACCTGGGTTTGAGTAACAACACGTCTTCACAGAAACCACAGACACAAGTTTCCTGATGTCGGGGGGAAGCCTGATTCAGGTAAAAAGACGAAGGCCCCCCTTCCCTTTGCTGGACAGACTAAAAAACACTAAACATCGACAAAGCCGCTGGACCGAACAAAATCAAGTAAACCAAACGATCAACTTAGTAAACATGCATTTCCAAAACACCTATAAAAATAGATTTTATAGTGCGAAATACTTTTTTCATCTCTTTAGAAATCTTTAAAATTGTTTATTGTCCTGAAATACTACCGTCATCTCTTTTTTTTTATTTTTTATTATTATTATTTCCTGTGAGTTGCAGGGTCCTTGAAGTCAACAGGTTTGGTGGAAACCAATGAAATACACCCAATGCACAAGAGAAGCACAAGGGACTCTGGGAATGTTTCACATCTGAGGCTTTTAAGGTTCCAGTCTGCTAAATGCTACTTCAGTTTTTTTTATTCCTCGTCACGTTTAAACTGGAAACTGCAATCCCAGAATACCTCAGTGGCAAAAAAATGGCTCCTTAAACCTTTGAGCTAGTTTAGAGTCTTTTATCTCTGAGAAGAGAGAGAGGTCTGTAGACTACACAACAGCAAAGCAATAGCAGAAACAGAAAAAAGTAATACATACAAAAAGGAAGCAGCAAAAAAGGTGACACTACATTGGAAGGCCACCACACAAAACCCACTAACCTCCACTGGTTCACTAAGACTGCAAGGGGGCAGGAAGGAGAACAAATGTTTCCCCATCCGAGCCCGGACTAGCACAGAGAGGACAAAGGACAAAACAGCTACATTAGCTCAGTATATACTGCATATAGTAACACACACTTAAGTTGCTATGGAGACTGACAGCCAATGACACTTACACATTGTACAAGTTTACGGTTATCACGCTGCATAATAGATGACTTGATGGACGGCTGCCAAAGGATGAAGTGACAGTTTTCTTCCGTTTTATTACTTTCATTTTTTTTTTTTTAAAACATCAAATCACAGTGTTTTAACACCAAACTGTGAGAGTAAAGTTTTTTTTTGGCAACAGTGGATACAAATTAGGAATGTGGATTCTCAAAACACATTTTTTGATTGAAAATGCATGTCCTTATTACAATCTCTGTTTGATATGTGATTTTTAGAGAGAGTTTAAGGGGTAAGGGATGAAGGGGAACTGATTTCGGAAAGGAAACCAGGCTTGTAAGCTAAAGAGGGAGTGTAAACAATTAAGCCAAACATTTATAAAAAATAAAAATAAAAATCCCCAAAACAATTAATAATAGCTCTGACCAAAGCCGGTTGGAGTTTAACATTCATCTTCAAGTTTGTGATGCAAAATTAGCCTCAGTTGCACTGAGAGATAGAAAGGAATTCAACGTGAAAGAAAAAAAATCAAACTTTTGTGCATCCCTCTCCGGACTCAATCAGATTGAGTTAAAATACTCAATGTACCACATGCTCACGGGTAAGTGATGAAACAAAAGAAGTATGTTAGATGTTTGACTTTTCTGTAGAAAAGCTCTGAAGCCGCCATTTGTCTGGAGTTCCGGAACAGTACCTACTACATCAGCCAGCTGAGTGAGGGTAACTCAATGATAGCACCATGGATCTGCAAAAAGAAGATGGAACTGGAGATATCTCACACTGACCTGTTCCATGTCCTGGGATTTTATAGTAACATTCTATTCACAGGTCAATACCCGGCTAAAATTGCTTTTTTAAATGCATGATTTGCAAGTTGAGCTATAAAAAACGAAGAAAAAGCATTATTTCTAAAATACTATTCCCCTTTAGAAAGAACCTTAAAACCCTTTGAACTACATCAAATAGGGTAACATCCTTTTATCAGCATCAATCTCGATTACATCAAGATACCGTTAGAAACATGAACAGTTTCTTTTCTTGTCAATATTCTTTTGCTAATACCTTTAAGACATCCTAATGAGGATGTTCGATACTCTGGACAAATATTTCACCCCAGAGAAAACATACGCTACAGTGTTATGAATTCCCTGTGGCTCAGAAGGAACTCTTTACAATAGAGATGAGTCTGTTTAGTCCGTTTAGAGAAACCGTCATCAAGAACTTGTGTGAGGAGGCGAGAAAGAAGAAAGAGAAAGTCGAAGAGATAGAAAGACACAGGAAGAGAAACCATTCATTTCAATTACACAAGCTCAATTGCTCAAAATTCAAAGTGCTAGAACATCTCACTTTTCCCCCAACTTTGATACACAGTCTTTTGCCTCAGAAGAGTCTTTTTAACACAGTTGAACACAGTAATATGGTCTCAATGTTTTGTTTCAATCCTCCTTGCGCTCTAGAGTCTGTGTGTTGTGGATGCCATTGCTGTAGACGGGAAACGGAAGCGTGGAGAAGAGTCCCTCTGCTGTGGTGAAGACGTTAGCAGCAGGCATCTGCGTGAGCCCGGCTCCGCTGACTGCGGCCCCAAAGGGGGTGGACATGTTGAGCCGGTGCACGTGATGGTAAAGCATCTCCATCGGTGTCTTGGGGTCTATGCCGAAGCCGGGCCCATCCACAAAGTTCACAGCAGTGTGGGCGTTAGGCAGGAGGTTGCCCTGCATGGCCAGGCTGACATCTGCCGGGGCGTATCGGATCGTTCCAGTGGTGTAGACTCGCGGGGAAGCCGTGCTGGTGGCGGCAAGCGTGCCTGTGACTCTGTGCACCAATGGAAGCACCACGTTCCCCGCTTGTAACCTCTGCAGGGCTTCCAGATCACTGGTGTAGAGCAGGGAACCGGAGGAGTTGGGCGTACCCTGCTGCTTGTCCCGCGGCGAGGCAGAGAGAGGTGGTGAGAGCGGGTCAGCAGTGGTGGAACTGGAAGGAGGAACCAAGCTGCCTGGAGTTGCGCTGGACACGGAGGTTGGGGCGCTGTTATTGTTGACACTGCTACTGTTGCCATTGAAGTTGGGCTTTCTGCTGCCTCCTCCACCCTCAGCACCAGGTGGAGTGAGGACGGAGTCGGGGATGGACACCTGTAGGCCGGCAGGCGGGGGGGAAGGGAAGGTGTCATGGGGTTTTGTCATGCTGTAGGGGGACTCGTTACGGGAGATCTCTCGATTGGGTGGGTAGTTCCAGATGCTGCTGTCGTTGTCGAAGTTTATAGGTTCCGACATCTCAGTCTTGATCTTCAGCACAGAGGAACTGGTCGGGGAGGGTGGAAGCAGAAGGGGAGGCTGGTCGCCGAGGGTGGGGTCCAGGCTGCCAGGGCTGGGAGTGGCAGCAGCTGAGGGAGACAGACGGAGACGTTGCCGACTACCATCCCATTTCTGCTTTTTCCTCCTCTTCTTTCTCTTCTGGTGTTTACTCATTGCCGGCCCGCTCAGCTCTCGTCCACTATTGCAGTCTTTCACAATATCTTCTGCATCATCCTCCTCTTCTTCTGAGGAGGAGCAAGAGGAGGGCGAGTCCTGCAATTCCTCCACCTCGCCGTCGCCATAGCGCTCTACCTTTATGTGTAAACCACCCAGGCGGCCCTCCTTGTGGTCAGTTTCACAGTCAGAAGGTTCCAGACTATCATCACTGTCCTGACTTTCTGGATTGCTGGAACTGTCTCCTTCCTCCTGTCGTCTCATCTCTTGCTCTGGCGGCCGGCCCGTCTGTTTCTTACTGTCTGACTCTGGATCTTCACTATTCTCAGAAGACTGATTCCCCTTCCCATCTGACTTGGAGTTTTCATTGTCTTCTGGGAGAAAGAAAAAGGTTTAGTGGACAAGTTTCCAAACACAATCATAGTTTATCAGACAAAAGTATAGTTCCTCACATAATTCACTAAACATGATCAGGAGTTTTACATTAAGAGCATTCATTTAAAGCTTAGATGGTTGGATGTGTATATTATGATCGTAAACAATTACACTGGGGACATAAACTGCCCTTTGTTTTAGTTGCAGCATTGCAACTGGTGACATGTATGATGTGATGTATCATTTAGTTTTGTCATGAATGGCTTGAATTCTGTTAAGAACAAGTGACCTTGATGAGGGGGTGGGGGATTTTTAAATTCTGGCCTTAGAAAAAGCATGTCTGCATTGGAAGAGAAACACAGGGAGAGAGATGGAGAGATAAAGAGACAGAGAAAGACAGAAGGAGAAGGTGGGGTGTAGAGATGGGTAGGGAGTCTGAGAGGAGAAGAGGGCATGGTTTGGTCCAGCTGCAGCTGGCACAGTCTGTAACCTTTGTGATGAAGGCTGGCAAAAGGCTCGGCAGGCAGAGATACTCAGGGGCCAATATGTTGGCACTTTCCCCAGACTGTCAACCAGCCTTGTTCATTCACAGCCTCCACCATCTTTGGAATTTCACTTCATATTCTTCTGGAATGTATAATTAATATCTCCAACTGGCTGTGGAGTTTTAATTGACTATTTACACCAGTTTTAGGGACATGTCGAAAGCACCACATTTCCTTGTCCTACATAATTTCCAGTAATTATTGGAATGAAGATATTTTACACTGTAAGAGCCCTCAGATGAGACATTTGCATTTGGTTAAAAGAAAAGTGTTGTATATAATGTTATTTGACAAAACTACTTGATTGTAAAGAATTTAAAACAGTTCCATGAACAGGGACAACAACCAATGGCGCAATAACTGGCTTTAAGTCTCCAGCTCAAGGGCATAATATTGGGTTGCTCCATGTGGGGATCAAACCAGCAACCAGCAACCAGCAACTTATTCTGAACTGTTTTGTGGCAAATGGTATCATTTTCGCAATGCAATGGGATGAGAATGGTACGCTACCAGAGTTCTCCTTGGAGTCGGATTCAGAATCAGATGTTTCCGAGGACTCTGATGCTTTCTCTGGCAGGTTGGGCAGCTGTGCGATATCCATAGGTGTGTCTTTGTACTCGGGATTGCTGCCCATTTAAAAAAAGAGACCACAAAAAAAGACATGTTTAGAAGATAGAAGTCATTCACTTTGCCAGTTGAGAATCATTCACAGCCGTGTGAAACATCCTTCACTCTCTTCTCTAGAATGTTCCAGACAGCCAGATTGATTCACTGCAGCCCAAACCACAGAGCATTCTAATGATCTCTAAGCCCATACACAGACCCAAAAGCAGTTTGAGAAGAGCGGGGTGTTTAGCCTTCGTCATTTTACAGAAGGACAGACTATTACTATTACACTCTCGAGTGGGAAATACTTTCATCTTGTTACAATGTCGGATGGAACAAATCAAAATCTAAAGATATGGCATTTTCATCAAAGTAAAAGACTTGTATACCTCAGTACATAGTTGACCCAGATGATGTTTTTTTCATTGGCGTTCTTGGCGTTGATTGCAATAGTGGCACTGGACTGGATCCAGATGTAACCTCCATTCTTCTGAATCCAGCGGTAATACTTTGTCACACATTGACCTTTATTCATCACTATAGAAAGAGGAGAGGATACAAGAAAGGAAAGGAGATGGAAGAGGAAAAAAGAGGGAATAAACCTGTGAACAATCTAATATATGAAATCAGACCGCATACGTTTTCTAAAGTTTACCGCAATACATATACTCCGGTTTAATTACAACAACCATTAATAATAATCCTAATATTTGCATTTAGTGTGCCCAGGTAAAGCTCAAACCTATCCATTATTTCATGCTGTGTGAACATCTTGAACGTGTGATTAATCTCCAAAGCCCAGCAGAGGGTGCTGTGACTGTTTGCTAAGGGCTCTGTAATTGTCCTTGTCTGAGGCTACTCATGTGAAGACAGTGTGGCAGTTGCCATAATTTTGGCTAAATTAAGCGCTAAATGGCGATCTCAAATAATATGAATTTGCATTAATCATTGTTCTGCAAAACAGAAACAGTCGGAATCCAAGCACGGCAGTAAATTCAGATTCTGGGTTTAATTACAGCTACAAATAGCCCTTTCCATAAAAAGAGTCCATTGAGAAGAATGATTTATATAAGAATAAGTCTAGTAATTAAAATCATTACAGACTAATAGCATTGTTTAAGAAGCCGTCCCAAAGGCTCTGATAATTGACTTTAGTTCACCGAATGCTTTCTGTACCAATAAATGTAAAACTAAGCTGTAACTCGAGGAAATTGAGACAAAAAGCCGAGAGTTGTTTATCTGACTTGTTCGCTGTGGCCAGTGGGCATGCCCTTGACTCACCTTCACTCTCTTCAACAAAGTTTACATGCTACTGAGAGTCTATAGAAGGGTTCAGTATACACGCAATGTATCTAAGAAAAAGTGCTGGGGAAAAAAAATCAGCTATGTTGTTTCACATGTGGAATATGATGATAAAATGAAGAACTGCTACAGCAAATGTTCTCTAAAAACAAGAAGAGGTGAAAATGTGAACTTTTTAAATCTTACAGTGGTAGATACTGATTTGCAAATAAAGTACATTCAATTGAAAAGATGCAAGAGAAGATGGGTATTATGCAGCTTCAATATATTAAATCTTGCCATACATATACAGTGATTCCCCCCAATCTGTGAACACGCGAGTCTGACTAGTCCCTTTAAACCCTCATTACTGTCTACAAGTTTCCAGGACATTTTCCCCCCTGCCTTTAAACCTGATCTCATCTGCATTGCATTTGATGTGCTGGCCCCCTTGGCTCCGCCCGGCACCACATCTGTACAGGTGAGGCTTATTTTTCAACCCCCTTTCAGTTACGTTGCCATTAAATCAATCAGGGGCTGCTTGAGTTATTGATTTAGTGGTAATGAAGCCACCCCTTTCTCTCCCCCCCTCCTCGCTCTTCTCTTTCTGTATCCCTCTTTTCTTTTTTTCCGGTGCAGAAGTCGTTGGCTGCTTTTGGAGGCTTTAAAAGGAATACAGCCTCTTTAATCTGCCTGCCTTCTCCTGGAGCCTCGGGCAAGCCTGCAGGACGGTCTCTCTCTCTCTCTCTCTTTCTCTCTCTGTCTCTCTCCCTCTCTACTTCCGTTCTTTCTCATTCTATCGCTCTCTCTGCGGCAGGGCCTCTGTCCTTCAGTTCTGTTAAATCACTTGGATCCCTTCCATAATAGCAGCTACCTTTCAGATACCCTTTACCCAGCGTGGCCTCACTTCCAGCAGGAGGGGTGGAGGGTGTCACTGTCATATAAAAGTAAGTAATTTACACCCGTGAAATTGCTTTATGGAAAAGTCCTTGCAGTCCACTGGGGTATTATTGTAAAGACACGTTTTTTTATGAATGAGAGAGCAGACATGCAGATCTGCAGCACCTAGGCAGGGTTTGGCTGGACAAGTGAATTGGAGGGTTTTAACTTGTATTCTTTGGCTCTAATGGCGAAACTTCACCAGCAGAGGAAGTAAACATGTTGGCCATTTAGAGAAACTGCAAAAAGTGGAAATTACGACTACGATCATGGTTTTCAAGGCATTTAGAATAACTACAAGTAAAGATTAAATCATCTGCTGGTTTTAAACATGTTCTATATTAGTGAATAAATCCAGTTTCTAGCTGGTCATCTTGTGGTTTTTGGCCATGCGTTGGTTGAGAATTCTGGTCTACCAGCCACTGGAGTAAGACTAGTTGACAACCTTGGCTAAACTGGTGCAAACAGCTTAAAACTAATGAAAATCACATCAAAACAACAACAATACATTCAAATTAATCACTGCTGACGTAAATACAGTATATCCATGGATACAGAAACATCTATTTCATATTTACTCTGAATCCATTATGGAACAAACCTGAAGAAACATTGTCAACGGTACATGCGATGGGTGTTAGAGCAGGTGTATTTTTCCGCAGCTGTGGAGTCTATCTTCAAGCACAATAAGGAGTGAAGGGAGTTTTTCATTAAAGTCAGTTTGAACTACTCTTCAGAGACCGGCTCTTGTAGTCTGCCTTCAGGCACAGAGCTTCAGTCTCCTGGGGTTTCTCCACACTTCTGTGAGCCATCGTTTCCCACCTCTGTCTCTCTCTCACTCTTTCTCAGCTGGTAAAAACACACACACACCCGCGGAGCATTTATGCGGTCAGTATTATATGTAGTCGTGTAACACAGTGTCTTTTATTCATTTAAGCCATGTTGGTCCTGTTCTGAAGCTGACACAGGTGAGGTCAGAGCTGTCACTATGCATTTCTGCCCGTATAAAACGCCTGCTCTCAAATGCTTCATGAGCACCACAGTCGGCTTTTCCTTCAGTAAACTAGAGCTCATTTGTATCCAGATATAAGCTCAAATTAAGCTGTTAAACAAGTAGATGATGGTTCATGTTTTAGCATGTCTTAAAAGCAGTAAAAAGACCACGAGCGGCTGCGCAGTACCTTGAGTTTACCCCTCAACTGTAGTTCTGTCATGACAACTCGTATGTTTGGCATGGGTATGACAAAATGAATATGTCTTGGCTGCAACCAAGTAAGACATGCTGCTGCTGTACAATGTAGTAAGGGTGTGAACCTACACTGGTCTCACAGTTCAGTTCGGTTACGATTATCATGCCATCGATTCAGTACAATTCGATATCACGATTTTCGACAATTTTACTTAAACATTTCATTTAACTTGTAACTCATTTAACATTTCATTTAACTTGCAACTTCATTTAACTTGGCATTCAGTAGTGTACTATAAAAAAGTATAAATGTAAACAAGCCCTTGACAAAATGTAAAACTAAAAGAGTAAAAATTTAAAAAGGTACAAATATTTAAACCAACATAACAAAAAAAAAGAAAAAAAAGAATTAATAAATACTTTTTATATAGAATAGTGTTGTCACGATACCAAAATTATGACTTCGATACGATACCAGACTAAAATATATCGATACCATGGCAAAAAACTGTAAAAGTACTTTTCAGTATCGATTCAGATGTTCCAATTCGATTCACAAGCTCTCAAATTAATTCGATTTCAATTCTCGATTCAACTCAATGAATATAGATTTAATACAAATACTATATTTATAAAAAAGAACAGTGGACATAAGTTTACAAGTGGGTAATTAAAAAGAAATGAAGAGCCACAAAATTGTATATTAAACTCTTTATTTTGGGTACACTTGGGTACATTAAAACAGAACCCATCTCTAAATTTCAAATGCATACCATTATGTTAAATACAATACAATTTTGATGCAACTTTATTCTAAAAAATATATCTGAGAAGTATTTTATACAATTTAGTTTTTATGGATATTTTGATATATTTATTCTAAAACATAAAAAGGATATTGGATGATTTTAAGCAACTTTCAGTAAAGGACAATTTTGCCGACCGTCATTCAGACTCATTCAGATTGATTCGTGCCCCGGATGGTGCATTATATTTCGTCACTATCTCTGTTATTTGTGCATCCTTCCTTAGATGTGATTGCCATTCGATTTTATCTTTGCGACAAGCATATGTGATACCGGGCAGGATCGACTGGAAACCCCCGGGACAGAGAACCGTGACGCGCTGGCATAGTGCTCGGGGGGGACGGATCGAACGAGACCAGTTGAAACTTTAACCAGCTATATCTCGGAAACGCGCCGGCAAAACTGTCTGTAATTTGGGTCGATCGTAGTGCCTGACAAGGCCTTTCGAGGATCGAGGCCATAACCGGGAATGGGTGCTTTCTTTGCGGGGCACCGCTTCGCATGTATGTGATCTATTTTTAGCGGTTGTGTGCTCGGCTGTTCTTGCAACGTCTGGTACCCCTTTTCCACCAAAGCAGTGCTAGAGCTAGTTCAGAGCCAGAGCCTAGTTTCAAATCGTTTTTTGTGTTTCCACACCCAAAGCCCCATCTTCAAGCCAGGAAAAGTGGTTCTTAAGTAGCACCAAAACATTGCTGGGCTAGAAGTAAGAACCGATTACGTCAGGCGCTGGGGGCGGGGTCAACAAGACGAACACAGACTTGAGATCCGCCATTGTTGAAATAGCAGCTAATGGAGCTAACAGCTGCTGCTCGTTTGTAATCTCCGTCTATACAAATTACGGCGAACTGCACGAATGCGTTGGATTCGCTGTGTTCGTTGTGTTTTGATGCCGATGTAGGATAGTAATGCAACGTTTGCAGTGTTGATGGAAGGCTTGTTGGCAGCGGTGCTGTGCAGAGACCAATCGCCGTATGATAACGAGTCCAGCGAGAGCATACGACTCCTTATGCTTTTGATTCACTCATGCGTTTTTTAAATATTATACGTGGATCGGTCTGCGCAGCGCCGATGCATCTTGAACAAGCCTGGTGTGTGTTTGTTTCCCGCTAGCGTTGCTGAGAAAGATGAGATGTATACAGTGACGTAAGACCTGGCTCTGTTGTGGCTCTCTAGCCTGTGGAAACGCAAACGGTTCTTAGCAGGCTCCTCAGTTGAACCAACTATGAACTGGGACTAGCACTGGCTCTGATCTAGCTCTAGCACTGCCTTGGTGGAAAAGGGGTATGGGTGAGTCATCATTAAATGGTTCTGCAGATTTGTAGCATTTCACCTCAGCATTACAAACGTCAACGCACCAGAAGCCGCCATTTAACTAGTGAAAGAATGACAGCAAGACAATAAGAGGGTGACATCTAGCGGAGAAGACTGAACATAAGATTAACGTAAATCAAATTACTAATGTTTGTGGAAATAAATACAGGTGGCCTTTGAGAATCGATTTTGAATCGACCACATTTTAAAAAATGATTAATCGAAAAATCTATTTTTTTTGCCCAGCTCTAAATATGACAGAACTTACTATTAATTGTCTTATCAAATAATAATAAATAAATAAAAACAACCTAAAACTCATTTGGACAGCATGTTCCTGCCCTGATTTTTGACAGTCACATTATTATCAATCATGTTAACACTAACCACTATTCTGAACAGGTTGAGATAACCGAAATCATGATATGAGTAATTTCATATTTTTTTAAATGTAATTTTATAATTACAATATAGATATTTAATTGTATTTTATCAGTAAAAGAAAAAAAAAAGCCACAATGTAAATTTACAAACAATATGACAGTGCTTTATTTTCAGCTACAATAGCTCTAATTAACAGTAGCATTCAATAAAGAAATTAAATAATCAAATGTACAAACAAAAATGCCTAGTCTGCATTAGGGATGCACTGAAATGAAAATTCTTGGCCGAAGCCGATTAATAATAAAGCACTTGGCTGAATACCAAACACGTTTTTTCTATTATTTCCCCATTTATTTTGCCAATTTTTTCCCCATTGCATAAATTGGCTTTTTTACTCTTTTGTCTTGCTTTTTAAATAAATTACAAAACAAAAATAAATAAGTTACAAAACTACAATTACATTTTTTTAACACTGAACATTTTTAGCATTCCAGCAGACATTATACAAACAAAGCACAATATAACTTAAGATAAATAATTTTATTTAACTTTTTTTGTTTTAATTTATTTTATTTTATCGCAACTTATCTTTGGCCTATTATGCCTACAGGTATCATAATCAAATCATAATCAAATTTAGTTTGTTTGTTCATGAGAGGTTTTGCAGTTTTCCTGTATAATTCAGCACTGAATAAAAACTATGGCGGTTTGAGCAGTGAGTGGAGTATGACTAACTTTAAACACATTGGCCATTGCGTACAAGAGACCAACAACTATGTCACCGCTGCAGAGACACGTTGTAAATGGATACATTTACCTCCCTCTGCCATTGTATGCTACCGAGAAAAAGCATGTACACGACAAATGAAGTCAGAAAAGAATCAGTACATTAGAATCGGTTATGGTCTATTACTGAACCAAGACCGAATCGTCCTTGTCTGCATCACGATGCATCGTAGAAACGATTAATTTCGACACCCATAGCTGATCTATACAGGTGGAGCTGGGGAAGGTAGAGGGTTTCTGAAAGTGTGCTACACTGCTACAGAAAATGCTAACAAAGTATTTGAAGGTTGAGCACACAAGCTCATTGGCTACTGATAAAACAGGAACCAATCAGCTGTGCCCTGTATATTGATTAAGTGATTGCAAGCAGATTGAGTTAAGGACCTATTAGTCTGCGCCATCTAGAGTTTCATGACACAACTTTGTATTTAAAACCACTGTTATGCACAACCTTGAGTGCATTATTGCTTTTTAAAAATGGCAGCAACAGCAATACGAATACAATTAATAAAAAATGTTTTCCTGCTAATAATTATTATAGTTCATAAGCCCAAATGTAGGTTGTTTATGATTGACAAGTAACTTTGCATTAAACAGGACTTTTTAACCACTTTGAAGATCAGAATCTTGTCTGAACTTCCCATTTTATAAAGGAGCATAAACAACTCTTTAAGCAACTGTAGGTCAAGGTGCTCAATTTGAACAGATCTGCTTAAAATGTTTTATCAGGCTCTTAAACACTTGAGCAGAGGCTTAAGTGTTTAAGTGAACTCTGCGATATGCATGTGTAATATATCATACATCCCAACGCATTAAGGACACTACCACATGCATGCACTCAAGCCAGAGGAAACGTCTTCTCTGTGCACGTCACTGCATCTGCAGCACAGAGCTGCCGAGAGGTTTGACCAGACTGACATCATCCCTTTTATCCCTGGCTCTAACCAATCTGATGGCCCTGTGTGATCTGATATCAGTGACTGATTAGCAATCAGCGGGAGATCGGTGTATCTGCTCCTTAGTCACGCGCGTCATGTTCATGCAGACACCTGAAGATCTGGCTTTGATGAAGCCGAGATGACACACGCGTCATTATAACTGAGCATTTAGCTGAGCTTCAGTTCTTTAACCCGTGTTGGGGAATAAACCTAAAGGTAGTGTAAACTATGGTCTCTCTCATTTAAAGGAACCCATTTATCTACCATTTTCTAGTTGTATTAGTTATTAGTACAGTATATGGTGTAGCTTTATCTGCTCAAATTGAGTTTTATTGTTTTTGTACTAGAAAAAATATTGCTCAAAAAATATAAATATCTAATGGTCATTTATTTGAACAAAGATGCTGATAACTATTAACATATGATTTGTCCTTTTACCAGGTCAAAGGAATGTTTAATGCCTTTACATGATTGTCATTGTAATTGTCACTGCATGGTGGCTTAATTGTTTTTTTTAAAAGCATCACTTGCCTGTAGTTGAACTTCTTTAAATGATGAGTAGATTACAGCTCGGGAAGCAACATTTTCAAACAGCTAACCACATTTTATCATATGGAGCATAAACGTACAAAGTAAAATGCAGGAACGACGTCCCTATTCACTCTCTACTGCAGCGACATGAACGGCCATTCGCAGTGCAACCTGATTTATGTTGATTGCCGCCACGCTAATGCGTAATAGATGGTTAGAAAGCCAGGGGTAGCCGGGGATGTGCAGTTCTCTCTTAGTATCTGTTCCTCGCTCTCCTTTCACACCATCTCTTTCTCTCTCTCCGCTATCAATGCAATCCAGGGCTTTAGTCCTCTCTCCTCTGCCTCCGCTGGGTTTCAAATCAAGGTCTAATGGACCCAATCTGGTGGCTTTTTAAGGCAAAGGGACAGTGCAATACAGTGGTAATTGCGCTCTAATTCAGTTGAACTCCCAATATCTAATCAGACAGCTCCAAATTCCCTTGCCAGCCCCAAGGACACCCGCCCTCCTCTGCAAACACCTAATAAAACGAGGGATTTATCCCCCTCCTCCTCCTCCTCCTGTGCCTCAACCCTCACTACTTAAATAATGGCAACCTGCCTGCTGTAGAGCAGCACACACATTTACTGTATGAAACGCTACGCCGCTCTCAATGACGCTTTGAATTTCTGCCATGGTGGTGGAGGGGAGAGGAAAAGGTGCGCTGCCAAAACACACTTAACAGATGATTTAGGATATTCAAGAAGCATGAACGTTCCTCCAGACGGTCAACGGCCCTCCTGCCGAGCGCGATGAAAGCAGCGCATGCAGAAGGTTGAGGAACCTTCAAAGAGCTCTGCAGCGGTGGATCAGCCCAGATGAATACTACATGACATAAAAATGCACTCGAAATGTGGCGCCTGTACATTGAGAGGAGCAACTGAACCTGAAAGGAGGAGTGAAATGTGTAAGACTGTCAAACGAACAGATTCTCAGCCACGTTCTGTGCCTCGCGAGCGATACAGGGCTTGTTTGGAAGACGTGCGCTCGCCTACCCATCTGGCAGAGGGAAGCGGTTCTTCATGGACAGTTATGAGAAGAACCGCTAGCATGGATAATCTTGCCTGTCACACTGCTGTCCCATTACGCTGAAGTGCTGCAGTGAACACATTACACCAGCTTTGGCACGTAACACGGTGTGCTCTCAGGATGTCATTGACCAATGATCAATGAGTCCCGCTAAAGCATGTAAGGACACCGAATCTTGCTCTTTAACAACCATCCTGTAGTTTTTGGCACTGTTGGGTGGCTGCACAGATTGATTGGATGGACGGATACTCACGGTCTAAATGGCTTTGCCGAATGCCTTCCACGTCCTCTGCGTGAATGAAGTGATAACATCTCTTCCCTACAATGTCGACAGGTGTGAGGTCCATGTAGTCGCTGATTCTGGAAAGGATTCGACATCAAATCAAAATTGACACCATTTTGTTGATTTCCACAAGTAGTCACTAAAAAGAAGCCACATTTACTTGTGGCAGATTAAAATAGGGCAACGACATGGGCTGCCTTTCCCAAAAGTTGATCGTAGAGACCTTTGGTGGCAATGGTTCTACAATCTATTTAGGCTTACGATGCTTTTGGGAAACGCAGCCCTGATTGGTTTCGAGTCAACCTCACTGATAAGGAGATTCTGATTTCCCAGCCCCTCTGTAAGCTAAATATATAGTGCACCAGATTTTATTCATTAAAAAGATTTCCATCTGTGATGGCAAACTGTCAGCCTGTTTTCATTATAGACATAATATTTTCTGACCTACTGTAGCTTTACCAACTGCCTGCTGAATTTAAAAGCAATTATCACAGAAGTATTGAAAATTTGATAAAAACAGGTGGTAAAAACACACCAAATGCCTTTCAGTTGGGCAAATACTATTATTTTAAGACATTATTCGACTCTAACCTGCAGTCGTTCTCTACACGGATCAGAGAACATGGCCAGCATAAAAAAAAAAGATCTCTATCCACCTCCATTTTAAAGCAGGCTTTTGCTGTGATGATAACTCCGCTATAGACTTGGACCGATTCCATTCTCTCATAAATATGTTAAGTGCAGGGAGTGGTAAAAATTTTAGCAGACGCTGGGATGACTTCAATCCCAGAGATATAAATAAAACTAATAAAACTAATATGATATTTCCTTTCAAGCCAGGCCAAATTAAGATGTTCTCATTTTATGGGGCAGCAGTGGAACCACAGATGTTTTGTAAGTACAAAAGAGGGTTTTTTTTCTTGGCCAGCTTTTCAAACGAGCGATAGATGTTGAAACAAGGTCATTCTGGGATTGCGTTTAAGTAGAACTCATCACTATCAGCTCTATAATGAACTGCACATGAACATTACTGTGTGGCTGATTATCCACTCTTGCAAAACACATTTTCACCCACTGATCCTTCAGCTCTACAATAATGTCATATTTTGAACTCTTAGCCACTGAAATTGAAATTCTTTTTGCACCATTTATCATTCTTTACGGCAGAAAAAAGACCCTTATATCAAACTGCACACAATACCAGGCAATACATATAAGCTTTGCAAAATAAGATTGTGCGAAAACATGAAATGACATCGCCACGGCCAGTTAAAACAGGGCTGAGCATATTTATATAAAGAGTATTACCTGTTTTCACAGTAGACGATGTTGAGATCCATGTTGACCCGTGTAACAAACATCTGGCAGTCGATCCGAACCTCATTGATGGTTGGCGGAGGAAGTGCGTGTGCCACCACGACCATGCCCATGATTTGATTGGGTACCGAACGACTGTGTGTTAATGCCATTCTTATCCGCAGCCTGCCGGTAACGTGGATGACCTTGAAGAGGACACAAGTAGAAAATTATTAACAGATCAGATGCAATCCCCCTCAATTACATATAAACCCTTTAGTAAGTATCAAACCACAGTATAAAGATAAATAAACCAGATTAAGTAAAATAACCTCTTCATGGATCAGAGAACATGGCCAGTAAAAAAAATGGCCAACCGATCTCTATCCACCTCCATTTTAAAGCAGGCTGAACTCAGAAAACAGACAAAGCTCTTTGATAATCCAATATGTACTTTGTGCACTAGTGTAGTGGACCGAGAGCCAAACCAAGATTCTTTGGTTCTTGTACCATTTATATACATGTTCATGAGAATATATATTATATATATATATATATATATAAAACCATAAAAAAGCACCATTTCATTCTGAAATAATCAAGTGAAATAATCAAGAGATAACACAGGCAGAGAAACTAATTACTTTTTCTCTGGCTTTAAAGTTTGTAATGCTTTAAAGTCTTTTGTAGCTCGTTTTGCCCAGAGGATGCATTGACTAGATTGGTAACAATATTCTTCTTTGGATCCATCCATTTTAATCACCAAGGGAAACCTAGAGGGGATTGTTTTTGTAGTGTTTTAAACTTCTGACACTATCCTTTCATTGTTTCACCTCAGAGATTGGGGAGATGCTATTAGCATCATTCATATAGACAGTCTCTGCCCCAAAGTCACCGAGTGCTCAGGCCGGTGGGGCTCTTTGATGCTTTTTACGTTTCCGCTGAGGGACAAGCAAACTCAAATCCCAGGAACGACGGACTGCCACAATCACTAAAAAAAAGCGATTCTCCTGGTTTAGAGTTGAGAGAGTTTGTTCGAACTTCACAGGATTCAAAAGCCATCTCAAATCAGGGGCCAATTAAAGATGACTGCAAAGTTCAGTGATGTCACATTCAGAGAGGAAATCCTCATTTTCAAGCAGCGTTTACTTTGTGATTTTATATATATATATATATATATATATATATATGAATTAAAAAAGGAGATATTATCTGGAATGCACAATGTTTTTTTTCTCTCAAGTTCTCCAGAATTAGTAGTTGAGTAGCTAACAAATAACAGTCATGACCGTTTATTTTCTAGATTTTAGGTGGTTTAAAGGTATAGTTCACCCAAAAATGAAAATGTTGTCATTAATTACTCACCCTCATGTCGTTCCAAAACCGTAAGACTTTCGTTCATCTTAAGAACACAAATGAAGATCTTTTTTTTTTTTTTAATGAAATCTGAGAGCTTTCTGTCCCTCCATTGACAGCCTAAGCAACTACCACTTTCAAGCCCCAGAGAGGTAGTAAAAGACATCATAAAAGTAACCCAGTGACTCCAGGGGTTTAACCTACATTTTATTAAGCGACGTGAGTTTTATTTGCGCAAAAAACATAATTTACCACTTTATTTACAAAATATGACTCTCCAATGCACGAGAACACCACAATGCATGCGTGTTGTGTTGACACGAGAGCAGATGTTGTTGCGTGAATGCACGTTGAAGATTGATATTTAGTAAATAAAGAGGTAAATTATTATTTTTTTTAAACCACTGGAGTCACATGGATTACTTTTGATGTCTTTACTACCTTTCTGGGGCTTGAACGTGTTAGTTGGGTAGCTGTCAATGGAGGGACAGAAGGCTCTCAGATTTCATAAAAAATCTCTTGTTTTGTGTTCAGAAGATGAATGAAGGTCTTACGGGTTTGGAACGACATGAGGGTAATTAACGACAATTTCCATTTTTGGGTGAACTAACCCTTTAATGGTGGTGGTTGAGGAGAATCATCCAAATGTAAAGTGCTTTGAGTGTCGAGAGAAGTGCTATATAAATTTAATGAATTATTATTATTAAAATGTATGAAAATGTATGTGCCAGATCACCATTTTTACGTTTCCTTTTTAAGTATTTCAACTAATAACTGGTCATAAACTGGTCAGCATGCAACAGCTTAGAAATGAGAACTGAAAGCTGACAAAATGTTTGTTTGTGGTCTACGATGACTATTATCACGGTGCGAGCGCACGTCAGACAGACGAGCTGGAAGTCGCAAACACCCTTGATGTATCCATTGCCGAGCTTCAATAAGACATCACAGCACACTGCAATCAGAAGGTAAAGGCCAATTACGGCCGATATTAAACCCATGCACGCACCCATTCTCATACAGAGCGGCACACCAGAGAACGCCAGCCCACACAAAACACACCCCATCTCCACTTACGTATAACACTGGGTCTAAATAAACACTGAGTCGTATTAAAAGCATACAAAATGGAAATGATTCTACTGAAGCCCAAAGCGAGGGGCATCAAAAAAGTTAGTTGGAAAATACAACTTTTGAAGTAATTGCCACAAAGAGAGACTCGTCGGTGAATTGCTGCAGGAGTGCTCTTGGCAAGAACATCATAAGCTCTGGCAAAACATTAAATATGCTCAGGCTGCTAAATGCAAACTGACATGGCAAGGGTTCACCGTGGCCGCAGCAAGAGGCAGCCGCATAGCATATCTCAATTTAATACAAGCCAACATAACAAAGGGATCAATTTTTATAATTCATGGTTCAGCACACAATGCTCTCTCTCTTTCTCTCCCCCGCCCGTCACCGCTTCGGTGAATATAGAATAGGTATACATAAGAAATAAGATTCATCTGTTCCTAGGGATTCTCTGGAGTGCTTTTGAAATGCGATACGGCACAAGTAATGATAGAGAGCTTTTACATGAGTGCATTAACTGAGCCGGGGGCCGAGACGCCTTGGCAAAAAAAGAAAAGACTGCTTTAAGCTGGAGAAGAATTCACTTTGATTTGACCTCCAGAGTGAAGAGGAGATATAAACAGCCATGATGCGCGCCGCGCTTCGCTTCCCTCCGTCTCGCACCTATCACCTAATGCCGGCGCGTCATATGCAAAATTCATACTTTTGTATTATGTAACAACACAAATATTGACTTAATTTGGAGTAAATGCAATAAGAAGTGTCCTTGTCTGGCTGGTAATATATGCGAATGTGCATGCGTGAATATTTATGCTATGGGTTAGTGCGCTCCCCGACTTCACGCTTATTTGCATCCAATCTATGTCCAGATGGATGCAGCAGGGGGGTTTGGATCATAGTCGTTCACTCAGACACATCCAAACAATCATCTACTTCTCTATTTACAATCTGATACTGGAATTTCTAACTTATCTCAAAATTCTTCAATCATTTGGGTCATTTTGTTGCAATAGCTTATACACAACACACGGAGGCTTTATTTAAAACTTTAAACTAAAGTAAAAAAGAATACAACAGAATAAAGATACAAATGAAATAAACATGATTAAGATTTTCAGGTGGGTCCAACAGTGGTATTCAGGTAAGAAATGACAATCAAATGTAAAAAGAACACTGGATAGTCTTCATTGTAAAAATGTAATGCTGATTAATGCTTACAATTTAAGTTACAAAAGTTATTCAGTCAAAAGCGGCAAATGATTTTCTCTGTCTTTTTTTCTTTGTTTAACATGACTTTAAGCGTTTATGCACAGATCCAATATACTGTTACACAACATGCATATTCTTTATGTGTTCCAAAGCTGACCATGTTCACCTGAAAATTTGCCAAGAAGGGCATTTTGATAATTTTGTGCTGTGTGTATTTGCCCGTTAAACAGTCCCTCCAGAAAACAGCGATTATGCGATCGCATGATTTAATGCATAATCAGCCAAAGTCCGCATATTTACGCGGGGGCCGCATTTTTTCAATTACGCCGCGTAAATTGCCTATTTCCGCGTGCAAAATATGCGGGGCTAGCATGATTTCATAATCCCCGCATTTTCGTTGCAAAAAAAGTCATATATATTAGCAGAAAGTTGAAAAATGTTTGTTTACTTCACACAAGAGCCGCCGTTTCACCGATTATCGCCTTTTCCCCCTATTGCCATGGGAACGTTTTGAAGTGACGTAATTACCCAACGTGAACGTCATCGAAAAGCTGCAAACCCGTGGTGAAACCATAGATATCGGTGAAACCATAGATATCGGTGAAACCATGATGAAGCCCGCAAATTGCCAACAAAAATAACAGCAAAAGACCACGCAAAGCAGTTTCCCGGTGTGTTGACCGATTTTAAAACACAGCATCATGAAGCTTCTAAGCGTTATGAATCAGTGAGTCGATTCAGCGGTTTGGATCGCCAAAGTCACGTATTTCAGAAGTTTGACAAGCGATCCGAATCTTGAATCTTGCTGATTCATAACGCTTCGAAGCTTCATGATGCTGTTTGTTTTTAAATCGGTCATCACTATATAATTCCTTATTTAGGTTTTAGCACAAAAACTATTCTGGTCGCTACATAAAGTTATTGTAGAACCTGCACTGTAGTGAGATGGACTTTGTAACAATGTCTTTAGTACCTTTTATGGGTCTTGAGAGTGCACAGTGCATTGTGCCAATGGAGGCCTTTCTGAGCCATCGGATTTCAACTAATATATCTTCATTTGTGATATGTAATATATCTTCATGTCCAGCGACATGAGGGGACGTCATTAATGACAGAAATTTCATTTTTGGGTGAACTAACCCTTTAAGAGATTGCACTTTGTGTATTGGAAGCACTCAAATGTCTGTTTTGTATAGCTACCTCTGTAAAACAGGAAGTTATTTATTAATTTTTTCAGAAGTTGTAGCATATTCCTTATGTAAAGCTACAGAACTTGTTTGACTCAAAGTTTTGTAAATTTGAGCCATTATTAAGGTCTTCAATAAAACAAGATGTGAACTTAAATATTCCCAGCACTTTCTGTGATGTAGTGCTTTTTTTCTCTTTCTCATCAAACCGCAGTTTTTGCAAGTTCCCGCAATTTTATCGTATAAAATTGCATAAATATCCCACATTTCCCATCGCATTTAAAAAAAAAAGTGCCGCATAATCAAGGATTTTTGCCCGCAACAATCACAAAAAAAGCCGCATTTTTCTGGAAGGACTGGTTAAAGCGCAATAAGCCACGAAAAAGAGCTTAATTTTGTACTTGCGTGTTGTTTAAGAAACTTCTTTATGGGAGCGCCATTTATAAGAGATCAGTGGTGCGCACGTTTTTTGGTGTGAGCATGAAACCTGCAGGAATGCGCCAAAATTTAAGACCAGACACACAACACTATTCAACTGAGTGAATGAGACGAGTGAGTGAGAGGAAGCGAGTGTGTGTCAATTCACACAGAGAGAAGAATAGAGAGAGTGAGGACACACACCTGGTATCGATGTATCAATACTGCAGAAAAGGAGTATTGTAATTGATATTTGATATTATATTGTAAAAGATATTTCAGTATCGAAATATCAATACTTTTGACAACACTACACTAAAGTACAGCCTTTGGTGATCTGCTTTATCAGTAGTATTGGCTATGGTTGCAGCATTAAGAAGTGCAAAAGGTGCATCTAATCACTGTTCCTGAACGCCCTTGTGCATTTCAATAGTACTCAATTATAAATGATGCCAACATACTAGTAATAGGCGATATAATAGGCGATAACGTTATGCAATATAAACGATACAAAATTGGCCTACGGCAGGTCTTCACGGCAACCCGTCAAAATAAATAAAAGTTTGGCTTAATGTGAAGAAATTGAGAGAATATATTAGGCTACTGTTGTAGCCTACAGTAGATTTAGCTACGTCTCTGTAATAATAATTTGTCTCTAAAACTACTAATAATTATGCCTAGATGGTTGCTTATTTTTCACTTGATCTTTTTTGTTTACTTTTAAACAGCATGCTTTACATGTTTATGCATTATTTACTTATAATGATTATCATCATAAATAATAAATAATAAATTATTTATATATCGTGATATATAGGCTATCGTTATCGCAAGAGGCTGCAATGCCCATGAGGCTGCCCATTCCTACAACTAGTCCTGTCACGATAACAAATTTTGCTGGATGATAAGAAATTATTGCGATAAACGATAATATTGTCGTTCTAAGACCATTTTCATCTAAAATAATGATAATGGCATAATAATACAGGTACACCTTTTCAAAGATCAATAAACTTTTATTTCTAAAGACTATTTAACACTGAAAACAGAAAGCATTTTAAATATCCACAATAAATGAACAAAACAACCAAAACAAAAAAAGCAATGGACTCTCTGTCTGTTAACAAAAAAATGCACTTGAATAAACAGCTGGGAAAACTACAACAGATGATTGTGTTTTAGGTAGTGCTGGGAATCGATAAAAAAAAATTATGTAATTAATCACGATTAATATGTTTTGATATTGTAATAATTTCAGTTACTTTCCAAATGAATGTTGAAACAATTTATTGACAGCATATTTTAAATGTGTTGTATTGTCATGTTTTTATGAATTAAGTTTTCATTAATGACATTCCAGTATAATTGAAAGCTACCAATTTCAACATTTATTAGGCTTTAAAAAAAACTACTTTTAATTTAAGTGAACTTAAAACAACATAACCCCATTATAATAAATGTTATATTTACCTGTGCCTTCCCTGTTAGACATGTACAGAAATGTAATAGTTATCAAACACCTTTCTTAACTGCATAAATAATAAATGAAATCTAGATAAATCATCATTAAAGCTACAATTTTCTCTGTTCCCGTTGTTCTTTGATGGACATTAATGACAGGCATCATCAGTGCTCCTGTCACTGCCGAACATGATGCACTGTCCCGCGCATCTCATTTCCTCACAACTCTCTAAGTTCATTTAAGGCGTTATTTAACTAATTTAAGACTCCTAATATGAGAAGACTCAAAGTTCTCTGTGTTGTTGTTATTGTTTGTTCATGAGCAAAATAGAACTCGATGTGAGCAGGAGACTTGACGCGTGTGTGTGTGTGTGTCAGAGTGTCCCTCGATTAGCTGACATGAGACGCAGCCACACAGACAGGACATTGACATATGGTGCATTCTCTTGTGTCTTGTTGCGCTTAGAAGCATTTACATGTATAAGAGCGTGATCATACAATGTAACGCTCGGCAAAAATGGATATAAAAACAGACGCTGGAAATTATCGCGGCCGGAAAAATTATCAAACTCATTTTTTTTTTATCGTGCGATTTAATTGATTTACCTACCTACAACATACATTACAGTTCAAAAGTTTGAGGTCTGTAGTATTTTTTGTTTTACGCCATTACTCCAGTGTCACATGATCCTTTAGAAATCATTCTAATATGCTGATTTTGTGTTCATAATTTATTATCAATGTTGAAAACATTTTAATTTAATGTAATCCAACATATTTGAAATCGTTATGCACTTTCTTTTCATGTTTCTTTGATGAATAGAAAGTTCAAAAGAGCAGCATTTATTTGTAATATAATTTTTATAATAAATGTCTTTACTGTCAATCTTGATCAATTTAATGCATTCCTGCTGAATAAAAGTATTGATTTGTCTTATTAAAAAAAAAAATTGGCCCCAAAATATTCAAAACAAATCAAATATTCCAGTTTAATAACATTTACTAAAATTCACACAAACTTTTTAAAACAGACAATGTGCATAATTGAGAAGAGCTTTAGTAGAATTTAGCAATGACACGTGGAAAGTTATTGCCCAATGATTATCTCAGTGTTGTATATTGGCCGATTTATTATTATTTTTTGCCTGGCCGTGACGCGTATATAATTCCACCACTAACTATGACACATGATATGATACAAGACTGAGTGAGTTTTCATTCTTTTAGAACATGATGACAATCATCCAGGCCCCAGTTTTACCTTGTATCCAGAGGACTTGATGTGGACGCCTCTCTTGGTGAGTGTGGACTTCATACGGACAAAGAAGGAACGCTCTAGAGTGTTATCCGGCGACAGAAGACTAGGGCTGCTCGACTCCACTGCGGAAACAAACAACAAACATCCTATTACAACACTGAAACAATACACAACTCGCAGAGACGTGAGATATCAGACCGCTTAAGTGAGTATGATGTGCAATATCTTCTCATTGAGTTTCTATCATCTCTTGGTAGATAGTTAATGAAACAGCACAACCTGATAAGGAGGAAGGTGCTAATCAAACTTTGACAATGTTTTAATTGTATTTACTAATAGCATGAAGCGGAGCCTTGACAAACATAATTGCTTTAAACACTACATGGCAAATGAATAAACCTCCCCAAGCTGCTGTTGGATGTATTTGCCTTCATAGGAATGTGTAAATTAGGAAATGTGAAAATTAAGATGAGAGCAATTTAACAAACTTGTTTCAGTAATAATCCCAGCAACACTCTTGCTGAGTTATGCTTGTGCAAACACCACCCACATTTGCTTCACAAAACATAAAAATCATTTTCGTTGACAGCCAATACAATAATATAGTTCTTATACTATAATACATTTCTTACCAGATGAGAAAAAAAAAAACATTCTAGCCTTGATCTTAACACAAGGACACCTGACGAACAACGGATGTTCTGCTAATTTGCTGTAACACGCTTGATTAGAGCCAAATTAATTACACATGTGAACATTCAGCATGTTACAATCAGGCATCAGTGGCGGTCCAGCCCGGAAAAAAAGAAACTCTATTAAAACAAACTTTTCATCACTAGTTATATTTTGGAAGCATTAATGTTTTTGAAAAAATGCTCACCAAGGCTGATCAAATATTAGGACTAATTAAAATAACTGTTTTCTTTTTGAATAAAATGTAATTTATTCATGCGATAGCAAAGCTGAATTGTCAACATCATTACTCCAGTCTTCAGTGTCACATGATCCTTCAGAAATCATTCAAATATGCTGATTTGCTGCTCAAGAAACATTTATTCTTATTATCACCAATGTTTAAAACAGTTGTGCTGTTCACAACAGTTGTTCACATTAATGTAGAAATGGTGATACTTTTTTGGATTCTTTGATGAATAGAAAGTACAATACATTTCAAACCACATTTATTTGCATTTATTCAATTTATCTTTTTTTTTTATCAAATGTGACAGTTGTAATTTAATGCATACTTGATGAATAAAAGTGTTAATTTCTCCCGGTCTCTCTTTTTTTAATATTTCTACAAATCTTTAAATCAGGGATATTCAATTAAAACCTGGTCTCTAAAGGTCCTTCCCAGAGGAGGTCCGGACAATACTTTTTTTTTTTGGAAATATTTATACATTTCCATCTGGGCAGCAGTAGTACTTTGTAAAATAGAAGAAAAAAAAATCCTAAATGGTCATCATAGATGAGTATATTGGGCTCTCAGAGCCAAAGCATCTGGGAATTTTTCAAATAATGAAATTAATAAATAAAAAGCACCAGTTAAGCTCAAATGGATGATTATATGTTTCATCAGACTGTTATGAAAAGATACTGTATGTTCAGGGTTTTCCTCTTGAAGTCTGGAACATTTAAAAATGTTGCTTAAAATAAGTGTCTACTAAAAATAAACAATGAATGTACACAATAATCAAAACACCCTCATCATGAGCAGAAAACAAAGTTAACTAGTCCTTTCAAAGTTTTAGTTGTCTTTACTTGCCATCTACAAATAATTTGACCAATTATAGAATTGTTTATTATGAAATGTTCGGGACCTCTGATTTAAATGGTATCATAGTTTTTTTTGGAATTTTTCTGGAAACTGTTTTCTACACTGATATTAAATGTTTCTCGGGCAGCAAATCAGCATATTTGAATGATTCGACACTGAAGACTGGAGTAATGATGCTGAAAATACAACTTAGCATCACAGGAATAAATTACATTTTAAAATATATTAATTTTATATGTATTATAATCATTATTTTTTGTGTTATTGAAATAATTGTAATCATTTTCAATAAATATCAATCTTTAAATACTAAAACAATAAATACTGAAATTGTGTTTATTAATTTCACATCAATCATAGTAATAAAGTTGACTAATATTTTATGATGAAATTCAGTTTAAGGCTGAAAGTCTGGCTAAAGAATAAAATCTAGATATTAAACCCATTTGCAAAATAAAAACATTAAGAACATAAACAAAATCTTTTACAATCTGTAACGTAAAAGTATAGTTGAAGAGACACTAAAATGGTTGTGGGTTTGAACTGCTCTCTCTCTCTCTCTCTCTCTCTCTCTCTCTCTCTCTCTCTCTCTCTCTCTCTCTCTCTCTCTCTCTCTCTGAACATGAATTAAATGTCATTTAAAATCTAACTAGTCCTTTATCACTCTGGGGAAAAGGCAGAGCCATGTTATATTTAGTCATTTCATTTCTTATGATTAAATATGAATTACTATGAAATTTTTCTCATCATCTAACACACAAGAATATGCCAACAGCTTTTTAATACACTATATAAGCACAAACTTCAGCTCTAAGAGTTTAATTCGCCTCTCTAATCCAATCACATCAACCTTATTTCTCTTATCAGAGATTCCCATTTTGAATTAAATGAGCTCATTAGTTTTAATCAAAGGCAGAGAGATCAAAACTTGCACTTAAATGCTTTAGATCAGAGCTGTCAGTCAAGCGTAGAGTTCTATTTGACTAAAACACAAGATCAGAGGCCGTTGCAACTCACCGTTTTCATTAAGAATGAGACAGGCTTTAAGATACGCCGTCATTTTTTTACACGGATAAAGGTCACTTACCACATGCCCTCTGCGACCTCGCTTTGTTGATAATGACAGGAATATGAATTGTACAGTAAAAGCTTCGCGACAGACACTTGCACTCCTGCCTGAACAATACGCTAAATTTCAGGATTGTACTTGTACCAATGAACAATAGCAAAGAATGGGAATTTTTATATATACATTTCATCAACTGATTAATTTGAAAAAAACAATTAGCATATCATGTAATTAATTAATCTTATACACAAGGGAATCCCTTTGCTTTGCCAGCCATGAATGAGCGCATTATATAAGAAAACTTTGCAACTTGCAAATACAGATAGATGCTATTTACACTAATGCCTGGTTCAGACTACACGATTTTAGCCCGAATTTGGCACGATCCGTTTGACGTATGGTGTCGTAGGGATTCGTATACGACAACCGGATCCGCGTCTGCGATAGTTCACAACGTCACAGCAGAAAGAACAGCATGTTGAATTTTTTTCACGGCCCCCACGACGGGTTCCGTCACATGGGTGACGCTGACCAACCGGAGCACAGAATATATATTCTGTGGAATGTTCAGAGCGTGATCTACTGTCATTACGGAAATGATCCGGCTGCGTCTGTGTGCACGTCGCACACAGACGCAGCCGGATCATTTCCGTAATGACCAATGCAATCTACCAAGAGCAGCGCAACTTGGTTCAAGACAAGCTTTTTTGGGGCGGTAAATAATGATGCAAATACCAGTAAATTGTCAAGCGCAAACCTTAGTAAATCACCTAACGTGATTCATTTAAATACTCTCCTCCCATACATTTTGTGTCTGAAAGGGAAACTCCTACAAATAGGGTCAGCCCCCAAAATAACTGTCCATGTCTTTTCAGCGCTAATTTTTCACTGCGTGAAAGGAACTTTGCTGCCGTACCATGGGTGCAGGAGGCGCAATTATATTATGCAGCCCCTGAAAATAGTCCCCAGCATGCTCCCTGTGCAAGCAGGTTGTCACGTTGGTTATGATGACGGAAGTTAGCCTATTGTCAGGCTTTAATATTAATATCATTGCGCCGCTCCATCCATGGTATGGCAGCAAAGTTCCTTGATTATTACGCATGAATGAGAGTATAGTTCCTAGCCATATCGGCCTAGATATTCGCAACTTTTCATTTTCCGTCTGTCTTAGTACTACACAATGTAACTAGTTAAAAAAGGAAAATATTGAAACTCTTTGGTCATTTTTTTGAGCGAGCTAAAAGTGCTACCGCTAGACCCGGAGATCGGCTGAATGGATTCGAAAACGGTAAAACTCAACTGTTTAAGTTGGAAAAGGAGCCTATTTGCAAAAAAAGTGTAGTGTTCCTTTAAATTAAATGTTTCTCTGAGCTAAACATTTGCATAAAAATTAGTTTTAAAAAAGGCTGATTCAAACTCTGGTCAGTCACGTCAAAAGTGAATGCCACCCACCCTACACATCTGTTATCAGCAGGGTTTTCTTTTGTAATTTTGACTGGCTCAATCAGGCACTGTTGGGTAGCCTGGATGCCAGTCGAACTTAGCCCCGTCCACAACATTTGAGCTCGGGCAGTTCGGTCTGGACTTGATCCGTAGAGGAGTAATTATGCCCGAGCAGAAACTGTTCGGACCAGTGAAATTGACAGGGCGGGCTTTAGACGATGATGGATAGATGATAAACAGTAACGTAATCATTCGTCATCAAAGGCGCTTGGGTTGAATTTGTTCTAATCCTAAACGGAGAACTTGTTCGTATATGCATTCACCTTCACTATTTCTCTCAGAAATGATGATCGTGTTGGTAAGTACTCTGTGTATCCTTAAATTCTTTTTTTACAACACCAGCAAAGATAATTTACACTCATCTTTCTCATTTGGGGGGTAAAATATTTGTTATTTTGGCAGGGCTGTCTGCTAAAATTCGCATTCCTGGGTCTGTATATCACATAATTGGGGTCGCATCAACCCGCAGACATGGAAAAACCCGCGGACATGGAAAAACCCGCGGACATGGCAACACAGTGCAGTTGAGTTTTATTGACATTTGACAACTAACGTTATGCGTCGCTCCGTTGCTCTGATTGGTTGTAGGTCTATCCAATTGAGGTATTTCCCGGTTCGGTTGAAACATGCCCCATAATCACAGCCCAACGGAGCAGTATCAGACTCATATTCTGACTAGAATTGAGTGTGACGACGTCAGGCTAACTGTTGGGTGGAGTTAGCCTCTGCCAACAAGGCGGGCTATTTTCAGTTGGTGGTGCAAAAAAATCTATTGAATGAGTCTATTGAAAGTTGTTTTAATATCTATTTAAAGAAATGATCCAAAAATGTAAATCTTCCACACAAATGCACACATCATATCCACATTTTGGCAATATCGTTCCTGTAAAATATTTTTCTCAGCGCCTAATAATCTATCACGACAATGATAACAATAATAATAATAATAATAATAATACATCTTGTTTTCTGTCCAATGTGCGCGAGAGTCAACAATCAGCATTCAAGGGGTCTGATACACCGTCTACCAGTGTAAAGTGTAAATACAGTTACTGTATGTCACCTCTGTGCTGGATTAAAAAGTCTGTTTGAGGGCAGCATGTGGAAACACCTCAAAAGAAGATTTACTGTATGTCAAAACCTGTTGTTTTGTTCACATGAGTTTCTAGTGCTGCCATGTCTGCAGTCCAGCAGATCCCCCCGCGGCTGAAGGAACGTGGGCAGATCTGCTAAATCATCAATATCACCCAATCCATGAGATTAAAGGAATCTGCAGCGTGTGTCGAGAGAGTCTTATGTGTTCGATTTAAACCTACATCCCCACAATGCACCAGTGTTCCAGCAACAGCACAACACTCCACACACTTCAACTTTTGTTTTTGTGTTGCATATGTGAACTCTCTTACACTTGCAATCCAAGTGAGACAATAACACGGAAACAGGGTTTTGTCTTACCCTGATTCACTATGGTGAATAAATTTTTTTATTTTAGACAGAGAGGGATGTTTTTTTGTTTTTTTCGAGCAATAGAGTTAACACGTGTGTCTCGTCATATCCGTAAATAGAGAAAAGTTACTTTGAACAGAGGAGATTCTGCTTGCAAAAAGACAACGCGACAGAGCTCGTAATAAAATGAGAATCGATGTTAGCTCAACTTTTCAGAGATGGCGAGAACTGGGGGATTAAAAATGTTGTAAAAGTGATGTAGAGATGGTGTTTATTCAGTGGGTGAGTAAGGTATTTTATTGAAGAGATAAATTGCCACATGTAGCTCTTTAACAGACTTAATTGTAAAGCATTATCTATTGTGAAGGGTCATTTCATTATGGTTGTTGTTCCAGCTGGGCTGGAATTTATTTTCAAGGAACTACCGCATCTATTAATAGGAAAAAGCTACAGTAATATCTTCAGCTAGCCCGCTTGAGAAAATTTCCATCTAAACTGTTTACTTCTCTCAAGTTTAGTAGTGAATTTTGATGAGCAGTATAACCATATTCACCCGCACAGTCACGCAGAACCAAAGCACAACCGAAACAATGTTCTTCCATAAAATGTATGCCATAAAATGTATACCGCTTGAGACCAAAAGTTTCATTGTGTATCTAGAATAAAACCTCTTAATGCCATTTAAGATGCTTTAAAATAGATTAGGATAAAACTCAATATCTAAAAGGAAAATATTTGTGTGAGACCAGGTTAAATTTATGGTCTGAAAGGCCCTGGTATTAATTTTCTTCATGAAACCTTTGGGAATGAATGTGTCTAGGAGAAAATGATGAGATTTTAAAAGTATTACACTCCTCGCTGAGAGTGTTGACCATCAATAACCACCTGGCAGGTCTGGAGGTCCTCGTCCGCAATCCTCACAGTACACAGACCACATGTACATGACATGCTCGCCGCATGACTTATAGGCCCGTAGGAAAGCTGGAGTACTCTGGCTAATATTCCTCAATTTACATTTATAGAAATATTAGTACCAATTCAGGATGTCAGGTGTTTACTGTATGAATAAATCAAGATTAAGCATGTGGGCTGCTGGTCTCTCAGGCTCAAGACTGGTGTGAGGAACAGGGTAGTCCTGGCCCGAGTCTGACAGATGAAGGCTTTGCTCTGTATGCTAATAATGATGTATAATTATGTGCTAATTGGACTACTGGATGGCTCCATATTGAGATAGTGGGTAGTTGACTTTTCAATGCCGCCCTATGGCGATGAACAGAGATGCAGACAATACAGTCTTTTCAAAAATAAAGTCATTTATGTCACAATTTAACATTTTAAAACTTAAGCTTGAAGTAAATATAACCCATTAACTGTGATTAATTTCATATCATGTAATACATTCATTTTACCATGTTTAAAGTCCTAATATCTTCATCTAGCACATGTAAAAGTGCCAAGTGATTTTTAAAATCGGCTCTGAAGTAAATAATTTCGAGTTTCTGTGATGCAGTCCTCTGAGACAGTGCTCACAATGCATTATACACAAGCCGCTGTTACAGACACTTAAAGTTGTGATCAATATTTAATCCCGCAATAATGAAAAAGGATTCCTCTGCAAGAAAAAAAGCTTGGACGCGGTTCTGAGATGTCACCACGCTGAACGGCGAAACAAATGACACGTACACTAAAGTAAATGCAGCAAATCTCTGGAGAAAACATTGGAATATGTTTGGGGAAAAACAGCCTGAATAATTGTGGGACCAATCCTGAGGAAAAATCATGCAAAAAATAAATAAATGACGAAAGAAAACAATTATACACACGCACAATGAAACAAGAAACAGAGGCCATATGTGCTCTCCAACAGGAAAAGGAAACGCATAAGGAAGCATACGGACGCAGAACTGCCCTCGTGATAAATGGGGTGCAGTAAAACTTTACATTGTACTATTTGTCTTTCGAATATTCCATGCCAGAGACAATCCCAGACTTCACTGAATAAGAGCTTGTTTCTTTTCTCTCTTTTTTGCCTGCAAATAAACTTCGATTAAACAGTGGGTCTGTACAGTAAATCAGCTGTGAATAGTTTGTCAGCACTTGCATTGCCTTGTCTGTTTTCCGATTGCTTTATGAGGAATCAGATGCATGTAGGGACGCTACAGCTGTATATCGCGACTGTAATCTCTCTTTAGAGGCAGATTAAAATCCAGAGGCTCCAGACATGGATCACTGGATCATGAAAAGCACCCATGACAACAATAAAAACAGCCTTTTCTCAAGCTGTGCTAAGCAATTCTGTATGTGAGGTTTTACATGGTTTGAAATAGATGTTTGAGTGGTGATTGCTTGCAGGCTCAAGTGGTTTAAAAAGAGCACCTTCAATGCAAGTCTATGAGGTTTTTGCCCAGTTTTTTGTAAGTTTGATCACTCAATAAGTAGCATGATTTAGCTAGGTATCATTCATATCCACAGCATAAACAGTGCAGTTAAACAAATCACTAACCCTAAGTATGAGCAGGCACCACTAATAAACCTTTTGCAATTAAAATTTGAAAAATTTGAAACAGTATTATTATTGCACCCTAAAACTACTAATTTGAAAACATGTTTATGTTTAGCTTTAAGTAAAAAGCAAATAATTTTTAAAAAACTAAAAACAATAAAAATTTTAATAAAACAACAAAAAATAAACTGAGCCATCGCCACATTGGTTGTTTACCAATCGTAAATTCATTAGTCTTGCTTATATTATATTTAAACTTTGTTAATATTCTTATGGAACATAAATCCTCAATTAATTCCTAAATTATAATCACACAAACAATTTTTATTTTTATTTTTATAAATTCCTTCCGTTGGGGCGAATGAAGTCGAAAGAAGTTATCGTCCAGAGACACGATAACACAGAGTGGATCATAGACGCAGACCACAAAACGCATAGAACCCATTGGAATTCTGCACAGAATGCTATATTATAAAGTGATATGGAGGAGATTAGGCTTTACCGAGCTCAGTAGCTCTGGCCGAGCAGTGATTAAACTAAACGCTATTGGCTATTTTAAAAAAGGGGAGGGGCTGTTCGATATGTTCCGCCCTGTCTTCCTATTTCAGTGGAAATTACGTCAACACATTGAATAACGCTGCATGTTTCAATGCACTTCAGTGGGCCTTTAACAAGCACTAACTTAAAAATGATTCCCATGCATTTCAGAGATCCTCTGATCCCCTGATACAAAGAAGCAGAGAGACACACGCTGTTGAGGAGAGAATAGGTGAAGATCAGCACGTCTGGACCCCTGGAGGACGGTCATGGAGTGAAAGATCGTCTTAACAAAGAACATGGTACATCTAAACAAGCACACATGGAAGGAGTTTGGGAGAAGACTGTCGAGGTCATGGGAACGTCACAAGAAATGCATGGGATCTCACCAGATTGCAGATGAACAGACTGATCGTGGGCCAACATATTGCCTAGTAAACTAACAAACAGATTGAGGAGAGGTTGCAGAACTGCTATTAGATTGACAGGGAGAGAAGTGGCGTGTTTAAACAGAAGGAAATGAAGCACCTGCCAGATGTCCCAGCACCCATTAGCAGCTAGAGGTGCAGATGTCAGTGGCCTATGGCTCTCTGAAGACCATCACCCTGACTGACCCCTGCGCCCTACACAATAAGAAAGCAAGTACACAGGAGTCAGGAGGGAGCAGACAGTCTTGACAGGTACACTTCACCTGGGCGACTTATTTGGGAGTCAAACCAAACATATCAGGTGGTTTTGCTAAGAAGCTAAAACTGATTGCAGGAAGTCCAAGGGAGTTTAAAGGGGGGGTATCACACACAGTATATGTCAATCTCATGTCAATCTTGAGTACCAATAGAGTAGTATGTCTCTATGTGGTATGTACTGTATATATTTGCTTAGCGGCTTGTGTAATGGAGAATAACGCAAGGTCTCGAGACAAGTTTTTTTAAAAGTTGAAATGATTTTAACTTGAGCACAGCGTTTTTAGAACACCATGTCATGCACAGTTTTACAACATTTGTGTGTTTACTCATGGTTTAGGAGGACATGATTTGGTTTATGGACTATTGTATGTGACTTAAAGTTAGCAGTAGCAAGCGGAATGGTTTTGCACGTCAGACTAGTGCGTGTTGTTTACTTGATGTGCAACAAAAACACTTGCGCAACGCATTTGCTGCTCCGGAAAAACAAACTCCATCCACTGTCCCCTTAACGCTGGGTTCTTTGGGAGGCTGTACAGGGTTGGGTTGCCCTGACAACCAAAAACACACATCTTTGGTGACATTGTTGATTTGTGAAGTCCTGTGACCTGTGCAGCGCAGCTGACGACTTCCAGGGCGTGCTTTTGCTCTCTCGCTCTGGTCGACGTGTCCGTACAAGGAAATTCCACCCTTGTTGACGTCACATAGGCCCATACTCAAAAAACACTTTCCGAAACTTGTGAGAAATCTGTATTTTTGGCACAGAAATACTTCATCAAACATCCAACTTATTTTTTGAAACTTTGGCCATGTTTAGCATGGGAATCCAAGTCTTTAACAGTGTAAAAAAACTCAGAATGCATGAACAAGCATTACACCCCCCCCCCCCCCCCCCCCCTTAAGAACAAACTAAAAAAAGCAGATCTTGACATTTTCTGAAGAAAAAGGCTGTTTTTTTGTGGTTTCTATGCACATTTCTTTCTAGACTGTCACTTAAAAAGTACTTAGGGTTCATATTCCTATATATATGAGAAATAGAAAACAAAGTTTGTGAGAACACTGATTAATGTGACATGTCTACTTTTGAGGCATATGTTTGGACCTTTCAAACCACTGAGTAGGACATAAGTCGGATATTGCTTTCTGTTACAGTATGTGCTGCACATGTGTATTTATGTCATGTGCTTCAATGCACCAAAACTCAATTGTTCAATTATAAATCTGGAGCTGTGGCTGATACGAGCTGTTTTCTGTGAGACTGTAGAGGACATTTTAAACCGAAGGTATAAAAGGTTTGTTGTTTGTAGGCACTGAAGGACCACTGCCTCAAATTTCAAGTTCTATCGATTCGACACAGTTGTGCTCTCCTCTGAATTCTTCCGAGAGTTGTATTCTTCAACCCTCTTTTTTTCCCACTGCTATACATCAAAAACAGATTTACTCACAAACAGCTTTAAAAATTAATGTATGTAGCTTGAAAGACTGAAAATATACAAATATACTGTTTGTTTAAACACACATCAGAGATGCTAATACACACCCATGCAAACAAACGTTTCAGCGCCAAACTGTACGGTCTGTAAACATCTTTCAGGAGTTGCATCCTCAGCAGACCTTCAGGATATACCTCTATAGCCACCGTAGCGTAGATATATGTGTAATGTCCCTGTTTCCATAGCAACCCCATTTTGACATTCACTATAATATGCAGCTGACATCCATTCACACAATGCAACAATATATCTCCGCTAAAGAGGCAAAGCAACAGCAAAACACAAGACCTGAACCTTTCAAATCACCACATGATATGTATACGTCCATATAAATATATTAATGCGGGATATGATGTGGGGGTTGATGGTATGACTGAAATATATATTTCACATTTTGCTAACGGTATATATCCTGATAAAGTAATGTTTGGTGGAAATTCATCCCAATAATGTTATATATTATATATATATATATATATATATATTTTTTTTTTTGATAACCATCTAATATGAACATTTTGTTTCTTTAATTTGTACCTTGTACTACAACTTGGCATCAATGCAAAAACGTCTTGACCAAGACGTTATTGAAACAATTTGAGTTAAAGCAACTAAATTTTAACACGAGTTAAAACGGTCTCATTTGAAACCATTAACCAGCCAATATATGATGTTTTGGTAATAAACGTTAGACATTATTCATCCCTCTGTTCTTTACCATCACACTGCCAAATCCAACAATATTGCGCCATGAACAAAGTAAAGAATCAACTTAAACAAGATGCTAAAATATGCAATACAAGACTGGGCTAATGCAAAATGCAACAGGACAACTTTTCTGCAAAGGCAGTGAATATCTCTTCAGGACAGGCCTGTGTGTCAAGCATGCAGAGGTTTAATTGCAGCCTTGATGAAGTTGTGCATTTATCACTCAATGACGACATGACACCGCAGTGATAACCGCAAACACAGGATATCAATTAGCTGCTGTTAACACTGTTTTAATTATTCCTTCATCTGAAAAAGTCAGGCAATAATCAAATTTGGGCTTGTAAATGAATTTCAAAGTGCTGTAATTGAAGCACTCTTTTCCCCTCAAATGAACGTTCACATGTAGGCGTAGGCGTTCAGTTTAAAGAGCAAATCAAAAATGGATGTAGGGTCGTGTTTACCTGTGGTAATGGATTGCGTACATTTTCACCACCACAAATGATGAGAGAAAGCAACAAGGATTATATTATTAACCAATAAGTGCAACATGATTTTAAAACACTTTTAATGTATGGTCACATAATGCATAGTTTTGTTATTTAATTTATCCTTGGCCTGAGGTCCACGTATAATGTTAGTAAAGTTTTTTTTGCATCACAAATGCATCATAATTAGTTTTTTCTTAACCGCCCCTCAGAATTTTTTTGGTACTGTGGCTTTAAGAAGCATCCCTGAACATCACAGACTGCAGGTTTTCTGTTAGGACTATTATAGTTTGTAACAGCACAGACTCTTTGTGAAGTGGATCACTGTGGCAACATTTACATTATAGCCGCGTTTCCACCGCAGGAACTTTCCCCAGGAACTAGGAACTTTGGGGTGGTACTCGGTGTGTTTCGACCGCAGGAACCAGGGTCTAAATGAAGTTCCGGGTAAATATTTCCGAGCTCCCGAGGTGGTACTTCCTGTAAAAAAAGTTCCTGGTACAAATTGTTCCGGGTAATTTCGGTGGAAACGCGGCTTTACATAATACATTTCAATAAATGTGCCAAACAAACAGCTAAGATCAGACTGAAATGATTGAGGACGGTCAAAAATTCTGACATAATTTACTCACCCTTATGACATTCTTTCTTCTGTGAAACACAAAAGAAGTTTCACTTTTTTGTCCATACACTGAAAGTCAATGGGGTCCAAAACAACATTAAACATAGTTTTTTTTGATTGTTGTATTTCACAGATATAAGTCATACAAGAATTTTCATTTTTGAGTTTTTTTTTATACTATGCACTATACCATAAAGGAACATTTGTAAAATAATATACAATTATGTTCCTTGTAGTGCTGGGTAGATTACTTACAAATTGCAGTCCAAAATTGTAGTTAGTAACGTAATCCATTACATTACACATTTAAGGTGATATAATCAGATTACTTTTAGATTACTTTTGACCTATTCTCATCCTCAGACTTCACTTTTGAACAGGATGAAGATAAAAATATTCTTCTTTTGTGTAAAAAAAAAAAAAAAAAAAAAATGCATTTAGTACTGCCCTTCAGAAGCAACAGAAGATACTTGCATCTTTCCCGGAAGACAAATTCAGCACAATTTACCTTGATCTTCAAATTCAATAAGTTCAAATAGTTGTGTTTGAGTCCCTCAATCGTCCTCAGTGTGAAAAGATGGATCTTAAAATCATACAGTCCCTGTTGGAGAGGGTTCATATATTCAAAAGATGCTGGAAAACTGAAGAATGTGCAGGACCTGGAGGATTTTTCTGAAGAGCATTGGGCAGTTTAACTGCTCAGGACAAACAAGAGAATCATGAACAACCATCACAAAACAAAAGAACGGCCGTGGATCATCCAGGGAACGACAGCACTGAGAATCAATGGTTCATAAACTTCTGAATGGGGTTAATTTAATAAATTCAGCTATTTTTTTGTCTTATGGACTATATGTAAACATGTTTTATGTAAAATATTTTATTCAGGACAGTACTAAATAAAAAATAGCATGCATTTTGTACAATCTCTCTTATTTAGTTAAAATTATTCACAGCTTCACATACTTTTTCTTGCAACTGTATATACATCTATTATGTGTAGTTACGACATCTACCAGCAGAGGCCATGCCAACCAGACAAACCTTGGGTGTGACACATAAATACTGAAACACAAGCTGCCGAATATTATGGAGGAAGACGTGAAAAAGTGCATACGCAGAAATTTTCACAGGCTCCAGTGACATTAAAGTTAGATTTTATTATGACAGCTGGAGGGAAGATGATTTCTGTCTGCGGACAGTATTATTGACACCAAACAATCATCAGCTTGCCACAAATTCTTAATGGCACAGGATGAAAATAAGAAACTTATAAGAAATGCAGACATCCCTCACTAATTAAAGGCAAATTAGAGATATTCACATAAAAAGTGGGTGTTTAAAATAGCTGTTATGTGCATTCATTGGTGGACTTGCATGCGTCATCAATTCAGCACTAGGAAGTTTGGTCCTCTTTTTCAAGGTGCATTGTGGGATGCGATACTACCACCTGAAGATGATTGTATTGTCCATTCTGTGTTTGTCACCACATGTGTTTGGATCTTCTCACTGCAGGACAGAAGAAGTGGTCAGATAACCTCTGCCCTCCGCTACAGCTTCATCCGCTGGGGAACCGCACTCATCTATTATTGATATGGTAATGAGGGTGAACCAGTGACAAACCGGGCAGTTTTTATCAGTCTTGGGGTCGGTTCTGTCCCTGTGTTCTGGAAGAAGTGCGTTCACCCACCCGGGAGTGACCAGAGAAATACAAAACGAACTCACACTATCCGTCTACCGCAGTGATCCGCTGGAAGTGTTTTAATTCTCCATGTGGACACTGCTAAATATACCATAGTCAAGGATGAATCCGTGCAAGAGAGCGAGAAGTTGAACATGGTAAGTGTCGTCTGGAGTGAAGGGTTCTGTGGCGAACAGGTGTTGCAGTAATAATTCTTGTCACAAAGACAATTTCAGTCAAAACTAATGAGTTGTGAACCCAGGGGATTGACCACATCAGAGAAGCACATGGCAGTGCGTTCAATCTATAACGGCCTTTGAAATCAGGTTGAATCTGGATGCCGCTTGTTTTTAAAAGAAATATTTTAAAGCCAAATATTACAATAACATGATTTATCTATATAATAAAAAAAATGACGATGACAATTAGGTGTTTTGTTCTAAAATCTACTGACAACATAGAAAATGGACTCTTCTTGGGAAAATACACTATACTGTTCAAAAGTTTGGGGTCAGTAAGATTAAAAAAATTCATTAATTAATACTTTTATTCAGCGAGGATGCATAAAATTGATCAAAAGTGACGGTATTTTAAAAATAACAATGTTCTGTTAAATAAACACTGTCTTTTGAACTTTCTATTCATCAAAAAAATGTATCACAAAAATTTAGAAATTAAAATATATTAAAATAGAAAACAGTCATTTTAAACTGCAATAATATTTCACAATATTACAGTTTTTTACTGTAGCCTTGGTGAGCAGAAGAGTTCTGAACAGTAGTTGGAGTAAATATTGTGTAAAATAAGAGTTCATATCATGTCATAAATTGCGTTCACATCTCATTATGTATATATCTGCAATATTAAATCAGCAGTTGATAAATATGGGCTTTTCAATATCAGCTATCCGCAATAAATAAAAATAATATTCATGTTTAAGTCTTATTCAAATCTAGTTCTAAAGAATTCAAATTCTATTCTTTCTTTTATATTACTGTACTGTATCTGTTTCCAATTGAGAGAAATAAACACAGACAAGCGAGAAAAGGCCTGCAACCCATCAGTGTCAGGACATACTATTAGACTCATGCACAAAATATTAATGAATGTAAAACGCTTCACTTATTGACCGAGGCTGGCAAAACTACAGGCGCAAAAGGTCACGCAGCTTACATGAGAGGAAAAAAAAACACAGAAGAGAAACATGAAAATGCACTTTATGAATCAAAAGCCTCTAATGGCATTCTAATTTAGGAGAGAGCCCTCAATGGAAGTTGATAGAATTTGGCATGTCATTTTAGCCCCGGCCGCACTTTTCCTTTAATCAAGTAGCACGAAACGGAGAGGTGGGGAGGGGGATACCAGGAACAGAAAGAGAAGGAGAGGAGGAAAGATTGAGCGATTGAGTATGCGACGCGAACGTGTGTCCGTGTGTACGAGGAAAAGAGAGAGAGAGAGGTTGCAGCTGGCTGCTTTACGCCGCGACGTTCAAGCATGACTGACCCATTTCATCAGGTCTGTCAAAACCTTGCACTGATACATGTTGACAACATTTAATCTTAAAAATTGAAAGAAATGAATTAATATGCAAATTCCATCAGCTTTGTAATAAAAATGTCCTTGAAAAAAACAGAGAACACCACCCCAGAGGAACGGTGTGAATTATCCGAGCTCCGTTGTTCCTCAAGTTAGTCGGAGGTACACAAGTCCACCAGGAAATCAGCGCGGATCTGACTTGGAAATAATTATGATGGAGAAACAAAGCCCTAGCAGGTTGAATAAATGGAACGGCATTGGGTGGGGGGGAGAGGCAGGCTGCTTTGTTATTCACTTTGAATTAATAGGATTACTTTGAGATTCATATACACCTAAAATCAACACCTCGCTATCAATGCGCACAGAACGAGGGGGAGGTGAGGCGATGGGTTTCCCGCATTACGAATTCAAGTAACAGTGGGACACTACGGGGAAAACAGTGCGTTTCCTCATTCTTCATGAGACGGAGCTATTCTACGGGGACGGAATCTTACAAGACAAAGATTAGCCATCCAAAAGGAGCAGGTGGCTAGCATGAGCTCTCCTGTGGAATTAACTTAACTATGGGGCCTAATTATCTGTGGAGAGAGCACGCCGAGGAGAGAAACTTCACTGTTTGAAGGACAAATGATTAATTAAAAAGAACAGCTCACCTCCGCTCTGATCTTTGGGCAAAACAGTGTGCGTGAAACCCCCTTCAGAACAAAACCTCAAACTAGAGAACGGCTGATGACCAACAGACAAAATAAGACAATCTGCTGACTACATGCTCGATTCAACTTAATGCTCAAAGTCTCGATTCAGAATCTCATTTTATTTACTTGTTTGTACATACAGTACGTTGACTCAATCATACTTTTGCTTGTTCATACATACAGTACATTCATTTGTGAATTTGTTTGTTTGTTCTATCGTTGTTTACTTTATCCACTAAATTAATATTCGATTCGGAGCTGGAATTAATCCAATATAATTGCCACTGAAAACTAAAAACTGAAATTTGCTTAAATTGATGCATTAAATAGATCAAAAGTGACAGTAAAGACATTTAGAAATGTTAAAAAAGATTAAGTACTGGCCAAGTTAAAGTTACTTATTTTTGTGTCAACTTGGTTAAGTATAGATTTGACTTAATTCCATATGTGAAATTTACTTAAGAATTAGATTTTTTTTTTTGACATTTAGACAGTACATTTAAAAACTAAATGGAAACACGATTCTTTCTTTCTGGCATCTTGGTCTTCTCCTCTTTCCTTTTAGCAGGGTTTAGTCAACGCCACATGCAATAGAAACTGTCCATCGTCTTCCCTTCTTCCTCTACTCACCGTT